>JAOTBA010000001.1:1940232-1977039 GCA_025629845.1 Erythroxylum squamatum | reverse complement strand
TCTCAATCATAAGTCCAAAATGAGGTTACAAGTACCTCAACAGTATAGAAATCAGACCCGATAGGAGTACTGATAACTTATATGCAAGATACTCATACCTCGATGACCTAAACAAAATGTGTCATAAGGAAATGCACACAAAATGGTGATTTGTTTGTTCAATTCCATAACAAAATGGCCCAAGCATCCACCCAAGATACCAACTGAGATTTAACAAAATATATCAGAACAACAAAATGAGACTGGGTACAAAATGTCTCCAACAAAATGTCATATATATACAAACATTTAAACGTATCTGCACAGTATATCAAGCAAGTATATGGCAATAACAATAATAACAACCATTAGACTGAATAACAAAATAGTCAAATACAATGTTATTATCAAAATTAACATAAAAGACAGACTCCCACTAATCCAAGGCATCCAAATATCTAAATAGACCCATACGGGTTACATGATTCACAAAAGCCTTAATAGTCAAGCCTTTGGTTAGAGGGTCTGCCACTATAAGATCAGTGGGTATATACTTTATACGGGTCTAATATTTCTTAACCTTCTTTCTAACAAACATATACTTTGTATCAAAATGTTTCGAACGCTTGGAGTTCTTGCATATTTGAGAGAAGCCCACTACAGCAGAGATATCATAGTATATGGTTAGAGATCTTGAAACACTTTCCACAAGATGAAGCTAGAAATGAAATTCCTCAACCATATTGCCTGTCGAGTAGCTTCGTAACAAGCCACGTACTCTGCCTTCATAGTTGAAGTTGCTGTAAGTGTTTGTTTAACACTTTTCCAAAAACAGCTCCTCCAGCAAGCATAAAGATATATCCTGATGTAGATTTGTGATCATCAGGGCATCTACCATAATCAGAACCAGAATAACCTATCACCTCAAGGTGATCAGACATCCTGTAAAGTGAGCATCCAATCTTTAGTACCTTGTATATACCTCAGAACTCGTTTCACAACTTGCCAATGATCCACACCAGGGTTGCTTAAGTATCGCCCAAGTACACCAACAACAAAAGCAATATCAGAAAGTGTACAAACTTGAGCATACATAATACTGCCAACAACAGAAGCATATGAGACCTTTTCCATCTCTGACTTATCTTTATCATTTTAAGGACACTGGCTATTCGAGAGTTTGTCTCCCTTTTGGATGGGTGCACTGTAAGGATTATAAGTCTTCATGTTGAATCTATTCAAGATCCTTTCAATATACCTTTTCTGAGACAAACCAAGAACACCACGAGATCTATCACGATGAATTTCAATGCCCAGAACAAAAGAAGTATTGCCAAGATCTTTCATATCAAAATGAGCAGTCAACATTTGTTTAGTCTCAGAAAGAAAACCCATATCATTAATGGCTAAAAGAATATCATCAACATATAAGACAAGAATAATGAATTTTCTTCCACTATTTTTCAAGTAAATGCATTGATCAACAACATTTTTCTTGAAACAAAGGGAGCAAATCACCATTTAGGAAAGCAGTTTTTACATCCATTTAATGAAGCTCCAAATCAAAATGAGCAAGCAAATCCATCACAATAAGTAATGAATCTTTAGGAGAGACCGAGGAAAAAGTCTCTTTCCCTCTGGTTATATCCCTTTGCAACAAGTCTAGCTTTGTACCTTTCTATCTCACCTCTAGCATGACGTTTAGTCTTAAAAACCCATTTACACCTAACAATTTTACAACCACTGGGTAATTTCACCAAATCCCAAATGCCATTCATACTCATAGAAGCCAGCTCATCTTCTATGGCTGCCAACCATTGTAAACTACGAGAACAAGAAATGGCATCCTGAAAAGAGATAGGATCTGAGTCTTCAACTAAATTGAATTCATGCTCCTCCAAGTAAATGTAATAGTCTCGAAATTTAGAAGACTCAGTGGATTTAGGAATCCTTTCGGATCTCCTAAGTGGAACTACAACCACATCGGGGACTTGAGTATCATTGCCAACCTGTTGAGGAATATCAACATCATTTCCTGGATTAACAACATCATCATGAATCAGAGGAGTCTGAATTGCCTCAGGATGGAAAACAATAGGTGTAGGAACAACAACACGATCCTCTCTTAAATCAACAACACGAGACTCACATCTTTCATTATGTTCCATGTCCCTTTCAAAATATACAGTCCGATCTGATTCAATGGCTCTAGTAGTGTGATTGGGACAATAGACTCTTGAACCTCTTGAGCCAGTACAATAACCAATAAAATAACCTGAAACAGTTCTAGGATCAAGTTTCTTCAGCTGAGGATTATAAGTCCTTACCTCAACCTTACAGCCCCAAACACGAAAATGCTTCAAACTGGGCTTTTTTCCTGACATAAGCTCAAAAGGGGTCTTTAGTACAGATTTACTAGGCATATGATTGAGAACATAAACAGCAGTCCTCAAAGCGTCTCCCCACAAGAATTCTGGTAAGGTAGAGTGACTAAGTATGCACCTAACCATGTCCATGAGAGTACAATTTCGTCTCTCTGCAATCCCATTTTGTTGAGGAGTGTCAGGCATGTTATGTTACGCTTCAATTCCACAATCCTGCAGGGATATAGCAAAAAGGCCAGGGTTTCTACCAGTTTCATCATACCGACCATAATACTCACCATTTCTATCAGATCTTACACATTTGATCTGCTTCCTAAGTTGCAATTCAATAACCTTTTTTAGTGATTTAAAAGCATCCAAGGATTTAGATTTCTCATGCAACAATTCAATCCAACCATACCAAGAAAAATTATCAATGAAGGTGATGAAGTACCTATAGCCTCCCATGGCAATAGGAGTAACAGGTCCAAATCATGCAAAATAGTTTCCTTAATCAACCTCTCCATTTTTTCCTTAGAGATATGTCCTAACCGTTTATGCCATAACATAGAAGATTTTTCAGTAACAACAACATTAGCATCATCATATTGTTAGTCACAACTAGAAGAATTAGCAATCAGCATAAACAATCCATCACGCATAATTGCAGAACCAACAACAGTAAAATCATAGTACAAAACAATACCATTATTGATTATATGGAAAATGTAGCCACAATTGTGTAAATCATAAACTGAAATCAAATTCCTTCTCATAGAAGGCACATAAACATTATCTTTTAAAAGCAAATCATGTCCACTACTCAACTTTAAGGAAACTACTCCTATGTGCTCAACATTAACATTAAATCCATCTCTTAGTTACACCGTCAACTCCCCTTTATTTGGTTTCCTCATGCTTTTGAACTCCTGCAATGAGTTCGTTACATGAATAGTTGCACCAGTGTCTAACCACCATGAATTAGGAGAAACAACAACCAGATTTGATTCAAAATAGATAAAGATTTGAGGTATACCTTTCTTCTTTGCCAACCAGTTCTTAAACTTCACACAGTCACGCTGCCTATGCCCATGTTCTTGACAAAAATTATAGTTTCCATTAAAAACAGACTTGGGCTTAGCACCAGAACTCTCACCAGGCCCAGAAGGTAATGCAGGTTTATCATTCCCCTTCTTTTTAAATTGAGGCTTACCCTGTTTGTTTCTAAAAAATTTCTTCTTATCACTACTCTTGTGAGAAGTGTGATGAATACTGTGGTACTTTCCCTTCTTCATAGTATGCTCCTCTTGAATAAGAATGGAAATTAATTCATCAATGCTCCATTCATCTTTCTGAGCATGATAAGTAGTCCTGAGAATATCAAACTCAGATGGAAGAGATTCAAACACCTGCCAGATTAGATAATCCTCTCCCAGCACAACTTTCATGGCCTTCAACTTGTTATACCAGTTCATAAGCTTCATAACATGCTCAAGAACACCACCCACACTATCATACTTGGTCTTAGACAGTAAAGACAAGTAATTAGACTTTTCAGTCTTATCAAACTTCTGGAATTTTTCACCAACAGCCATGAGATAATTTTTGGCATTATTAATTTCTGTAATGCTCTCTTTAATAGTCTTCTCCATTGTGTACTTGATGGTCATCAAACAGACCTTGTTAGCACAAACCCACTTATCATATTTAGCTCTATCTGCAGCGGAAGACTCAGCAGTAGGTTGTGCAGGCTCATCCTTAAGGAGAGTAACATCAATATTAGAAACCGCTAAAAAAAGGTTCAAGGATTCAAGCCAGTCCTCGTAATTGGTCCCATTCAGCTTAATCAAAGAATTCAAAGCTGGAAATTGATACAATGAAAGGAGATTTAGCAAATGTATCAAGAACTAGTGAAATTGGGCAAACAACACAACTAGGTTCTCATGCAATTGCAATCCTACCTAAGGGTCTCGAATAACAACGCAGAACATTAAATTATGCCCTAAAGCTAATATCGATAGGATATTGAAACTTAAAGACATAATTTAATAAATTAAACAAAACATTAGAAACCACATTGATAAGGACAAACTGATAGGGTAAGTGCATCATTAACATAGTATATAATGTATGCCCAATAACAACATAACAATAACATTTTGTAATAATTAGTCTCACGATAGGCTAGCTCACAATTACACAAAGTGAATGACAATAGTCTAATAACATTCTTCAAGATTGTTCCCATAGGTTCAGTTAGTACCACAATTACAAAATTAACCATAGTAATCATATAATATAACATTATATGCATAAATTACATCCAAAATTAATTTTGGTGCATAACTACATAACATTGAGAGTACACAAGAGCCCATAAGCCCAAATAATACTAAGAATAAGTACAAAATTTTCAAGAAAAAATTCAGAGAGTACACTATATTTTTATTAATTTTAAAATTCGGTAAAAATTAAAATAAAAATTCTAGCATTCCAAAAATTTCAGAAAAAATACCATAAAATAGTACTGGGCAAGTGGAGCAAGTAGGAAAAAAATTGGGAAAAAATGGCCACCGGAGGCGGACGCACACGCTCACATGCGCCACCATTGCGCGTGGGCAAGGACCAGCCTGGTCGGGCTGCGTCTTCGTCGCCCGACTGACTGGTATCGCAACCCGGTTCGGAAAAATCTTGATATCTTGCTCAATTTTGATCCGTTTTCAACAAAATTGGTGTCATTAGATTCATAATTTAAAATTTTATCGAACCCCTCAATCAATTTCACGGAAAAGGCTACTTAAAGTATTCGGAAAAAATCAACATATATGGTTTTTTTTTAGAAAAAAGAATGGCTTTTATGGCTTGTTTTCGAGTTCTGGGGTTTGAAAGAACAAACATAAAAGTCAACACTAAACCGAAACAGATCAACACAATAAAAATCGATTTCACATAAACCATTAACAAAATCGAAACCAACAATTCCTTTAAAATATATATCTCGAAATTATCCAAAAATCAGCAGTCACAATTAGAGTTAATCTATCTTTGATACCAATTGAAGGAAATTTAAGACGAAATTACAGATTAATTTCATAATTAATCAACACAATTAATTAACCCTAGGATTGCAACATACTATATTCAATAATTGGATAGATAAATACCTGGAAATTGGGGAAATATCGAGTGCATTGTTGTTTTCTGTGAAGTGACGTGATAGAGACACAGAGGATTTACTACTGCTATTCCAAACCCTGATTAGAAACCTGTACAGTTTTCAATGGGATGATTGTATTTAAGATTGATTAGCAGTAGGGTCTTCTGTGCATTACAATACATGGGCCAAGCCTACCCATCATAGCAGGCCCATAAACACAGGCCCAATGACACGTTAAAGAAAGAATTACCATAGACATCTAATTAATCGGGGTTTGTATAAAATATTTTTATTATACTAGTACACAATTATGATAAAATTCTACTACCTAAAATACGGTACGGACATGGATGAATAAGCATTAGGTAGAATGTAAATGTTAAAGTTAAAAAAAACAACCAATAACACTGGGCCACGGGTACAAGTTAGCAATCTTCTAAAAGAGCATAAGAAGCAACATAATTCGAAAGGAAAAGACAAAATGGGTGTTTAGTTAGCAGATAAACGAAGCAGAGAAACATCATAAAAGCTCCTCGAACCTGCTCGCCGTCACCTTCTGTAATATAATTGGTTGGGCCGGATATATCGGGCCCAAGTCCAATCTCACGGGCCGATCGATCAGTCTCACCCCATAGACTGATTTGGGCTTAATCCACACTTTCACAGCCCATCAGCATGAGGAAGCCTCCCATGCTCGAACGTAAGGAAAGTAGCAACCCAAAACCTGGCAGGAAATCCTATATAAGGTATCATCTTCCCTTCACAAGGGGATAGAGCTTAAGCCTAGTTTTCTCTCTGCATTCTACGAACCCTACCTTCACAAAAAGACTAACTTGAGCGTCGGAGGGGCTAATCGGGATCTTACCCCCGACGTGCCTTCTTTCGTTTTGCAGGTGCTTTCTCCGTAGAGACCATCACAGGAGGCTACCCAACAATGGATCCAAATGGCAACGCACCGTTCGGCCAGAATCCGGCTGAACCACATTTCATTAACTTTGTATTTTAAAATAGTAATACTGCATGACAAGCCATTCAAAAACCTTCAAATCGTTCCATAAACTACACTAGAAGGGTTTAAGGTGACTTAAATGACACCAAACTGTTGAACAAAAGTCAAAAACGGTGGAAAGATTCAAGTTTTGTCCGGAACTGAAAGTACATAGGTGATACTTTTATGACTGTCGGTGCACTAAAAGAACAGATTTTTAGAATGAGCATAAACCTTTTATTAATCTTGACAGTCATTTTTGGTAGACATTTAACTAATTCCTTACGCGTTAATCAAAGTCAGAAGAAGTTTGGACAGTTTGAATTCGCCAAAGGGGAGTAAAGGTTGTTTAAAGTTTTGTGTTTTGATGATATAAATTATTCTACAAACATTAAGAGAGCTAAATATCATCGTACTGTTAGAAGCTTTCGTTGTTAGTGTTGTAAGAAAAGGTATAAATGTTAAAAATGATTTAAAGATTGAAACTTTTTGGGGAAACGTGTCCACGATTATGTAGACGACGTTCCGGAACCCCTGGCTTTTGGTGTGTGGGAAATCTAAGTGGTTGGATCTTAAAAAAAAAGGACTGAAATTTTTTAAGCTGACGGTATTAAAAATTCCAAGTGCTTTGTATATATATATATATACATATATCGAGACTCACAAGGGACAGACATGTAGTCCCTGGTTCCTCGGCAGAAGAAGGCTCAACTTCCAACGCGTTTATTACTCTGCTTCTGCATCACATCTCTATTCCTCTCACCTTTTCTGTTCTTGCCTTTTCTCTCATCTCCAAAGAGGAACTAATACACATTTGAGGTAATTCATCTCTTTGTTACTCTCTGGGTTAGTTTTCTAGTTATATGCATGTCGTGGGCAATTTAGCTTTGATGTTTGTTTGTGGGTTTGGTTTGGTTTTGAAAGGTGGGATTTTTGCATGTAGATGACATGCTGAATCTTTTTTCTTAATGGATAGATCTACAGATGGTTTTTGGTCTATTGATCTAGCCTTCAAGTTTGTTATAGATCCGGTTGCTGAATTCGCTTGTTGAGATTCTAGTTTCAATACATGAAGATTTTTGGGTCTTGAGACCTAGTTTTTGTCAGGTTTATCGTTCTTAAGTTCGGCGGTTTCTTTTTCTTCCTTGATAAGTATTGTGTTTTCCTTTCTTTTTCTTGTTCTGGATCACAACCTTCGATGGTAACGGAGATTGGAGATCATGGATCTAAAGATTTGATCTTTATGCGTCTGGTAAATAATTTGTTATGTTGTATATCAAATTACAAACCAAGTTGATGAAACTGGTGTCCTTTGCACAGATCAAATAAACATTTATGATGACTCTCAAGAAGTCAAATTTTTGGGGCTGGAATTTCCATGTGTTTTAGTTTTGAAGAAACTCTTTTTTCTGTATAAATTATCTTTGCTTTTGTAAGATTGACGATGTTTTTAACTTTTTTCTCTCCCGAGATATCAATTCTGAATTGCTGGGCTGTCCTAACTATTTCATGCTATACACAGCACATAAAAATGGTGAAAATTTGTTGCATCGGAGCTGGTTATGTCGGAGGGCCAACCATGGCCGTGATTGCCCTGAAATGTCCAGAAATTCAAGTTGCTGTTGTTGATATTTCTGTGCCAAGAATCACTGCCTGGAACAGCGATCACCTTCCTATCTATGAGCCAGGTCTGGAGGATGTTGTGAAACAATGCAGGGGAAAGAACCTCTTTTTTAGCAATGATGTTGAGAAACATGTTGCAGAGGCTGATATAGTCTTTGTATCTGTGAATACCCCAACCAAAACCCAGGGGCTTGGAGCTGGCAAAGCAGCTGATCTGACTTATTGGGAGAGTGCTGCACGAATGATTGCTGATGTATCAAAATCTGATAAAATTGTTGTTGAGAAATCAACAGTTCCTGTCAAAACAGCTGAGGCGATTGAAAAGATCTTAACCCATAATAGCAGAGGCATCAACTTCCAAATTCTTTCCAACCCGGAATTCCTTGCTGAGGGAACTGCAATTGAAGACCTTTTCAAGCCAGATCGTGTGCTTATTGGTGGAAGGGTGACACCTGATGGACAAAAAGCAATTGAAGCATTGCGAGATGTTTATGCCCATTGGGTTCCTGTGGACCGTATTATATGTACGAATCTCTGGTCTGCTGAGCTCTCAAAACTGGCTGCAAATGCATTTCTGGCACAGAGGATATCTTCTGTTAATGCCATGTCGGCCCTATGTGAGGCAACTGGTGCAGATGTCACCCAAGTGTCTCATGCTGTTGGTAAGGACTCGAGGATTGGACCTAAGTTCTTGAATGCTAGTGTAGGTTTTGGGGGGTCGTGTTTCCAGAAAGATATCTTGAACTTGATCTATATTTGCGAGTGTAATGGACTTCCTGAGGTTGCAAATTACTGGAAGCAGGTCATTAAGGTGAATGACTACCAGAAGACCCGTTTTGTGAACCGGATCGTCTCTTCCATGTTCAACACAGTCTCAGATAAAAAGATTACTGTCTTAGGTTTTGCTTTCAAGAAAGATACTGGGGATACCAGGGAGACTCCGGCTATTGATGTTTGCAAGGGCTTGTTGGAGGATAAAGCTCGCCTGAGCATATATGATCCTCAGGTTACAGAAGATCAGATTCAAAGAGATCTGTCAATGAGTAAGTTTGATTGGGACCATCCTGCTCATCTTCAGCCAATGAGTCCAACATCCATCAAACAAGTAACCTGTGTTTGGGATGCTTATGAGGCAACAAAAGATGCTCATGGAGTTTGCATACTGACAGAGTGGGACGAATTCAAAACTCTTGATTACCAAAAGATCTACGATAATATGCAGAAACCCGCATTTATTTTCGATGGGCGAAATGTCGTGGATGTTGAAAAATTGAGGAAAATTGGATTTATTGTTTATTCCATTGGCAAGCCATTGGACTCATGGCTGAAGGATATGCCTGCTGTGGCATAAACACCAGACTGCATTCTTTGAAGTGGTTGAGCCCAGACATAGCAGTAGTAGATTTATGTGTGAAAGAGGCATAGTGATCCTACAATTTTCATTCTTCCCTTAGCAGATAATGTTTCAGTAGTTTTGGGATTTAACTATTTACTTACTCTGTATGGGGTTTTGAACACAATTGTGTTTGAAGCCTACTTTCTTAGCAGTACTTCTGGATATTATAATGCTCTATTTGTTCAGTATAATAATTACAACCTCAGATAAGTTTCTTTATGCTCCATTTGTCCAGTGTAATAAATATATTAGTATTTGCATACATTGAATTGAAAACTTTATATCTTTCTCCTTGGAGGGCTTTAATATTTGAAGAACCAATATTTGTCGATACACGGGATCTGAAGAGATCTAGTAGTGCCGGTCTTACTAGAAGTTGTTTCTAAATGACTCATATAATGGAAAAAAAATAATAATAATAATAAATATTTCAAATGTTTAATATATATATAAATGATTAATACAGTGATTATTTAGAATTATTTTCAAAAATAGATATATATTATTAAAAATAAAACATAAATAAAAGAACAATAAATAATTTAAAATTTTCAAAGAGGCAACACAAAAAAAAATTCGAAACTTAAAAAATAAAAAATGAAAGATTCTTATAAGAAGATTTCAATTAAAAAAAGATGTTAAAATAAGAATAGTAAGAATACATTTATCCTCCAAATTTAACTCTCCAACTACTCCTTCAAAGTGTGCCTAATGATTTTTTTTAATTGTTTATTTTATGTATTTATTATTAGTATTATTATTTTTGTGTATTTTTATTTATATTCTATTTTTAATTGTTTTGAATTTTTTATTACATATATATATATATATTTATGTAAGTCTATCGAAAATAACTTCTCTATCAATTATTAGTAAAGTTGCGTACTTCCCGAGACTTTTATTAAGTTATTATTGGTGTTTTATTATTATTTATAAAAGTAATATTACTAAAATCATAATACGTAATTTACTGAGGCTGGGCCGGTTTAGATTGTAAAAAATAGCCCAGTCCGTACACAAATTGACCAGTCTCGTCTCTATCCGAACCGCTTCGTCGTCTACAAAAACCTACGAACCCAATGTCGTCTTTCCCGTAGCTCTCTCCGTAATCAAACTAGAAATCGATCTCTGATTTCGCTTTTCTTTTTGCATCAATCGTCGGATTTAATTCCCGATTTATTCGATTCGCGTTCTCCTCTTCAGCACAATACCAATTTCGATCACAGCCGTTTATTACACGCTGTTCTAGGGTTAGGGTTTCGATTCCCCTGATCGCTTCGTCTAATCCCTTGATCCTTCACGGGTTTTCAATCTCTTTCCATATCTGTAAATTTGCCTCTTAATTTTGGGTCCAATTGTGGATATTTTTCTGGCCCTGTTTTTTGATTCTATTTCGAAGCTTTGATTTGCTCACAACTTCCTGCAATCGGTAAATTCGCTTGGGGATTTTCTTCCTTGCGTTATTTCCTCGTAATATATCCGTTTTTCAGCTTCTAAAGTTGTGATCTTGTTTGTCGATTTGCAATCTAGGGTTAGGGTTTTCTACCAAATTTTGGGGCTTCTAATTTTGACAAATTCGCTTAGGGATTTGTTTGTTTGGACCATAAACCCTTATTAAGCATTTATTTTGTTGTCTCTTGAGTCTAATTTAAGTTTCATATCCTCGTATTAACATTCAGAAGCTTGAATTCGACGAATCCCAGAGGTACCTGCTTGCTAGTCTGAAATTCTTGTGATATTAATTACGCAGTTAAATTATATTATTCTGATGTTACAGTATAATTGCTAATTTTGCTCAATTTTTGATTATATTGTTATTTATTTTCCGGAAAATTTCTGTCCTACGCTACAGTTGTTCAGTAGTAGCTTCGAGCTTTAATTTTCTCCTTTATGTAGTCTGGATTATGTTCTTATTACTTTTCTCTTTTAAACTAAGCAACTGTCTGGTCTGTTTGTATTTACCAGGCTCATTAGTCTTCCTTGTATTAGAAATCCATGAATGCATGTACTTCCATTATGCTATTTTATATGTAAGTTGAGTTACAATAGTGAAGGTATATGAGTGTATATGAATGCACCTGCTTATGCAATGGTGTTCGCAGTCTTTCACTTTTTAGGGGGTTCAAAGAGTAGTTAGGTGCATACAAAATTTTGTTAATTCGTTGCAGCTTAGATTTTTAATTTTCATATTGCTGTTTTGCAGGTGAAATGGGTTATAAACGAACATTTGATGGAATGGACTTCCAGAACTTTCCTTTTAAGCAGGCAAGGCCTGTAGATTATAGCAATAAGTTGACCCAATCTCCAGAACAAATTTCGTATGTAGATGTTCCACAGAAACCTGATACTTCTGGTGAGGATAAGGGTCTGAATGCTTTGCTTCTTTTTCATACCGTATTAAACCTGTTACTTGTTTTACCTATTTGTATTTACTTTTCTGGTTGGATTGTTCCATAAAGTTGGTGACCGTGGGGACAACTTTGCTGTGTTTCAATGGCATGAAGTTGAATATGGTGTCAATGGAATGTCAAATTCAGCTAGGAACCTGGAGACCAGTACTCCTTGTTCATTGTTCACTAGCAGTTCTGATCATGAAGATGTTAGGTCTAGCTGGGAAACATCCTCTTCTCTTCCTTATGGACATCTTGAGTATGATATTCCACAGGGAAGAGTTCTCCCTTTTGACATTAGCAATTCTTCTTACTTGGAATGGTCTCCGAGAAAACAAGTTCCTTTGGGGCCAAATCATCAAGCTACCATTCCCTTATGGGGCAGCCAAGTAGAGGGCATTGATGAAGAGAGTGTAATGGGTACTTGTATCATTTCAATGCCAGACCCAAAGTCTTCTTCACACTACAGCGATGATGCCGGATCTGGATGGAAAAATTGTGACTGCTTGGATGATGGTTCTATTAGATGTGTGCAGCAGCACATAATGGAAGCACGAGAGAAACTAGTGAGATCCCTTGGACAGGAAGCTTTTGGAAAATTGGGTTTTTATGAGATGGGAGAAGTGGTGAGTAGGAAATGGAGTGAGGAAGAAGAACGGATATTCCGTTCAGTTATTTATTCCTATCCTGCTTCCATGGGCCAGAACTTTTGGAAACATTTATCACAAGTTTTTCCTACTCGACCCATGAAGGATATCGTTAGCTATTATTTCAATGTTTTTATGCTTCGGAAACGAGCTGCTCAGAACAGATCAAATTGGATGGACATTGACAGCGATGAGGATGAATTGCCCGAAATGAATAGCTATTCCCATCTAGTTCCAGTTCCTGAAGATGATGAGGACTCCGCCATTGATTCAATTGATCAGCATGATCATGCAGACCAGTTAGATGAGACAGTTGCTGAAGAAAATGCTGACAGTGATGATGATGAGGATGATGATGATGATGATGATGATGGTAATGATGATGATGGTGATGATGACGAAGCTAACCCTGAAATACAAGATGGTAGTGGAGATGCCACAGGAGAAGATTCAGGCATAGATTATGCCTCCGAAGCGTCGGTTCCAAAGTCAAGGGATGCATCTGAATTTGATCATGTTTATAAGCATCTGGATAACAGCAAAGGAAATTTTGGCGAGGACTTCACTGTTCAAGATGATTCGTGCTTGTCTTTTGAGTTCCAGGCTGATAAGGTAGATTCCAACTCTGAAAGTGGGTTGCAAACAGGTGGCGTTGAAAGTGACCATAAGAAATGCTTGCCTGGTAAACTCGATGGTTGTAATGATGTGATGGGTCAGGTGTACTTTCTTGATCCATATGACATTAGAGTTTGGGATGCCCGTTTCAGAAGTCCTATCAAAGGTGTGGATCTTCTGCCGACCTGTAACATCATTGAAGAGATTTTTGGACAAGGAAATGGTGACGAGCAAAACAACGATGAACGCATCAACTAATGTCTCCCTCTTAACATTCTTGCATCCAATGTCTCATTGCTATAGGGTTTTAGTAAGTGGGGTTTATCTCAGGTGTTCATCTTCATAGAGAACAGGGGCTTTTACGCTTAACAAATGTTGGACAACTGGAACAAAAAAAGGGATGAAATTTTGGTCATTGGTTTTGTTCACCTTATGTACATTTATTGTGAAATGCAGCAATATTAGCATGTTGTCACTTATACGGTTCCATTGTCTTGTTCTTTTGGGGCTTGAGAGGATATCTGACTCTAAAGAAGATTACCATTCTTAAAATTCTATAAACTGCAATCAGCTGCCATTTATGCTGAAGCTTGTCCAAATTAAAACCCCCAAAAAACATATGGGAAAGAAACAGATTAGCATAATTAAGATTATTCATATTTGGACACAAGACAGGCAGAAATTGATATTTGAATTCTTTAAATTTTAATTAGCATTTCCAATTTTAATCCTATATTTGTCTTTCACCATAGTTGACCCTCAGGATCATATCTGCAGCTATGGAGAGTTCTCTGAATCTGACTTTCCAGATAGTCATTCAACCTTGGGGTTGGAGCTTCCTCTGCCAAGAATTCAATGAAGTGCACTGTAGGCTTAGACTAGACCAAACCTTTTGAACTCTAAAGTTAAGATCTGTGAAAGCTGACTAAACCTCTCAATACTTAGGACCTATGAATAGATATGACATTAACAAAGAGGTTTGGTTATATACCTCTGGAGTCTAGACTCTAGACTCATCAAATGCTAAAACTTTTTAAATTTGTTCATATAAATGTTAGTCCTTTTTTTTTTGTTGTTGCAATTTTAAATTAAATTCTAAAATTTATCAATTAAAAACAATAATGGCAGAAATAAAAAATGTCAATTTTGATCCATGATTTCTCTCTTTAATTTACTCTTTAATTACATAAATTACATTTTAAATTTTATTTTGACCAATGATTAAAAAATCTAATCGATTTAGTGAGTTTAACTGTAAAAACTTTAAATGATTCAACTTTTCGATTCGATTTAATTTAATAACCCTTGTCATTAAAAACGATCAATTTATTAATTAATAAGTTTTCATAAATAAAAATAAATCAGTTAATTTTCATGTAATAATCTCATTGTTTAATTAAACTTCAAATTATTCGAAGAGTGAAAACAATATTTTTTAATCATATTTCAAAATTTTTAGTTTTATTCAATTTTTAACCAATTTTATGACTATCTAATACCGGTTAAATCTTAAATCTCCTCATTTAACTTCAGATCCGAATTTTAAAACATTAATTTTGACATTAGTTTGGCAACAGGCAAAGAAGCATACAAAACGCAGAAAGAGCTTCAAAATCTTTACTCTCATATGAGGATAAAAAAATAACTTTTTTTAAATAAAAGAAGATGTATTGGTGATTCTGAATTATATCAGGGATTCTTAGATCATCATGATGTGCAGAGATTGGAATCATGATAATCTGTTCAAAAAATAAATCCAACTTTGAATTGAACATGAGAAACAAAAGAAAAAAGGGTATCTAGCATTTGAAGATCAGATAAGTACAAAATGGGGTTTGACCATATCAAAGCATACTAACTTGGTAATTATCAAGAGAACCAAATTTCAATAGACAGGTATGCAGGTTGAACCAGAACTAAAATGCCAACCTTATTTATAATAAGTCGTTTTCTAGTTGAATACTACTCATTTAGACATGTTTACATAGTCTCTTTCATGACGTTAGAATTTATGTAAGTTGTGATATGTTATAGTCATAGCCTTGAATGACTCTTCAATCTCATTTCCCCCCCTCTTTTACACAGAATTTGATGTGATTATCTTCATTATAAAGTTGGATGGCTATAGACTGAATTTAGCCTAACTGAATCCAACAAGATCATATAAATTCAAGGAAAGAAATTGAAAATTTTGATCTTTGCATTGCTTATATAAGCAACTTGTAATTTAGAAGGCATTTGTTTCTATGTTTAAGATATATTATGCAATTTTGGCATAAGGTTCATACTCATTGGTTACTGACTTAGAGATTCTGACCTTTTCTCTCATATGAACGTGTATGAGAAATCAGGAGGGCAGACACTGCCAGAGACAACAAGATCAGGCATAGTCCATATGTTGTATCTACCAAGTGCTTGATCCTAGGGATCCTCAAAACACCCCACAAATCCTGACCGTTCAATCTGATACCGAAGGGCTCTCATATCAGTACACATGCTGTGTATGATATTTCTTCTTAATGTTTCTGGTTCCATGCATGGAATTCTCCTCTGAGTAGATCACAAAACAAAGGAGAGAAAAAGCGAGTTTGGGTCTATGTGCTTTAGAGCAGAGAATGAGTCGTGTATATGTGTTATGATTGTTCTTTTACAGAGGCCTGTCCATTGCCATCATTAGAGATACATACCCTTCAAAAAGCTCTGATCTTTCTTTCCCATTTTAATGTCTACCCTTAATTTTCTTTTCTGGGTTTTCAAAATTTTTTCCTTTCTCGGTTTTGAAGATTCAAGAGAGTGCTAATATGTGTATTAAGATGGGATTTCAAGGGCATGTCTTTTGGAGGGTCTGAGTCTGATCTTGTACTTCCACAGAAACTGTCACATCCCTTTTGAATAGTTTTTGATTCGCCTGACCAATTCAACTCTTTTTAAAGTCTTAATCTTCGTGATCTGTTCCTTCTCTATCCCAGTCTAGATTTCGATTCCTTTCTGATTTTGGAGCTTCCCCTCTTTCTCTCTCTCTGTTCTCAAATTTTGAGTATTAGAATGGAGCGTATAACAAGGATTTGAGGAGAGAATATAAAAGATACGATCTTTTGCTGTCACTGGAACAGATTGTTTGAGCAAATTAGATCAAAAGGATGGAAGCAAATCAGAGGAAGAATTTTATATGCAAGTTTTGCAACAAGAGGTATCCTTGTGGTAAGTCGTTGGGTGGTCATATCAGGATTCATTTAAATGGGAGCTCAACCGTTATAGAAGATGAAGCCAAACTTACCAAGTCTTTTGCTGGAAACAGGAAGAGAGATTCTGGGTCTAGAGCTGCTTCAAATGCTCAATCTGGTTATGGTCTTAGGGAGAATGCAAAGAAAACTAAGTGGTACATGGTTGATTCAAGCAAATCCGGGCTGTTGTCAGAAAAGGTGTGCAAAGAATGTGGCAAAGCTTTTCAATCACTGAAAGCTCTATGTGGGCACATGGCATGTCACTCTAAGAACAACAGTAAGTATTACGATCATTGTGGGTCTGGCGAGAAGCTCAAAGACCTAATTGCGGATAGCCAATATGATGATACTGAAGCATCAGCTCCAAATAAACGAAGGAGATCCGAGCGAACGAGGTACAAGACTGTTAGTGCCAACTCCTCTTCATTGTCTCTGACCAATGGTTCTTCATATTCTGCTTCTGATGTTGAGCAAGAACAAGAAGAGGTGGCTATGTGCTTGATGATGTTGTCTAGGGACTCTGGTTTCAAAGGGGGTTTTAGTTCCGTTGAATATTCTTCTGACAACAATCCTTTGGTTTCTTAGGACAAATCTTCATATGCCAAACTCGGAATTAGCCTGAAGAGTGGTGTTAAATGTGTTTATAATTGAGATGAGATCTTGGATGCAAGGAAAGCAAATCAAAGGGAGCTGAAGGCTGATTCTGAGTACGTTAAGAACGAACCTAGAGAGGTTGAATCAGACATTTCTTCAGATGGGTTTATTGGGAACGTTGCAAAGAATAAACATAAAGTGGAATTTGTGTCTAGATCTGATAAGGAGTTTGATGTTTAATCACGGAGGGGATTGAGTAGGTTTAGACAAGTCAAAGTTGAATTAGGTTAAGTTTCTAGAGGTAGGCATGATCAAACAGATAGAACATCAGTTAAATCTGATTCAAGGGAAGCAAGCACAACTCTTGTGATGAATTTCATAGCAGCAATTCGAAAACAGTAGCAGTGCCTCCTGCTCTATGGTTTTCTGCTCGGGTCAAGCTTTAGGTGGTCACAAGAGGGTATCATTTCGTTGGAAGTGCTGATGACAGAACATTGGTGATCAAGCAAGAAGCACCTCTTGTTCCAATACCAAGCCTCATTGATCTTGATCTTCCTCTTGTTCCAGTAGAGGACCTGGAGTTGCTGCTAGTAGTTGAATTGGATCTCTTAACTGGGAAAATTTTCTTCATGATAATTGAGAGGATCATATTCGAGTATATGTCTAATGGAGGTTCCTTATCAATTTTTACTGCTCGTGACAATGTACGAAGCAATTACTTTTGCTATGTCCTAGTAAGAGTTTTAATTAGAAATTTCAGATTCACACTATATTCTGGAGAACATGAACTCGATGTTCCTTCTTTACTGTTAATCTTCCCTGAAAGCAACTTGATTCTTTTGGATACTGCAAACATTTGTTGCCAAGTCTATGAATTAGATACTCTATTTCATTTTTACCCTGCTTCCTGATAATCACTGTTCCTGTTTTGAGCTTTAGAGAATCACGAGCCTCTTGTTTTGTTGTATGAACACACCCCAAAAGCCGCCAACTTAAAGGCTTGTAGAGAAGTTTCCTTCCAGTTTACAATGCTTAACCTTTTACATTCATCTTGTCCTTTGTTCTTTACCAGTCTGCATACAGTCAAAAGTCATCCTTTCATTGTCTCTCGATCGGCCTCAGGAAAGTTCACCTATTCTGCTTTGAACACCAATTTTTCTCTTTTGTATTCTTTGAAACATGTCTCTCCAAGACCAACTTGTGCTATGAAATTCACTTCCTAATGAGTACTTGGGCCTGGTTTTGGACTAAGCCTCGTACCTTACATGCAAAATGCTGCGTAGAAGAGGCTTAAAGGGCCTAACAGTGACGGGGTGATCTTCTATGTCAACCATGACGTTGTTGTTTTTCCAAAAGTTTGCAACTTTTTGTTTATGAGATCCTGTTGGCACTGATAAGGAATAATGTGTACCAGTTGGTGGGCTGCTCTTGAGCTTTAAGACTGAAACAGAGATCATTGGACTGTGAAATCGTTAGGAATATATTTTTATAATTGAACATCTAACTTTGGTTGAAGGTGGTTGCGCAGCCAACTACCACTGTTACCTGGTTTTTAGGATTGATCCACAGGATTCAGATTGTTTATCACCGTAACAATGACATCTCAATAGAAATTCTCCTAAGAGAAGGTCTTGAGAATACTTATGTTAATTAGTAAAGAGATTGTTTTTGATAGACTGTCATTAGTTAAGAATAGAACTGCATACTACTAAACCTCTTTAGATTGCGTTTCATAATTTTTATTAGATTGTTGTCGTTGTTGTATTGTTTTTGATAAACTCAGAGAGTTTTTTATAAAATAATTAGAAAGAAAATAATAAATAAATACATAAATAAATAACTGTAAGTAAATAAATAATTATTTTGGGGATAAATGTCATAAGACCTCAACTAGAGTAAGTTTATAATAAAGAAATTCCAATTTAAGATCTATACCTCTCACTTATTGTTTGTTTATATAAAGAGGAATTTTCTTTTTAAAATATAATTTATTATATTAAAAAGTCAATAACATATTTTGTTTTAATTTTTTCTATTTTCTATTTTCAACTTTTTAATGCATTTTTATTTCTTTGTCTTTCTCTTTTTTTGTCTCTTTTTTGTTTTTTGTTATTTATCTATCATTTTCTGGTTCATTCCTATTTTTCCCCTTTTTTTAGTATTTTCTTTCGGGGGATATATTTTTAAGAAAAATTTAAAAAACAACTTCATTTTTTAAGCAACGATTGGGCCAGGCCAAATTTGACATCCCTAGAGAAGAATAGACAACTTAAAAAGTTACTTGCAAAAGAGAGATTAAAAATAGAGAAAAGTAAAGTTTAGCACAAAAAAAAAGAAGAAAATGAGATAAAATGATAAAAAAGAAAGAAAAATAAAAGAAAGTAAAAAATAAAGATGATGAGATTAAAAGATTAAAAAAGAAAGAAATGATTTTTAAAAAACTATAAAAGGAGAAAAATAAATAGAAATAAATTATAATAAAAAAGAGAAGACAAAAATTTTAAAAAAAGAATTATCAATGAATAATTTATTCTTTTAATAATTCATTCATTCACTATAATAAAATAATAATACTAAATTATTATTAAATTACCGTTTTATTCATTAAGCAAAAGAACAATAATTCATGGTTATCCCTCCTCACATCATCTCGCATGTCTTCTACACTATGTCCCCGAAGGAGTGGCTCACTCACAATCTCCAATCTCACCGACATGCCATGGGGCATGATTGGTTCTTCTTATTTGGCATTACCTGCTGCTTCCTCTGGCAATGGAGGAATCTGTCTCTCTTCGATGATCAATTTTCTTAGCTATTCTCACCCATTTTTCCTATTTTGTTTTATGTAGGTGTTCTACACCAGTCAGCAGCTTGGCACGATTGAGCACAGGCCGCAAGTCCTTGCCCTTGGCTAGAGCGATTCATCAGGTGGAACCAACCTCCCACGGGATGGCTCTGTTTAAACACAGATGGTGCATGCAAACGAGCCTCGCCCGTAGCTACCGCAGGTGGACTTCTTCGGGATAGTGACGGTAACTGGAATGGAGGATTTACACAACACCTTGGCTGATGCACTCCATTCACTACGGAACTCCGGGGCGTTTATACCGGGTTGACCCTTGCGTGGAATCTGGGGTCCTGCCAGATCGAGCTTGAAGTGAATTCTACAGCGGTGAGTGATGTCCTATCTTCCCCGAACCAGATCTCTCAACTCTCTAGTTCGAGCCATCAATGAACTGTTCACTAGGAACTGAACTGTTGTTCATCGACACATCTATCAGGAGAGTAACAGATGCGCCGACTGCCTTGCCAATTATGCAGGTCACTTTGATGTCGGAGTCACTTATTTTGCCACACCTCCTATCAGGTGCCACATGATCCTTTTAGAGGATTTATCGGGCACCTATCTTTCCCAACTTGCTGTGTAATTTTGGTTCTTTTCCCTTTATTTAAAAAAAAGAAAGGCATAAATGGTCTTCTATTTTGTTAAGGGATATATAATACTATTTCTTGTTAACTTAGTATACAATTTAGCCTTTTGTTTAATTATAAAAAATAAAAATTAAAAATAATAACATATTTGATCTCTTTTTTATTATTCAATTTTGTGGTTTTTTTATGAATTAAAAATTAAACTTAGTTTCATAGAATTAAAATTTAAAAATTTTTAAAAAGTATATTATTTAGTTATTTTCTTTAAATTATACAGGTTTAACATGTTATAATCATGATGAAATATGAGAAATTGAATTTTTCATGACATGATAATCTTTGTAAATTGAGCTTAGACTCAGTTGTACTTAATATGTTATAGAATTCCATTATTATCTTTATTTTGTATTATGATATCGGAAACAACCTCTCTATTAAATAAGAATAAAGTTGTGTACTACTGGAACTTTTGGAATCCCATATTTTGGTAGAACGCTTGCTAAGAATTATTGTTGTTATTGCTGTTTATGTTATAAAATTATAAGTAGAATTATTCAAAATTAATAAGGAACCTGCCCTTTTTTAATTGTTCGTATCAACGAGCTCTATTTTGTAAGCCTGATCATTGACCTATGGGCTGTAGGGCCCAGCCCATTTGATTTCATTAAACAAAATCAGGCCAGTCAACGTTTGGCCCATTGAACCATTGGTCACCAAATCGGTTGCAAGGACTTGAAGATGAGCATGCCCACAGTAAAGCACTAAATCTTCTTCGCTCTCAATTTTCCTTCACTTTCTCTGGTTCCCGGGAAAATTGAAGAATTTGCCAATCGAGATTCCCAGAGGGCTGCCTTTTTCGGTGGACAAGTGGAGTCCTTGTTCAAAGCGGAAGAGACACCATTTCTTGACACATGCCCATAAAGGTCATTGCTTTTCTATGTCAACGCACTCCCCTTACCCGATTTACTCTACCCTTTTTGTTGAAAGACCTGACTCAACCCAAAAGCTAGCTTAAGAGGGAAGTTAATGGTTGAATGCATTCACATTTGTTTGATGTGATAAGGAGGGGCTGCACATCTGGGTATATTATGCAAAGTGAGATAACCGAGCCCCGCCTTAAACTATCAAAACAAATCTGATATCATGTTGAAAGACTTAACTTACTCTCAAAAGCTAGCTTAAGAAGGGAGATTTGGACACTATTATAAATGATTGAATGAACTCACGCTTGTCTAATACGAGATTCTTGACACTTTTCACCAAATCTCTTATACTTCTGTGTTTTCCCAAGGTATTATGATCTTCCCCTTTTATGGGTTTATTCATTTTTCTTTCTTTTGTTTCTTTGTGTTAAGTTTCTTATTCTCTTTTTTTTTTTTGGTTCTTTAGATTGAGGTTTCGTTGTTCGTGTGTATTGAGTTGGGTCAATCTAAGCCATTGATGATCCTGATGCGGAATTCAAAGGTTACAGCTTTTGATGCGAGTCACTGTCCGGGTAATTGCAACTTACTCGTTTAATTTCCCTTATTGTTGTAATTGTTTTGGCAGATGGTTTGGGTGAGATGGTATAAGATTATATAGGACTTTTAGTTTAGAATTGGTGCTCTTGGCCTATGAGTTGTTTTCTGTACTGATGTTCAATTGTTGCAATTCATACTCTGTTCATTTGTTTCTTTTGGGGGTGCTTTTTCTAAATGAATTGCGGTATTCTACTTTAATCTAATGTGATCATTGCGTAAAAGGTCTAAACTTGATTGCAGAATGAATTATCTACCTAATGCTAGAATTGTGTTCACTTATTTCTTTGTTTCTATTTTGAATGTTTGGAAAATAGGGATGAGGGAATCAAATGAAAGGCTCCTGCGATCTACAATCCTTAAAATTAGCTTCTAACCAATGAGGAGTGGCCTTTAAGTTATTCCAAGCAAAATAATGATGGGGGAGCTTTATTGACAGATCCCTTGTCTGGCATGGATTTATGAACTCAAGAGCTGTGATGCTTGGATTTATGAACTCAAGAGCTGTGATGTTCTTGATTGAAGGCAACTTCAGTAATATCCTGCACACAGGAGATTGTGGGCTTACACCTGAATGTCTGCAGCGTTTACCAAAGAAGTTTATCAGCAAAAATGGAATACAACCTAGGTGCCAACTTGATTATGTCTTCCTGGACTGTAGTTTACGTTTGGGAGATTTTCTGAGAAATTTCCAAGCGGGCATACTGCAATTCAACAGGTAGTCTCACTTGGATCTCTCCTCACATTCCTTTTTCCATGTAATGAGCTTCTATATATAGAGCAGTATATTGGTGTACCAGACTAACCTTATGATATCAAAATCGCCACTTATAAATTTGCAAGCAACTTCTATACACGTTTCTACATGTTTGAGCATATGTAGTCTTGTATAGTAATTACATTGTGCACATCCATAGTCCATAGAGGTTAGCGACACAAAGATTGCTCTTTTTCAATGAGACTCAACTTATATTCATTATCATACAAATAACTTTCATAAAGTTTGTGGTTGTGGCTTTTGTGATCGGTTACATGAACTGTTACATTGTGGTATTGGTTACATGATCGGTTATATTGTGGTGTATGTGACCTTTTAGATATACATAGGCTCTGTTTGGCAATCAGCTGATTGCATTTAGCTGTTAGCTGATTCTATTAGCTGTTAACTGATAGCTGATTATATCAGCGGATGGCATTAGCTGTTTGTTAAAAGATGTTTGGTAAAATTAGCTATTTAGTATTAGCTGTTTATGTGTAAAATGACTTATGAGGACATAACTTTAAAAAAAATTATAAGGATATGAATATTATATATTTTAGTATTTCAATAAATATTCTTATAAGAATTTAGAATTTAGATATTTAATCCTACAAAAATTAAGTTTACAACTCTAATAAAATATAAAATATATAATAATAATAATAATAACAATAAAAATAATAAGAATAATAATAATAACAATACCTCACGCATCACCTTCAGAACTTAGGGCTCGAGTCGTATCCACAGTGTTGTTTTTTATTTATTTAGTCATCACCTACTTTTAGTTAGTTGTTTCTTTGTTCACTGAACCAAGAAAAAGTAAATAGAGAACGAGAAATAGCTTTCATCTCACATGGCCTCCAAACACAGCACTGCCCGGTTTTGTTTGTTCCTTTCTTATGGTCAGCCCAAAGCTTTGCACTATTCTCTTAGTTTTGTCTCGTTTTCTTCTTTGTCTCCTAGATATTTTTTGTTCTGTTTCTTTCTATGCAACTTGTCTTCTTCTTAATCGCGTATTCCCAAACATCTCTTTGTCCTAAGCTTTGCTCTTTATTTTTGGTATTTTCCCCTTTCACTTCTAACTTCTTATGGCATTCTCTAGTTTTCAAGGTTAGCTTTTTCTGTTGGGTTATGTCTATGCATTCCGAAATGAAGCAGCAGATAGCGTGAGGTTGAGACGGAGTAAAGCAGCAGGGCAAAATTGATATTGGAATAAAAATTTCAGCTGATGGAGATGAAACACTCCTCCAGAGGAGCTGGTTTAAAATCAGTTGGTTGGGTTGGCTGACCAAACAACTCTAAAAGCTTTTATATAAAGTCAATAAGCTAAAATGAGTATCAGCTGATCAGCTCTTCACCAAACAAGGTCATAATCTGTTTTTTCTTTGTAAATTTTGTATGATGGCATTTATAAACAGAATATTGCTCAAATATCCGGTAACAATCAGGTCTTATGTTTGAAACTGCACCATTGATGAAACAGGTTGTCAATTGTGTGGAAGCACCCTACCGCAACTAGGGTTTATCTGACAAGCGACCTTCTTGGTCAAGAGGATATATTAGTGAATGTAGCCCGTACATTTGGGTCAAACATATTTGTTCAAAAAGTTGCAAATTTGGAATGTTTCCTAGCTTTGACACTTACAGTTCCTGAAATCCTCACTCAAGATCCATCTTCCCGTTTTCATATATTTGACGGATTTCCCAAGTATGAATGAGCATCAAAAGCATTGTTAATTCTCCTGTTATTCAAGGTTCCATCCAAATCTCTAAAGAGTCAATTACAACCGATAAAGACACACTCTCACGAATTCTTGAGTTCGCCTAATCCCAGCAAAAGGATGGAGCTGACTTGGAATCCATGGTTCCCATTTTTCAACGTACCATAAAAGTAAAACTGCATTGACAAGAAATGAATCTTCCCAATTCACTGCTTATAAAAAGTAGCAAGAAGTTCTATTTCAGGATACCTCTGAAGTGAAATGCGAAAGCAAGTTGGAAATTTGATGATGTTGGAGAGCGTTGCAAGAAAACAGCTAAGAGAGGTTATCAAGGTCTTTTCGTCTTCTCTTACTGGATCCACAAAAGACTTCAGTGATCCTGTAACAAAGTTGTACAGGAGCGTGAATGTTCCTGTTCCTCGGCTTCTTAAGAGGTTGATCTCTCAGGAATGCCAAGAGACGAACTGAAAGGAAGGTTGAGTTGCTTGTCACTTTATATCTCTCACCATCTCAGGTCTGGATTTTTAGTGATTTCTTTATACTTCATACCATCATATCTATTTTGATCATTGATTTTACTCAATTAACTAATTCTTTTAAATTATACAACTGAATTTGAAATAAAGTGTAAGTTATGGGATCTTTTAAACAGCAATGCATTTAGCGACCAGAACACAAGAAAAAGAAAGACCAAATTAACGTTAATGCGTGATGGCCTTATCTTTCAGAGAAGTCTTGTGGTTAAGTGTTTAGCTGACAAACTGACATGAAAGTCAACCATGGCGTGCAGCTTGTAAGGAGCGAAACCTACCGAGCAGCATTCAATTTTTATTAATGTCATCCTGACACGCAGCAAAATTTCCTGGAAGCTTCTCAATCAAAATTTACTGCATGCAAGCTGTGGTGAGGTTGATTGACAGGTTAAGTACACCTAACAGGTACGTACACCTGCTCTATGTTGACTACTGGATTGAGCTGAATGGTAGTGAGTCCCACATCCTTCCTTAATCCTTCCCCGTGTAGGGTATTAAGCTACTTTCAACTACTGAAACTTCCTTTATTTTAGTAGTCTATAAATAGAGAGTTTCATTTCTGTCTCTTTGCAAACATTTAGTATATTACTTCTTGAAATTCTCATAATCCTTTTGCATCTCAGAAAATGGTTGATGCTATTATTTCTACTGTGGTGGGGGATCTAATCTCCATGGTGCTTAGCTCTGTAAAAGAAGAGGTGAAGTTGGTCAGGGGAGTTAACAACGAAGTTAAGAAAATTGTGAGCAATTTCAAGTCCATTCAGGCCTTATTAGATGATGCAGAGGAACAACAAGTGAAGGAGGCTTCTGTCAAGAACTGGCTGTTTAATCTCAAAGTTGTTTCTTATGACATGGACGATGTGTTAGATGAGTGGAAAACCTGGATTCAGAGATCACAACTCCAACTTAAGCACTACTCTTCCAATCCTATTCCTCTCGAGGACAAGGTACTCCCTATCTTTCGTTGCATCTGCTTTAGTACACGTGATGTTGGTCCTCGTCATGTAGTTGGTGGCAAAATAAGAGAAATTCATGGAAGACTAGATGACATTGCAACCGATAAAGTTAGGTACCAACTTAATTCAACCCACCACACTGATAAACGCATCGATAGACATTTGACTACATCTTTCATTGATACACAAAAAGTAAAAGGTCGAGATGAAGAAAAAGATGAGGTCAAAAGCAAGATACTTGAGGCTAAATCTAAACCTCATATCATCTCCCTTGTGGGGATGGGGGGAATTGGTAAAACGACGTTGGCAAAATTAATTTATAATGATAGCGAAATCCAAACTCATTTTGAGAAGAAGATATGGGTGTGTGTTTCGGAACCTTTTGACGAAATGCGTATTGCTAAAGCAATTCTTGAATCTCTTGATAATTCTTTTACACACAATTTCAGAGAATTCGAGAATGTGTTAAGAAAGATACGAGAAATTCTTGAGAAAAAACGATTTCTTCTTGTTCTAGATGATGTATGGAATGAAAGTCGCAATAAATGGGAGGAATTGGAACAATCTTTCATGTGTGGTTCGCCAGGAAGTACAATTTTGGTAACCACACGTAACGAAAGGGTTGCTATAGTCATGGGATGTAGTCGTGAGAGTATATACAAGGTAGGACTTTTGACTTTGGAGGAATGTTGGTCAATAATTAGTCAAACTGCTCTTGTTAAAGGTGAACGCCAAAATTTGGAGAGCATAGGTAAGCAAATAGCAGGCAAGTGTAAGGGTTTGCCTCTTGTTGCCATAACTATAGGAGGACTCCTACGCTTGAAGGAATCTGAAAAAGAATGGTTGAGAGTTTTAAAAAGTGAGGGATGGGACAATGAAGATATCTTGGGTCCTTTGAAGCTTACTTATTATGATTTGCCATTGCCATTAAAACAATGTTTTTCATATTGTGCTATTTTTCCAAAGGATCATATGATTAAAAAAAAAAGATTGATTAGTATGTGGATGGCTCAAGGTTATTTAAAAGAAAAAGAAGAAGACGAAGATTTGGAGATGATTGGTGAGGCTTATTTCGAAAATTTAATTGCACGTTCTTTACTTGAAATAGTCAGTTTTGATTATACTTGTATATTGCATGATATGGTGAGTGATCTAGCCCAAGCATTTACAAAAGATGAGTGCTTGATAATAGAGGTTCCAAATGATAGAGAATTGAGTAGAAACTCTTTACTTGCAGATGCTCGTCATTTAACTTTGGTGATAGAAATAAATGCTTCATTTCCTGTATTTGTTTATGGTCTCAAGAGATTACGAAGTTTGATCATTCAATTCCTTGAGTTTGGATCATTGGATGTTGTTAGACTTGAGAGTATATTTGATCATTTGATTTGTCTAAGAACTTTAGACATTAGCAACTGTGACATTGAAGAAGTTCCTGCCTCAATAAACAGATTAATTCATCTTAGATGGCTTGACTTGTCTCATAACAAAAATCTTGAGAAGTTGCCTGAGACCTTGTGTGAGTGTTACAATTTGCAGACATTAAATCTCACATATTGTTGCAATCTGGTAGAATTGCCTCTCACATATTGTTGCAATCTGGTAGAATTGCCTCAAGGGATTGGGAAGCTAATCAATTTGATGTACTTGGATTTAGAGGATTGTTATAAAATAAAATATCTTCCTAAAGGAATAGGAAATCTTTGGTGTCTCAAGGAGTTGAGTAAATTCTACGTAGGCATGCAAGAGAATGAAGCATCTATTGTTGATATGGAGAAGTTTAATAATCTTAGAGGAACTTTGACACTAAGAGAGTTGGGAAATGTGAAGAAGATAGAAGAGGCCATAATAGCACAGCTTAAGGAAAAGAAAAACATTAAGCAGTTGATTTTGGGTTTTGAAGGAGATCATGGGGTGGAAGATGAGGAAGAGTTACTTGAAGCTTTAGAACCACCTTCAGATTTGGAAAGGTTATACATAGAAAATCACAATGGCCAGAGGTTGTTTCCAAGTTGGATGATGAAGTTGAATCTGCTCAGGGTGCTTAGACTTACTAACTGCGAAAATTGTGAGGAATTGCCTCCATTGGGAAAGTTGCCATGTCTTGAAGAGCTATACTTGGTAAATATGAGAGTCAAAAGAGTTGGACTCGAATTTATGGGAATAAAAGAAGAAGAAGAAAATTCATCATTTCCAAAACTGAAATCACTTGTCTTTTTTTCGTTTAAAGAATGGGAAGAGTGGGATGATAGGTGGTTGATGAAGAGAATTAAAAAAGATAAAGATGATGATGATCATAAGAAGGCAGTTGCAGTGTTTCCATGTCTTCGAAAGCTCAGTATTCATCATTGCCCAAAGTTAAAGAGATTGCCATATTATCTACTATCCCCAACCATCTCCAAACTCCAGCGATTGTATATAGAGGAGTGTACAGTTCTTCGCCAACAACTCCAAAAGCACAAACTTTCTCACATAACTCATCTCTTCTTTTAAGGTACCTTATTCCTTTTGTTTATTTAATTATGCAGTTGAAGGTTAACAAGAACATTTTGTCAACATAGTGATATTACCGCGTGTCTTGCACAGGTGACTTTGAGACCCTCTATTGACGAAAGAAAGAGCAAAGCTTAATGCCCAATGGCCTTATCTTTCTCCACTTTTGTATAAAGCTCACATCTTATTTCTGTTTCAGTCCCCATCCACGTCAGAAGAAAAAGAAGAAGACCAATATTTACTGTTTTCGAATCCACCATGTCCCCCAACGGTCACAACCAGAAGAAGAGGCGGAAGAAGAAAAAGACTTTAAGACTTTGGACACCTTTTCGCATCTTTTTGCATCTTCATTGCGTTGATTTGGCATGATTGCAGAACCCCTTTTCCCTTCCCCGAGAGTTATACTGAGACTTGCTTACAGTCAGAAACCGATGCACAAGTGTGTATTGATATAGTGAGACATCCAAGTCTATTAACATGATTAGTTGCACCTATTTGTAATGATATGGTTTATGAATTCTGATGCTAATTTTGCATCCAAATTGCCAGAAGTACTCGAGCTATTTTGTGATTCAACTTGTGCATGCTTCTAACTAAATATAAAGAAGAGGGTTGGCAGCACATCGATTGACTGACACTGTTGACATACTTGTCTTTATCTACTCTTACAATCTGACCCTTATTGGCTGACAAGTTTCACCATATCAGAATAACCATGCACTGTATGAAACTTCAATATTAGGCATTTGAGCCTTACTCTTTACCATGTCACAGAAACTCATTTCAATAACCATTAGAATTATAAGATTTCAATTCAAGGAAGATGAGCTATTGTTGAGACTTAAACAGGACAAGGGGTCTGTGTGATTCACTTGCTCCCATGAAACTATGCTAATCCTACAAACACGTTAGGAATTGAGACGAAAGGTCATAATTATCAGCTTTGAGTTAAGGGTTAAGAAGAGAATATTAAGCGTTGACTTGGAGAGACGAATCACAGAGAAAATTATTTTCATCATCACATCTAATCTGAAGTCATGTAATAAAGTGAAGTCTGCAAAAATTTGATAATACGCAGCCTTATTTTTACATAATAAAAAGATTATTTTCGATAAATTCACATGTAAATATGACAATAAAAAAATTATGCAGGTTAATAAAGATAAAAAAGAAGAGATGTTAAAGAATTAGTTGGAATAATGCTTTGTTATGTTCTTATCAATGTCATTAAATTTGTTAAGTAAAGCGATTGTGATAAGAAACCTCCCTTACACACTTATTTTAGAAAGGAACCACGTGGAGATCGTGAGAAGTTATCTTTTGACTAAGTCCAACTCCACCAGTTGCTCCACCAGCTACATGATCTTGAGCACGTGGATTGAGGAATTTGAGGAAGGCAGCACGTTGCCCACTATCTCTGGAATTTTAGTTACTTGTTTATATTTGTCTAGGAATTTTAGTATATATTTGTCTAGGATTCATTGGTTCGGCATGGAAGATATTTATCATCATTTGTAACTGGAGCCTTGTCCTCTCAATACGGACTATTTTATTAGAGAAATTGTGTTGAGATTCTTGCACATCCTTCTCTGTTACAATCTCCCATTTTAATAACCCAATCTTTCCCGTTTTTGTTTCTGATTCTTATTAAGCCGCTTGTTCAATGGACTCTTCTCCGATATCCATGTTATGCACTTCACCTATACCATGCATTACGATACTATATCATAATGATTCTGATTTAACGTTTAATTGAGTTGAGCTTAATATTTAGAAGTGAAAGCTCTAGACTTTATTCTTCATATATTAAAGGCGATATTAGTATTAAACCCGTGATCCATATGCAGACCAGATAATCAAACAAGCAATTCATCGACACGGTTCGACCCAACGAACCAATTAGTTAACAGAGAAATAAAAGGTTGAATTACACTGAAAGATCATTCCTTAGAAAAGGTTGTTTCCCCACAGAAAGCAAATAACAAGATCATTTTGTGGTCAGCAGGACTTCATTTTCTACACACAGCAACATCATGCTCATTAGGGGATTCATTCAACATCAAAAGAAGGAAAGTACCAGTAACAAAGCCAACCCAGAATAGTTTTATGAGTTAAAAAGTATAAAAGTAGCATCTTTTGCCAAGCCCATCTTATTTGAACTTGTGATTATATATAGACAAAAGTTGGCTTAAGATATGAACAAGAACACAACAAAAGGAAGCAACTTGGAAATAACTGAATCAAATACGAACAACAAAAACCACGTACCTGTCTCCTTCTCTTCCTCCCACACCAAAAAGAGTCTACAGGGATTTAGATGGAAGTTGCTTCAACGTAGAAAGGGAAAGAAAGGATATTATGCAGCGTCTGCAATGCAAAGCTCGTTTTTGTTCTATGTTTCTCGATTACTGCTCAATCAGGAAAAAGAATGGACTTTAAATTTGGGTAAGGGCCGAAAAGAAGAAACTTTTGCCCAATCTATCTACATGAGGCCCAATCTATCCATGTATGTAATTCCATGCGTTGAAACGACATAGTTTTATTTGAATATTTTCTTCTTTTATTTTATTTTTAACAAAAAAGAGGATAAGTTTGTATAATTAGGTTTACTAATGCTTCCATGGAGATTCTGGACAGGAAAGTTCAAAACTTTAAAGTAAACTTGTATATATATCCTATCCTATTTATAGATGTTGTTGCAAGTGTTTCCTACGTTGTCCCCAGGTATCCAAGGAACCTAATAAAACCACAATAGTACCTTCTCAATTGGCAATCTCTTAAGTTCTTAAACCAAAAACGTCCCTTTACTGCATAGGAATAGATCAAAACAAAGAAAAGGCATGACCCCTAATAGATGATGCTAGAAATCCAGCTGAGGGCTGTCAGGCTGCATTCATCTTCTTGTCCAGAACTCACCATGGAACTGTAGAGCTGTCTCACTTCTTTACCAAAACGTACAACACAACTCTATTACTACGATAATCAGGATGCCATGCTGTCTGCTCCACACGACCAATCACAAAATCCCGCATTGCAGCATCCAAAAAGTATTCAAGGATGGTATCTGGTACAGCAAGAAGTGTTATGAATTCAAAAACCAATATTTGAAAAGAGAGAGAGATTCTCACCGTTTCGAAGTTCACCGGCCAAAAATATTGTTGTTTGGGTTCCACAGAGTTGCATTAATGTGTCTAACAAATCACCCACTGCTGCTTCACTGTAGATCACATCCGAGCCAAGCACTGGAAAAACAAAACAAAATAAGATGATCAACACTACCAAACAAATGCTTGTGAAATTATTGGACGACAATCGTGCACACACCAAGCTAACTCCATAGTAGACCAATCTGGATAACCATTGGATTGATTTAAACAAGAATGCTACAGAAGTTAGGCCAGAGAAATTTGTGTTTTTTATTCATTTGCGCAATAAAGAGAGGGAAAAAGAAACAGCAGACAGGGAAATCAACTCAAATTTTTCTGGGAATCTTCAATGGAAAAGGATTAAATCTGAAAATACATGACATATGGCTTTCAAGAATCATCACCTGGATGTAACTGGTGAAAATGTAAGTCGATTTTAGAGTAACAAAGTAATTCCTACTGAAACCACAAATAATTTTCTTTTGGATCTCTAAAATTGTCACTGTAATTCTTTTAACTCGGACAGTTTTACAATTTCTGAAAATGGATGGCATCAAAACTCAGTTTTCGGAAACATTAAGCATTATGTGGCAATGTCCATTTTAACACATGAAAAAGGAAAAGATAATACTTCTTCATTCAGCAAGACAAGTATTCCGTGCTAAGCAAAATTTGGCTATCACCCATCTGAAAGAGTAAAACCACATACTTCATGGTGTGGTAGGGAGGCCCAAGAAGCTCTTACCATAGTCAGGCAATGGTTCAATTAAATCCTGGTGAGGATTATCTCCCCATATAAGCTCCTTGGCAACAGCATAGCCCCGCAGATTGACTTGTCTCAGATTGGTTTCAATGTTCTTCTTTAGAAGCCTTAATCTATCTGGCAGGTCAGTGAGTACTACTTGAGCACCCAAAAGAGCTGATATGCAGCTGAAAAACAAACAAGCATGTGACATGAGTATGCTTAACAGAAAAGCAAAATCGTTTTTCTTTTCGATACAGCCAATGATGCATGTTCTTTAAGAAAAATAAACACAAAAATATTGCAGTATTTCATATTAACACCAAGAGAATGCTTCACTATATTAGGATAATCAGACGATGAGAGTAGAAGGAAATCAATGGAGATGGGTAGTGGTTTATATTTACCCTACCAATCCACAGCCAGAACCTAACTCCACAACCTTCTTTCCCTGAAGTGAAAGGACCCTAGAATCGACCGCGTGCTCCAGAAACTTGCCCAATACAACGCCACTGTCCCACATCACTGAACCAGTCACGCCAGGCGTACTCTGTAGTTGCAGCGAAAAAGGGTATTCGAGAAAATTGTATATTTCAGATCAAAGTGACGGTCTTTCATCCAATTAAGTTAAGAGCGAAGGTTTGATGAACAAAAGCAAAGCTTTACCAAGGAAGAAGGAGATTGAAGAACGGACAGCGAGTGGCCACAAGCGTCAAGTTGGAGATGGAGAGAGGATTGGGAGACGAAAGAGTTGGGTGTGGAGAGAGTTGGCTGTTGAATTCCCCACAACAACATTGTCTCCTCTGCCGCCGATTCCTCATCTACCTTCAGTATCCTCACCTGCACTTTGTACGACCCCAATTCTTTGTACGTCTCTCTTTCTTCTTCTTCTTCCATGCCAATCACAGTAACAGCAGTAGTAGCCATTAGATCAGCAAGTTTGTTGAGAGCTGAGAAAAAAGGCTTAGTTTTTTATTACTCTCTCTCTCATACGTTCAGAGTGGAGTTTCAGAGACAAGTCGGCGCTTCAAAAGGGTTAGAAACACAGTCGTCCTTTCGTAGTATAATTACGGATCTTTATTTTCATCAATATATAAATATAAAAATAAACTTATCAGGAATAGATCTCATTTCTGAGTGCTTAGTATCATTCATTTCTTTAATTTACTTTCAAAAGCCAATACTGGGCGGAAGGGCCTTTTGCTATTAGTATATCTAACAATCATTCTATCTCTATCTGTTGTGGGGCTTCTTCTTCTTCTCCTCCTCCTCCTGGCTTTGACCCGTCAGCATCAGTTTCTTGGCTTACACCAGAGGATTCCACTGTTCTCGTAAGCCATTCCTTTAGTGGCTCTTCGTTCAAATCAAGCCTTAAAAGCCCCGCAAATAGCCCACCCATGAAAGCAACCGGTTCCTAATAACAAAGCAATACCATTTAAGTTAATACTAGAACAACACAGTAATCAATTTCAAGAAAACATATCCTGGTCACCTCATAAAGTTCACCAAAGAGAAGTAAAGTTCATGTATCATAAAACTATTTTTATCACATAACTCAAAGTTACCCAAAAGAAAAACATATTTTTGCAATTTAACAGTGTATGGCAACCAAAAATCCATTTCTTCTCAGTAACTTATATGCCAGTTTCCCAATTCTAAACAGTAGCCAACAAAAAGTACTTAATGGTCTCCCCTACAAAAGTGTCAACAGTAAGTGCATAAAAAGGAAGTAAGGATTAGCCAAGAGCGAAACTCGTTGCAACATAGGCATTGATTACAGCAGCATTGCCACAGTGGTCATCACCATTCAAGCAACGTCTGGTATTTTTACCTCATAAAAAGCTTAATGCTATGTGAATATGGGACCCTTAAGAAATTACCAACTATCTAAGTCCTTGACTGTAACAATGAATGGAGTTACTTATGCAACATCACAAGACAAGAGCATCTCTGGGTCTAATAATTATTTGGTCCCGGAAAGTTTCACTTATTAGCTTCGTTTTGTCTCTTATCTAATAAAGATCCGACATGGTGAAACCTAAGTACATAGGGAGTTAGACAAATACCACAAGATAAGCAATAACGCAAACTAAGCTACCAACAAGCTAAACGATGGAGGATCTAAATAAAAAGTGACCGTGGTGTGTGCATGTGTGTAGCTAGCTTGAGTCTTCAAGAGCTAAACCTGCACATGTACTTCTCAAAAATTAGTACCGCTTTAAGGGGTAGTGTTAGAGTGATCTGTGGTGCTTCAAATTTCATTAAAATGGAAAACAAAGGTAAAATGTTACTTGACCCAAAAAATGTTAAGATGCCCAGATAGTTTAATCTGGATTTGCAGATGCTAGTGGGAGTACAACAGTCATTGCTCCAAACAATGTACTGCTATTATATGGTTAAGAAAAAAAATTCACAACTATAAATGGCCGAAAATAAGTGACCAATAAAAGATTTTGCAGAGTTACAGTCAAAGAATGTGAGAAGGAAATAGCAAGCAGAATTCAGTGATTGCAATGAAAAATTATATTACTTAGCAGTACTTCACATCAACAGCTATTAATTTACACAAAACAAGTAAAGAAGTGTATAGCCAATTAGGAATGTAAAGCCGTAGTGTCTCAACATGCAATTTAAATTCAACATTACAGGAGTTTCGTCCAAACATTATGTAGATATGACAGTTACTACATAATTTTTACCAAGTAATGTTACTTATGGTATCACAGAAAACTTGGTTTTAAGGTTCCAATTTCATCATCATTTAAGGGAAAGGAGACATAGAAAAGCACCAATTACTGAAACAGATAAAAACGAGGAAAGAGTTTTCAGAAAGGCGACCACTTTAGGATACCCTTTAGCATAATGAGGCTTTGAGCCTACCTTAAGAGCTTCTTTGATGATGGGTTCGTCGGTGGGGTTGAAGATACAAGAAGCTTTGACCTCAAAGCTACGACGACTACAAGTTCGTCGGCGAGCATTATAATTTACAGCCCAATTTGTCCCATTAAAAGGTCGACGTTGATGGGTTCGTATCTCCGAAACCTGCTACAACATTCACACAACCACTGTTTTCTATGTTCAGAACTAACCAAAAACGAAAATTTTTAGAGGACTTTGTTACCGGTGCTCATTTTCTGAAACTACATACAATTACGGAGAGGGAAAAGAGGAAGAAGAAAGGCTAATAATTACCAGTCTGCCAGACCATGTGTTAACGGAGAGAGCTGAGGTCATTTTCCGCAGATTCCTTCTTCTTCTTCTTCTTCTTCTTCTTCTTCCTCTGCAGAGTCTTGCAGTGTTTGGGTCCGTTTTATGTTTTTGTTGATTTTTATGCTGTGTATGTGTTTCTTATGATAAGAAGATTCTGGGGCTTACTCAACTTTATGGTTTTCACTTTAGCTAACAAGTAAAAGCCCATGATATATGTACACAATGGACTAATTTTATGTAAGCATTTGTATTATTTTAATTTGAAAAAGAGTTATTAATTTTTATAAATTAATTGATTAATTTTTATAAACTAAAATAAAAAATTAATTTTTATTTAATAGTGTCTTTTTTAATTAAATTATAATTTTTTCAATAGGTAAGGACAATCTCTTTCAATTATATTTCAAAATCTTTAAATTTATTCAATCTTTAATCAATTTTATAAATGTCATCTAATATCAGTTAAATCTTTTAAACCTTAAATTTCTTATCTTGTCGATTTAACTTTCAGTTCGATTATTAAAATATTGACAATTTAACCTAATTTAATCTAAAATTAATTTAACAAGAATTGAACCAAGCAGTTGTAAAATTGAGTTTAAATGTATATTTACTAATTTCTTAAATTCAATTAATTATAATAAATTAGTTACATTTATATCAAGGTAGAATAGTCTAAAATTATTAAATCAAGCCAATTTTAATTTGGTTTAAACTTAACTAAATTTAATTTAATCGGATTTGAATTAAATACTTAGACTGAATTGAGCTTGAGTTTGAAGTTAAAATTAATAGTTTTTTTTAACTCAATCAATTGTCTTATGGAAACAATCTATCTATTAGTCAAAGATAAGAATTCGTACTACTGGACTCAGACATCGCGTTTTAGTAGGATTTTTATTGGATTGTTGATGTTGTTAATGTTGTTAAACTCAATTAATTATAATAAATTAATTAGACTAAAATCAAGTTAAAACAATTTAAAATTAATTAAGAACTAACTTAACACTTATACTATTGAATTCTTATGAATAAATTAAAATACGTATGCGTTGGTTTGTACAGGAGAATGGTAATAGGAATGAGAATGAATATAGTGAGGAATGGGAATGGATATTATCATTATAATTATGATAGTTGGTTAAGAGGAAGGAATGATTACCATTACCATTGATAGTGGTTGGTTTGTAAAAAAAAATGTAATGTAATTAATTACAATGTGTTAATTAATTAAAATATTGTAATTAATTAATTAGAGTATTTTAATTAATGAATAAATTATATTTCAATTAATTATATTGTAACTAATTAATTATTT
>JAOTBA010000001.1:1908534-1929176 GCA_025629845.1 Erythroxylum squamatum | reverse complement strand
ATTAAATATAATGTAATTAATTAAATAATAATATTTTAATTAATTATATTGTAATTAATTAATTACAATATTTTAGTTAAATATAATGTAATTAATTAAGTAATAATACTATTTTAATTAATTATATTGCAATTAATTAATGACTAACAATATTTTAATTGATTAATATTTTTATTGATGAATAGTTATATTTTAATTAATAATAACATTTTAATTAAATATAATGTATTAATTAGTTACATAAAGCCCTTATAAGAGGAGAATAAATCAATGATTCTCATTCCTCTCAATTACTAGGGGAATGGAGGATTGTCAAGAAGTGGATAATGAAAATGTTACCCCTTCAATAATAGTTTAATGTCAAACACAAATTTTCATCCCATTCCCGTACTTTATTTTTCATGACCCCAACCAAGCACCCCTAACTGTTTTTACTTTTTAGAGAGAACCAAAAAGAGATAAGAAAAGGGGGGAAATTGTGGGGACTGAGTAGAATCTCTTTATTAATCAGTTAGACCATCAGGTTTTCGATTCGAACTTCATCATGTCATGGATGATCAATCTAAACCCCTAAACTATTGAAAATCAAAGAGTTGTGATTTCTGCAATACCAAAGGTTATCTAGGACAGCCAGAGTTTTATCTGTAGATGGAAAATTAGTTGGGCCCTCAATGATAAGGTGTGTCCGCTTGGTCCGTCTGTAAGGGAGTGCGTCAGTTGACTTCTCAAAGAGGTGTGCCCGCTTGGTCCGCCTACGGAGTTTTCTCGAATCCAAAGAAAAAGGTTAATACAACAAATAAAGGTTATTATTATTATTATTATAGATAATACCAATATTTTAAAATTTGGACCAAGAATCAAACTATTAAGATAAAAACATTTAAGATAACTCGTATTAGATAGCCATAAAATCGGTAACTTGTATTAGACAATTATAAAATCGTATATAATAAAAGTTGAATAAAATTGAAAAAGAAATCTATTGTTATCGGTTCAAGTTTAATTGCAGAAAAAGATTGTTTAATAAAGACTAATCAATTTATTTTAATATATAAAATTGATTAATTAATTAATTAATTAATTTTTACGATAAATACTCAATTACGATCAATTATAATAAGATAGTTTAAAACCATACTTATATGAATAATGGGAACAGTGATAGATCCTCGTATGCTTGGCAAAAGCAGTACTAAACCAATATTATCGTCAAAGGTTGAGTTCGGTGCTGAAAAGCTCGACATGTCAATTTCAGTTTTAGTGCCTATGGACCTCCACGCTTTGATTGTTTGTTAACTTGTCATAATCTTATCCCTCGAATCATTTAAGTCTTTGAAAACAACATCTCGATCTGTGGCAGAGTTTCGATCTTTACAGGCTGGGATCCTCTGTCCAATATTATGGTGTCTTATTGTGTTCAATAAATCTCAGCCATTTATTTATGTGGGTTCCGCAAAATAAATGATTGAGATTCTATGAAACAGAATAAGACAGAGTAATATTAAACAGAAGATCTGTACTCGATTCCAATAGTCTAGGTCTAACCGTCCAAAGGCCAAAGCAGCCAGCCACCTTATCACTTGGTTTTCCTTTTCTTATTCAACTTAAACGTACGTACTTAAACATTTCTTCTATTTTTATTGTCTGTTTTAGCTTCTTCTTTATGTAAGGGTTGCCGAAGGTGACAAGATTCGACTATAAATTAAGTGATCAAGATAATAATGTTCTTAGCTTTCCAATTTATAATGGTCTAAAGTACGACGTATCCAATTACTCTGCACACTTCTCTATGCAACACTATTGTTCATGAAGTGTGATCCATTGCCTCTTTATGTCTTTTAGTGATACCTAAAATTTTAAATTGTTGATCCCAACTACAATTATGATCATAATCTTATCATCATAGTGTTCTGTTACTTTAATTTATTATAATTAAACTCATGCCAATGATTAGTGCCCATGATTTGTGACAATTTATAATTAAGAATGATAATCGGTCAGATTAATCGAATAATTCTAATTTATAGTTTAAAATAATATTATTTTCATCAATTTTTAAATTGGGTTGAATAGAATATGAGTTCATCTTAAAATTTATTTAATTTGTTGATTAATTCTGGGTCACATTTACTATTTTTATTTATGAGTATTTATAATTAAATAATTACACTTAAAAATAGTTAATAAAAATTTGTAATTGCAATACAAATTTCATTAATAATTTAAGATCGTATTTTGTAATTACCAAACTCGTCTGTAAGAAATCTTAGGATATGTTATATAATATTAATAACTAAAAATCTCAACCGATTTTGAACCGTCTCATTTTTAGTTTAGTTTTTAATTTTTCGTTTTGAATTACTTTAATAACTCTCATTGTTAAAAATTAATTAGTTTATTAATTAATCAGTTAATTTTTTAAATTAATAAGTTTTTATATATCAAAATGAATAAATTAATTTTTTTTAATATTTTTAATTAAACTTTAAAATTTTAATTCATAAAAATAGTTTTTTAAATAATTTTTTAAATTTTGACCAATTTAAAAATAACCTAATGTCAATTAAATCTTTTAAATATTAAATCAAACTGAATTTATAATATCTCATGATACGAAAGGCTTGGGCATATTTTCACGGGTCTATACTCTATATATTTTTTACTTATTTTCAGAATATATAATATTATTGTCAAATCGTACTATATGAACATGTCAAATCATAGTGACTATTCCTGTCATAATCACAAATCGTCTGTGTCATTTAATGGGAACTTTTCGGTGCACGCTAGCAGTTGGTTGATAATATTAATTAAATAAGAGATGAACTAGGGATTAAATTATTAATAAAATAAAATATTATTATTTCAAAAAAAGCGAGAAAATTTTGAAATATGTAAGGTAAAATGTAAAATAATAAATAATTTTTTATTTATTTATATTATAATTTTTTAAATAATATTTTATTATATTACGTTAAGAACTTTTCTACTTTTTTTAAATTTTTTTTTTTTAATGTTACGTTAATTTACGTTACATTTTATTACAAACTATTCCGGTTCGTTGCATTCAATTAAAAACTAAACATAAGTTTATGACTTTGAAACCCTAGAAAACTATACATCACAGCAAGTTAAATATTTCCACGTTACACGGGAAGAAACAAGTGCCATACGTTTGCCGGTCGGGAAACACCACCGACAGGACTTTTCTTTGTCTCATCGTACACATTCCGGCATTAAAAATTGCAGGACCAGAGGAGAGAAAAAGGGTTATGATTTTTAATGTTGACGGATACCCACTAGTGCTTTAATACGTACGACGCGGTTCGTAGACGGAAGGTCACTGAATCCTTACATTTATGAGGACCATATGCCGTGAAGTTTCATGGTACGTATTAGATATGTGCTTCCTTCTTGTTTCCACGTCGCTTTCGTGGAATTGACACGCTTGACAATGAAACGCTATTCCTCTTAATAACCTTATCATCATATATGTATGCATATTTTGTTGAAAATTTACAAATAGGGGAATCTATATGGGTAAGAGATATAAGATTGAAGTGAGTTAGTTATATACAAAAATATAATTTATAATTTATTGTGTTAAAGTTTTGAGTTGAAATATGATGTGCTGATTGAGTATGAGTTCACTTGCGTTATGTTTGATTAGACTTAAGGTTTTTAATGGAATAGAATAGAATAGAACAAAATAAAATGATTTATAATGGAATGAAATGTAAATAGACGTAATATTAGAAAATTATTGTTTGGTAGGGATGAGAGGGCTCATAATGTAATATAGTAAAATATTGTTTGGAAAAAAAGTTCATAATGTAATATAGTGAAATGTCGTTTATTATTTTACATTCCATCTTAAACCCCTCAAATCAGAAGTAACTTATTTTTACTGTTTAAGATGGAACGAGATGTAATATGAAACTCTCCCCTTCCATCCATTATAAACCCTCAACTCAAACGATGGAATAATATTACATTTCATTTCATTCCATTAATAACCTCCCAACCAAACATAGCATTAGATTTGGTCTAATTTCTTCCCAGACCCCTAAAAACCTATCATTAGTATCGGAAGTAAGTTTGCTAAAAAGATTCATGAATTTAAGTCATATAAATGATAATTTGTAGAATGACTTAGTATTAGCTATGAATTTGGGTATAGATAGATTTACTTGTGAAGGAGAACATATTAGAAATTTACGAGTGGAGTAATCTTATATCGAAAAGAAACCATAAAATTGAAATGAATGAATTATATATGAAAATATAATTCGTACTTTTAGATTAAAAAACATATATTATATTATACCTAAGATAAATTAAACTCTGTCAAATTTTTTCTTAGACCCATCAAAATAATGGTTATTATAAAGGGTATCTTAATGCACGAGATTCTCCACTTTGCAAGAGTTGAAAAAAAGTTATCAATTATACACAACCTTCTTTTTGTATTTTACAAAGAGATTATTTTTATGTCACGAGTTAACCTTACCAATTGCTCCAAACTCGTCTTCTATATTATCTTAAGGGATGTAAATTACTTTGTCAACACCTAGGCAGTTGCAACAAAGTAGAAACATTGTACCTAGCTTACATATCTATATACATTAAAAGATATACGATGATTACATATTTAATGATGGTTTTGCCACATGATTATTTTTCACTATATAAATGCATAAGATTGTTTCCAATTATAATTAATTTATAGAAAAATATATGTAATGCATAAGCTAACGCTATAGCATAGCTAATGATTGTGGATTTATAATTAATTGCAGTTAAAAAAAAAACATAACTTAATAGACATAAAGAACCTAAATTAGACCCCAATAAAGCGGGATCAGATTTTCTGTTCCGATTATGATGCTCTTATCATGTTCCATTAAATCCTATTCACACATTTATGTAGACCACACATAAATATATGGATGAGATTTAATGTAACATGGTTGGAACAGAGTAACTTGAACAGATGATTTGATGTACAATAAAACCCCCAATTCTTACGAACCCTAATTGTAGGATTTCTAGTCCCAACCTTAACCAAAATTTCTAAATTCCTTAATCCATTCATATCACAATGCATCAAGAGAGTTATAGGTAAGAGGGTTGTTTGAACAATGTATGTGAAGTGTACTATTAAGGAATTTAAAATGTGCTTAAAAAAGAACTATCTGACTCATCCAAGAATTCGAAGTTTAATTAAAAAATTTATTTAATAAAAATTAATTGATTTATTTTAGTTTATAAAAATTTATTAATTTAAGAAATTTGATTAATTAATTTATTGTGGTTTTTAATTTTCGGTTTTTTAGTTTCTTTTTTCTGTCAAATAAGACAAAAAAATTTGTTTGATTGTTAATGTACTGATGATATTTACATATTAGATAAAACTTAAAGATAAATTATTTTTTAATTAATTAAATTTATTTTAATTTCTTATAACATATTCTTGTAATTCTGACTTCATTGTAATAAGTTGTTTCTTCCTCATTTGTTGAATCAAATCTTTCCATGTCTACACAGCACATAAGAACAAAAGTTGACAATTCAAGGTAGTAGAACAGGGTCGATCCTCCATATGTCTCTTGCATTTTCATGGATTGTTCTGTCACTGCTGAACTTATATGATCCAGCTGTGTTCAGGATTGACATTCTTGTCCATTTCTGTTGCAGTGTTCACAAACATTAATCAATCTAATTGTCTTCAATATACAGAATTACTCAAGTTTTAAGAAAATATATGCTTACTTTCTGGTCTCGGTATGCCTCATCAACCTTTTCTTGGCACTCAATGAAGCCAGAGAAGTCCTTGCCAACAAGGAAGTAATCTGCTCTGCCATAACCTTCATTTCCTTCCAATGATCCCATGAGTTCCTCATAGTTATAAGCGCCAAAAACACCACTTCTCACGAATGCTTTCACTTCTTCAAACCGTGGATCAGCCACAAACTACAATTTCAATCACAGAACCAACTCAAGCTGAGATTTAACTAGTGATAATACTTTAATTCCTGACAAGCCTACCTTTCCCTCAGCCCTCTCTTTCCTTAGCCCTTCAATTTCTTCGGCTCGGGCTCCGAAAAGGAAGAAGTTTTCTTCTCCCACTTCTTGTCTTATTTCTACATTAGCCCCATCTAACGTTCCAATCAGGAGACAGCCATTCATAGCAAACTTCATGTTGCTGGTTCCACTTGCCTCCATTCCTGCTGTACTGTTATAGAACATGTCCAAGGAGAAAGAGTCAGGAGGTTCAGAAACAACCAAGACTCTCTTGGAAGTAACAATGTATCGCAATTACCTGATATGTTGGGACAGCTCACTTCCAGGAATTAGTACCTCTGCTACACTAACATTGTAATCAGGAACAAAAACAACCTGTGAATGATTGCAGAGTGCAGGAGGCATTGTTATATTGTTAAGTCATAACTAAAAACTGCAGTGGTTTGATCAGCATTTTCACCAACTTTCAACCAAAGTTTATACCTTCAGAAGATCGCCTATCTCTGGATCATCATTAACAGTAGCACCCACGTCTGCGATGAATTTCACAATCCTCTTGGCTTGGACATATGTAGCAAATGCTTTGCCCCCAAAAATGCATACTCTTGGAACATAACTCCTTTCTAGTTCCTCAGGGCTCATCTCCTTCATTTTCTTATAGCGATACACAATTCCCATGATGTTCAGTAGTTGCCGTTTGTATTCGTGGATGCGCTTTATCTGTCAATTAGATGAAATCTACAGAGGTTTCATTGGCTAATTTGATATAAACATTTCGTGCAGATAAGCAGTTGAAGGAAGGAGAATGACCTGAACATCAAACATTGCATCAGGACTGACGATGTAACCAGTTTTTTCTTCAAGAAAGCTGGCAACTTTCATCTTGTTTCTTCTTTTCGATTGCCTCCACTCAGATTGGAGATCCTCATTATCAGCAAACTGAGAAAAACCCATAGACTTTCTGTTATAATCTTTTTACAATGCCAGGAATTGAAGGTATCTATGTAAACCATACATATAAGGAAAAGAATTCTGGCCAAAGCCAACTGATAAGAGTTTCTCAGTGTACCTGAGAAGTTTTGACCTGCAAAAACACTATTTACCTTTCTAAGTGTCATCAGTTTCTCAGTGTTTAAGACCCAATCTTCTGTTCTAATCCACTTGTTTATAATGTTGCTCAGATCAGGGTTGCAGAAACGAATCCATCTTCTTGGTGTCACCCCGTTGGTTTTATTCTGAAACTTCTCAGGTCACAACTGAAAGAAAGTATGAAGTTTTGGATTTCCATGAAAAAGAATTTTAGCTTTAGTGAAGGTCATCAAATTATGCAGCAGTGTCTTTGCAAAAAGCAGTATTTCCATGTATGGAGAAACCAAGAAGAATCATAAAAATGAATAGCATATTGATTTGTTACCTCATAGAAATCGTTGAATACTTCTTTTTTCACTATTTCACTGTGAATTTGAGCAACCCCATTCACAGCAAATCCACCAACAACACATAAGTTGGCCATGCGAACCAATCTTGGTAGTTTTGGATCTGGCTCAAATATCATTTCATCTTTTTCCTCCTTTATATCATCGTTGTTGGACTCTTCTTCTTCTACTTCCTCTTCCTCTGCTTCTTCTTCTTCTTCTTCTTCAGTAAGTGTATCTTCTTCATCCTTAACCTCAGTTTTTTCGATGGACTCAACAGTCAAACTTTTTTTTGGTTTAACGAGCAACTCCGCAACTGAGTCAGGCAACTTGACATTATCCAGAATCCTCAACTTCTTCAGCTTTTGTTGCAACAAGTTGTGATCTTCTGTTCCATATTCGGCAATTATAGTATGAATCAGCTGGTGAACACGTAAAACTCATGAAATTAGACCAGAGAAAAAGCATTCTAGAGAATGGTCATGTATGCCTGCTATTCAGGTGCCTGCAAAAAATTTGTATACAATGAACTTTAACGTGATCCTTGAAAATACACTCTCTCTGATCTTACCTCCTCATCAATCATCCCAATGATCTCAACATGTCTAGGAAGCAATTCCTGCAAGAGGTCAAATCCCCATTTCTCCAAAGCCTCTGGTGGTAACATTGTGTGGTTTGTGTATGCGACAGTTCTGACATAACAACAATAAGCATAAGGAACTTTAACTTCTGAAACTAGAAGCCAACTTTTAAACTGTAACTATCAAAATAACTTCTCCTTAATGCTCCAGATGTTGAATAAAACTTATCGCCTGCAAAAGATCCGATCTTTAAGTGTAAGTAACTGAACTAGTCCTTGCACACATATACCTCTGAGTAATATCCCAAGCTTCCTTCCAGCTCAAACCCTTAACTTCCATCAGTATTCTTATCAGCTCCGGGATGCAAAGCGTTGGGTGGGTATCATTCATCTGCACTGCCACTTTTTCCGGTAAGTTTTCCCAATTTACAGTTTCTCCTGATCTCCTTTCAAAACGAGCAATTATGTCTTGCAAAGATGCAGAACACAGTGTATACTGTTGCTTCAGCCGTAGAATCTTTCCTTCTTTTGATTCATCTCCAGGGTATAAGATGTAGCAAACCTGATTACAAAAGAATATAACAGCAAAGTAGTCGAGCAGAGCGCAAATTCCAGTCGTTGGAACTTAAGAACAGAACCAAATTCTCATTTCTAGCAACCTTCTCAGCATTCTTTAAAGCTGCATAAGCTTTAGCATGATCTCCTATATTGAAAGACTGTAAATCGAATGCTTCAGGCGCAACTTTGGTGGACCAAAGTCGAAGGTTTATTGTTGTTTTAGTTTTGTATCCTGGAATAGGAATATCATAGGCCACAGCAGTTACGTTTTCTCCTCCAACCCATTTTTTACTTCCATCTGGATTTGTGACAACTTCCCCATAGAATTTCACAGGATATGATACATCATTTCTCGGAATTTCCCAGGGATTGCCCATCTTACAAGAGAAACTTGATAATTCAGTTTCAAAATTATATCTAAAGGTAAAAGAGAACATTACTTTAGCTAAACAAGATGAAACAGTGTGTAAAAACTACCTCAAGCCAACTTTCTGCCACTTCCTCTTGACCATTTTTGGTTATGAGCTGCTTGAACAAACCATATCTGTACCTAATTCCATATCCCCAAGCAGGGTAGTTTAGTGTGGCAAGAGAGTCCAGAAAACAAGAAGCAAGCCTCCCTAAGCCTCCATTACCTAGCGCAGCATCTTGCTCCTATCATTTTTAGACAGCTTTTTAAGTTATCCAATATGCTCATGTTTGCTAAATTCAATCCAATACAATGCCTGAAGCCGAATTCTTCTTAGTTCTTGCTGAAGTTGTGGAATATAGCACCGAATCATGCAAGATAACGACAAAAGAACTTGCATATGTGGAGCAATCTGACCTGTTTAGATACATCTTCTAAATTGTGTCCCAGCTTTCTCAAAGCCTCTGCATAAGCCCCTGTGAGCTCCAAGTTACCAATAGCGTTTAGCAATGCTCTACCCTGTGGTTGACAGAAAAGAGTAGCTCAGGTCACAGGATAGTTAACAGTCAAACTGGTATTTTAGCTCATGCATTAGCAAGACATACAACAAACCTGTAGATACTCCATGGATAGATAGTAAGCCTGCTTTACATTCAGCTTTTCGTAGTATTCATATGTGGCATTCCAATTGATAATAAGCGAATCACGAACGCTGTCTGCGGTGGCGACATATGCTTTTGGAATATCGAACTTGTCCGGAGCGAAGGACGGCGTGAATTCAGCATGGTATTTGATGCTAGCCGCAATGGATTCTGAATCGGAAAATATTGGAACAGGAGATGCTACAATAAGAACAGAACACCGCAGTTAAGAAACCTTAACAACATGAAGACTATGAGAAGAGTAGAAACTGAAGAACTTTGTAGTTATAAACCCAACCTCCATTACTGGCAGAGCCATTCAGTTCTTGTTCCCGTTGCCTTTGATCACTGGCTATGTTCTTGACAGACAATATATTCCTTCTTCTTGAACAATTCAGATGTGTGGTTCTGACAAAAAAGACCCTTGAGAGCCCAGCTTTAGAGTTGAAAGCTGTGAAGGTTGAAAAGAACTTGGGACGCGAAATTTGCTTGGAATGAGAAGCAGAGAATGGTAAAGTTTCCATCTTTCTCCAATAATGGCGAAGTACAGAGAGAAGAGGCAATGTGTGAAAGGCAGACCCTTCTTATCTTGTCCTTCACCGGTTCTTCATCTGCCATGCTTCAGTCATGTTCAAAACGAGGGCAAAATATCACTTCGTCGTTTTCGCTTTCCTTTCTCTGTTCTTAGACTTGTCCATTTACCAAAGAGCCTCCCACTTTTAGATATTTTCCAACTTAGCTGGTCAAATCAGCAGCAGATTTTGCCTAAAATCTTTTGTAATTTATCACCTTGGCATTGGTGAGCTGTGAGACTTCAGCTCACTTCCAATTCATATACGAAGGTCCAAGCACAGAGTAGGCCAGCTAGGCTTGCTTTCCATGAGAAAAGAAATGTGTTGGGCTGTGACTTGGACCTCAACCCAACATAATTTCATAACAAACCGATCAACCAACTACCATAACTGGCGCTTAACGACTCTGCACACGATGTCGATTCAATGTGCAAAAGGATAAAACAATCCTAACGGCTCGAAGTCGAAGCTTTCTCTTCTTCTTTTTTCTGGTGGTTCCTGCCTCCCATTTGTTTGATTTTTTCAAAGCATTATATTATTATCAAGTTTCTTAAACAAACCTCTATTTGGGGTCCAAAAAGCACAAGTCTTTTTGACTCTTTTATCAGGATCACAGGTGCCCTTTTTCATTTTTCCTCTCATCTTGTCGTTCCTGATCATTATCTGCATAATCTTTCCTCGTACGTGAGACTTGTAAGTGAGAGTTTCCTTTTTGCATCTGGGCTTCGTTGATTGTTCTATGCCATGTTATTAATCACGTAACTGCATTGGTTCAGTTTTCTTGTTTTGGGTTGCAAAGATTTTAGTTTCTTTTTAGTTTCAGTTTATAGTTTGGTTGAGACTTTCAAGAAAGGTTCTTTCTTGGATCTCTGAGAATGCCTTTCTTAAATATATATGCAATCTTGTGTTTTTCTATTACTGATCCTTGTTTTTGGATAAAGTGAGCATTTTTGTCAGAAATAAGTAATAAACATGTAAAAATAAGTTGTTACTTTCGAAGAAAGCTATCTTACTGTTCTTGATTCTTTTGCATTTAGCGGAGCCCACAATTCCCCATTTGAAGTTTGCCATTTTTGGTCAGATCCAACATGTTTGGTTTTAGGAAATCACAAGCAAATAATGAATCCAAGGCGGCTGAGCAAGGAAATCTGACAGGAAGAAGAACTTCTTCTGAACCTGTTCTAAATGTTCCAAACAAAGTTACTGACGGAAAATCAAAAGATAGGTACAAGAATGATTTTCGTGATTCAGGAGGGCTTGAGAACCAAAGTGTCCAAGAGCTGGAGAACTATGCAGTGTACAAGTCTGAGGAAACAACCAAGAGTGTGAACAATTGCCTGAAAATTGCTGAGGATATTAGAGAGGATGCCTCCAAGACTCTCGATATGTTGCATGCTCAAGGTGAGCAAATTACTAGGACGCACCAAATGGCGGCTGATATGGATAAGGATCTTTCCAAGGTAAACAACTCACTCTTACTGTTGTTAATCTTCTACTTTATGAATATATAAGGTGTGAACCAGAATATAAATTCACACCTTATAGCAGATCAATATATGACTTGATCTGTGGCATTTGTAGTATGTTTTGCTAGATATGAAGTTCTAAACCATAGGAATTCTCATGGGAGAAATTTTGAAGAATAGTAAAAACAGCTACATATGGATCTCTTTTGCTGATAAAATGGCCATTTATATGTTGATGCTACAGGGTGAGAAGCTTTTAAATAATCTGGGAGGCATGTTCTCTATGCCTTGGAAGCCAAAGAAGACTCGTGATATTACGGGGCCTTTAATAACAGCAGGTTTTCCCTCTGTCATTCAATATTCAATATCATTAACCTGGATTGTCCCTGCCAATGGTTTGCTCCTATTTGCTATGATCTACAGATAGTACCTCCAAAGCTGCTGAAAATAAAAAAAAGCAGAAAGAAAAGTTATTGGGTAAACCTGGAGCAAAATCAGCTCCTGTGACACCTCCTCCTGAAGCAAGTGCTATGCAGAAAGTTGAGGTTTGTGATTGTCTCATTTGACTCCAGGTCGCTAGTGTACATTCTAGTATGCTGAATTGCTGATTTTCACAATTTATCTATCACAGTTTGAGAAGGCAAAGCAAGATGATGGACTTTCAGATCTAAGTAACATCTTGGGTGATTTGAAGAACATGGCTGTGGACATGGGAAGTGAACTTGAGAGGTGAGTTCAAAGTTCTCTTCCAAGTTTCCACACCCTGCGAAATCCTATACTAAAATTATTCTGCAGTGAAGTTGATACCTCTCTCCCTCTTGTTCTGATCTCCTATATGCTTCTCTGCCAATTTCAGGCAAAACAAAGCCCTTGATCATCTTAGTGATGATGTGGATGAGCTGAATTCCCGAGCGAAAGGAGCCAATCAACGTGCACGCCATCTGCTTTCAAAGTGACACACTTGATGGCTTCCTGAATTTGGCTTTGCCTAATCTTTCTTCAGCTTAAGCGAATGACCACCCTCGGTGTATACGTTTAGCTGTCATCCGGGAATTACTCAGTTTGTATAGGAAAATTTTTCTTGACAGGATCTTATATTTCTTTTATTCTTTTGCATATAATTCTCAATGGAGATGTATCTCAAAAAACCATGTAAATTCAAAGTTACTTGAGATTCAAGCAATGAAACAATAATGACAACAACTTATCAATCCTGTTGTGGGTTGCTTTAGACAGTGGTCTTCTGAACCTGGAGAATTTGAATCTAACCATTGGATCAATGACTACATGTAAATAAAACAGTCAGCTTCAAATGCAGGTGGTGCAAAAGAAAAGAGTAAGAGAACTTATTAAGATCATAGGTGCATTAGATAATCAGAGACAGGACTCGTTTACCAAAGAATATATATCTACATTCAATACTTGCCATAGTTCCTCTTACACACTTATTTACAATATCATTTAAGACGTTTAGATCCTAGTGCCCTGTTGCGAACAGGATAAGAATCTCAGCGAGCATATAATGCATTTCGGGCAAACAGCACAGTTTCATCTCAGTGTTTCATGTTTCTTGATTCTTCAAAGGAATCCAGCTGCCTCTCGAACCATTTTTCTTTCTTGTATGTGAAAAATACCCAAGAACATAGCCAATAAAAGCTCCAAGCACCAGGAGACTTGCTCCTTCGACGTACCACCAGAAACTCATCTTGGTACTAGTTTCACCGTCACCATCATCATCACTAACAACATCTTCATCACCACTGAGAACTTCTCCTGATGCCAAAATTTCCACCATATCATGCACCTCTCCATCATGATTCCCCACATACGAAAGTGTTAGCTTCTCCTTTGAGGCTACCAATCTTGTGTAACCAAATTCACCTCCACGGTACATAGAATACTTGGGTTGTGGAAAGATTGGCAAATCTAGGTGGTTCAGTCTAGGTTGCCATATTGGCTGCCAATCCTGTCCTGCCATCCCAATCACAACATGGACTGGAAACCCTTTCCAGGTGTGTCCACAGGTGAAGTTATTAACTGGACAGAACCTTTCATATCTATGAACATGACCCCATAATGCAAGCGTAACATTGTATTTGACAAAAAGAGGTTCCAAGTGTTCGAGCATTCTCTCCATCATTGGTGCATCCCTATTCACATAGCTTGTAGTATACATTGGTCTGTGCCCTTGAACTATCACAAAAGGGGTCTTGCTTCGATTAACTGATTCCAGATCATGCTTAATGAATTCATATTGGTGACCTCTAGAAAGGAAATTGGTCTCTGTTGATATGTATAAGAAATGCACAGCCCCAGCGTCGAATGAGTAGTAAAGATTTTGTGTGGCAGGAGCATTTGTCCCGGTTGATTCTGAAGAGTTTCCAGGCATGTTAAATTTGAGGCTATAAGGAACACCGCATTCACCACCCCCATCTTTCCCATAAACAGAATAGGACCAGTCGGGCCTCCATGGCTGCAAAGGCCAATCATACTCATGATTGCCTATACAAACATGGTATGGCACCTTGGAAGAAACAGGTTCGATCTGAGTGAAAAAATGGTCCCACAACCATGGGTAGCCTCGAGCATAACTTATATCTCCAATGTGTGAAACAAAAGCAGGCTTATCACCAAGAGCGTTTATGTCTCGAAGAATCCATTTCATGGTTGATATGCTCTCATCTTGAGTACGCAGAAAAGTAGTGTATGGTGTTGCAGTACCCATGTCTCCGAACAAGAAAGCTATTGTTTCATCTGAATCCCTATCTCGTGACACAAAGCTTTGAGATTTGCTCCAACCTTTAGAGTCACTTCCAACCTGTTAACAAATCGCCGTAAAAAGCTAAAGCAAACCGAGTTTGTAGCAGAAAAGAAGATAAAATGATAAATTCTAAGAGATATCACATGACATGGATTCCAATGCATATAGAGTAGTTACCTGATAGAAGTATTTAACACCATTTCCCAAGTTGTTCATCACTCCATCGTGAATCCATCCAGGGTCTCTCCACCCAATACTCGAATTTGCAGGCGCATCACACATATCCTCTCTCTCATACCTCGCCACACGCGCCACCGTCTCGTGACTCCACACTCCGTCTGTCTCACCCCACCTGACTTTCCTCTCCTCCGGACCCTCCGCGATAAACATCACCCTCATCTCATCCTCCGAGTCCGTAAACGCCAAGTGGATCTGCTCCGGCCCGTTTCCAGACCCGAATCCGACAATCTCGGACTCTGCCAACAAATGTTTCGTTTGAGGAAGAGGATTCCGATCATGGTCCCGTTTTTTGGGGTTGATCTCGTCCTCCGTCCATCGGAAGATCCGGAAAGAGTAGTTGGATCGTAGGTTCACGAGGGGTAGTGAAATGGAGCCCGACCCAGATCGCCAATTTGGTGATGAAGATAGAAACTTATAGCCAATGAAGTGATCGTTAGCTGAGTCTGGCGGCGAGTAGATGCCGAGCCAGTCCAGTTCCGACGGTGACTCAACGTTGGCCCATGAAATGGTGACCGCATCGCCTGTTTTATTGACAATAGTGGGGTTTACGGAGATTGAGACCTTGGAGACACTGATGGTGGTCAAAACACAAATGATCGAGAAAAAAATCAAGACTTTCATAATGGGTTTCCGGCCAAAAGCGGCGGAGATCTAAGGCTTGTTGCAGAGGTTATCCTGGATTTTGCGCAAAGATACAATCTGACACAAAGAGTTCCAAAGGAATACTAACTTGTCCTTGGTTTTGTGCGATATATTTTGTCAGACCTTGACCAGAAGCTATGCTGGAGCTGATGATCAAATCTATAGAATTAATCATGATTAATCAGAAAAAGAAGTCGCAACAATTGGAAACAGATCGCATCTTCTTATTATTACTCTGTTACTGCAGTATTTATGTATGTTTTGCAGGATATGCTAACTGACTCGCCACCTAGTTTAAATATTTTGCTGCTGATGTAACTTATTTTGATATTGCACCTATCGGGTGTCAATGTTTCCTATTTGAGGATATGTCAGGTCTGTTTCTTTAGACTTATTTTATAATCTGATCCGACAGTTTTCCTTTAACAAAAAAAATAAATATCTTGAAATATCAAATATTTTCTATTTTTATTCTTAAAAAGTGCAATATATATCTTTTGTATATGGTCTTGATTATATCATAAAATTAGTTAAATTAAATAAATTTAAAGAATTTAAAATATAATTTAAAGAGATTATTTTTATTTATCAAAGAATTTGAAATTTAATTAAAAATGAGATTGTTACATGAACATTAATTAATTTATTTTAATTTACAAAAATTTATTAATTTATAAAAATTGACCGATTAATTAATAAATTGATAAGATTTTAACAATAAGAATTATTAAAGTAAATTGAACCAAAAAGTTAAAAATCAAACAAAAATTTGAACAATGCATAATTTTTACCCTTTAACTGGCCAAATCGATTATAAAAATTTAAAAGTATATAATTACTAATCTTTTTAACACCAAGTAGAGAGTTCGCACCACTCAAATTTAAAACTAAAGTGTTCCCTTTGTATTTTTACAAAAAAAATTGTTTCAATGACTTGAAATTGTGACTTTACAGTAACAAAAAATCAACTTTACCTATTATTCCAAAGTTCACCCTCATATATATATATGGCATATTTATCAATATGAAGTAGTATAATTTATCTTCCCAATGCTACTTAAACATGGGAAGATAAATTGTAATTTATTATTTAATCTTTAACATTTTTTTAGAGTGTGGAATATTCGGTTGACTTAATTTTAAGACTATTATGTTAATTTGAAGATTTGCTCTTCGCACATCCAAAGAGTAATCGCTGTGAGTTCCTCTGATTCCACCAAAAAAAAACTCTTAGAATAGCTTTTAATTTACAAAAATGTTCAAAATTTAAAATTTTATTATCTTTAAATTTTTCATGCTTTAGCTAGATCTCCTTCTACCTTAAAAATTTCATAAAATGGTACTCCCTCCTATTCAAAATAAAAGTCGTTTTAGAGGGATTTTAATTATTCAAAATAAGTGTCATTCGTGACTTTTCGTGCATGTTTATGATTTTACTTCCAAAATTACCCTTTCATTTCTCTCACATCTTGATTACACAGATTACACAAATTATATTTTCAAGACACTTCAGCATGCAATTAATAAGGGTATATCAAATATTTCATTAACTTTCTTAATAAGTGTGCATCCCTCTAAAACGACTTTTATTTTAGATAGAAGGGAGTACTTTTTGTCAATATACTCACTTTTATCATGAAAATTTGGGTTCTTTCTTAATGGAGCAACTAATTTAGTATCAATAAAAATATCAGTAAAACCTTCTTGCTCAAATTTCCTCAATTAAATAGCATGACCAACAGAAGAAGTAGCCATAACATACTTGCCTTCATAAGTCAGAATGACTAACAATGAGTTGTTCCTTAAACTTCAATTCACATAGAAGTGTCTATATAGAAAACAAAACCATCATTACTTTTCCAATCATTAATCATTAACATCTTCTCCTCATTAATCATTAACTAAATTCAAATAATTTAAAATCATTAATGGCAGTATAAAATCAACCATAATCCAACTATATTTTAGTGACTAATAGCTTCACTTTTATTTTTCTGTTTTAGGTTTTAATTGTTTTAAATAAATTTTTTATTATTGATAATAATTAGATATTATATTAAACTTGAAGGTAAATTATTGTTAATTAAATAAATTTATTTTAACATTTTTTATAATATTTCTTAACAAATTATTAACAAATTTATTTTATTATATTAAAATAAATATTTAAAATTAACTTTTAATTTATCAATTATTATTTATTTAAAATATATTTTAATTATTAAATCAAAATTTATTTGAATTTTATATATTTTGAATATATTTTAAATTTAATTATATTTATTTTATTCAATTTAATTACAAAATAAATAAAATTATTAAATAAAGTTAAATTATTCATAATTCTTACTAATAATTAATTTTAGTTAATTAAATATATAATATGAAATTAAATTATTTATAATTTTATTAAAAATTAATATATTAAATAACATATATTTAGTTGATAGTAAATTAGATTATGGAAAAAATAGAAACAAAAAACAAAAATCACTTTTTATGGTTTTTAGAATTATTAAAAACTCAAAGAAACCAAAATTAAAAACAGAAACTTAAAACTCAAACAAATAATTTTTTTGCGAAATTTAAAAACAAAACCAAGAAAAATAAAAAATAAAAACAAACAGGTCTTTAACACATAGAAGAATCTTTTTCGCCATCTTTATATGAGTCAAGGTCCCATGTAGCAATCGACTGACACCAGCTCTATACGAAATATCTAAAGTAGTCTTTCAACCAATCTTCTAAAGAGAGCTGGCTTTACCTTTTTAATGTTGTCAAACTTATAAAACTTGATTCCAAATTCTATTAATGTAGCAATAGAGTTGATTTTATCCATTTTGATAATGAAAATCCCAACTTCACTTTACTTCATCTTAATTATAAGATAAAAAGATATCAAGCCTAAACCAATCATCTCAAATTCATTAGTCATCTTCTTAAACTCTTCAAACATCATTAAATTATTGCTTATGAAAATCAAATCATCAACATACAAATAATCATATATAACTTTTTCATTCTTATCCTCCTAGAGATATAAAGTATGTTTATAAGGGTACTTTGAAAAATTATTTCTACAAATACTTATTAATATAAGTGTACTAGGCTTTTAGAACTTGTTTAATGTTGTATAAAGCTTTTTTCAACTTTAACACCTTGTTTTCTTATCCTTTAACAACATAACCTACTTGTTGCTTTAGGTAATCCTCTTCAAAAAATTTGTCTAAGAAGGTTGATTTTATATAAATTATCAATTGAATAGTTTTTAAATGAGCGACTAAAACAAATATTTTGTCATAATTAATTTCAGTATTTCGGGTGAAAACCTTTGCAATAAATTGAGATTTGTTCTTCCTTACTTCTCCTTTAGCATTTTCTTCATTTTGTCAATCCACTTTACTAGTATAGAGTTTTTTTTCTTTTGCAAGAGTTATCAATTGCCAAAGTATCATTCTTATCAATAGCTTTCATCTTTTTGTTTATGGCCTACCTCTATCTTTTATCTTAGATATCTTCCTCGAAAGTTATTGATTTTATATATAAAAATAAACAAAATAAAGAGGCTATTTCTTCTATTACTTTATAATTTCATCTAAATTTTACAAACAAGATGGCCTTTTGGAGAAGCTTTCAGGAGAAAATTTTTCTTAGCTTATTTGAGCTACATGAAGAGGAGTCTATGGTGTAGTAGTAACAACTTGATTTTGAGACTGACTTGCAATCAAAAAATGAAATAAAAAAGATGAAGATTATAAATTTCATCTTGAGTAGCATTCAAAGATCCTTTTTCATTAAACTTTACATAACTGCTAATGAGAGTTTTTCCATTACGAGGATTATATAATTTATAATCGTCTGAATTTTTCTGCATAACTAATAAATACAAGTTTATTATTTTTATTTCTAATTTGCTTTTTGTCTTATCAAGATTATGAATATAATCGATACTACCAAGTACTTTCAAATGAGAAATATTTGGTTTCTTTCCATTCTAAGCTTCTTAAAGAGTTATTTGCATCAATTTATTCGTTGGGGACTTCGATTATTTAAATAAATTACACATGTCACTACCTCAACTTAAAATTTCTTTGACACCCTTTTGCTATTTAGCAAACTATGAACCAAAAAAGGTTCTATTTTTCATTATACAACACTAATTTTTTTGGGCGACTTTGGAACAATCAATGAATATCGAATGCAAGATAATCACAAAATTGAGTAAACTTGTCTAATCTGAACTCTACTTCTTTATCAGTTCTTATAACTTCATTTGAATAATCGCTTTCATTTTCAACTTGAGCTTTGAATTTCTTGGATAATTCAAATGTTTTAGATTTCCTTTTAAGAAATAACTCCAAGTTTATAAGTATAATCATCAATAAACAATAAAAAAAATTCATATTCTTCCCATAAGAACTTGGTGCCACATATATCAATATACATCAATTCAAGTGAGAGAGTCCTTTGAAAAAGTTTTCTTATGTTGCTTACCATACATATAGCCTTCACAAATTTGATTGATATAACTTATGAAAGGTATATCATACACTAATATTTTCTTGGATAACAACTCCAATGAACCAAAATTTAAATGACCTCCTAAGATGTCATGGCCATGATGAGTCATTTGAAGAAGTCTTTAAATACTTGGGACTTATTAATTTTTAGTTTAAACTTTTTTTTTTTGACATTGGCCCTTTTGCAATCATTCTCTTCTTTCATAATTAGCCTACTTTTACTTATTTATAAGTTATACCCTTTCTCCAAAAATTAGCCAATGCTCAAAATATTTGTTTTCAATGTTGAAATATAATACACATGAGAAATAAATTTATTTATCCTATGATTGGAACTTTAGCTTTATAAAAAAAAAATTAGTAGCTTACCAAGATTATAAAACAAATCTTTATTATCAATCATATGATTATTGGTTCCTGATTTGAGATACCAAAATTTGTTATTCCTTCCTTTATATCCATTGTAATTCAACAACAAAGTGGACTCTTCGTCTTCTTTACTCTTAACAAAAATTGTCTTTTCATCTTTAAAATGATTAAATCCTTAACAATTATATCATGTATATTAGATTCTTTACCATGATTACCTTGAAATCAACTACCTCCATCACGTCCTCTCACTACAACAAAAATGACATACAATAACACTATACAGTAACACTTTGACAATATGTTATAAAATACCTATCTATGGTAACATTATATCTTAAAATGTTATGATTCTTAATTTGATAAGCAACACTTTATGATTTTATAACATATAATTTATCATTGATAACAATTTTTTTAAGTGTTACTAAACATTATAAAAGGT
>JAOTBA010000001.1:1896208-1908434 GCA_025629845.1 Erythroxylum squamatum | reverse complement strand
TGTTAATGATGTTGCAAAAAGTTAATATATAACAGTGTAAAAATGTTACAAATAGTTAATTAATAACATTTATAAAACATAATATAAAATCATTTGTAGCTATCAATAAATGACATGTTAAATTCGACAATAACATGTCAAAACTGTTACTAAAGCATCATATCTTTAGTAACATGGGTTGTCATAGCATATTTATTAATGTTACCATTCATATTTAATAACACTTATCACACCGTATATTATTTTTGTTGCAGTGTCTTGACTTCTAAAATTCTAATTCTTCATCATTAGACAAAGTTCTGTCTCCTCTACCTCTTCCCTAAATCCAACCTCGACCTCTACCCCTTATTCAGTTATTCTTACTCGACTTCTATTATGTCTTCTAACAAATTGCTGATATATATCTTCTTTTTTTTAAGATGACGGGTAAGACCTCAGGTCGACCTAGGGCTCAGCCTGCCCAGGCTTGGTCCTACCTAAGACCCCATCTTTTTAAGACGTCGTTTTGCTAAAAATGATGTCATTTTTACATTTTAAAATTTTACAAAAATTAAAGCTAGCTAGCTAAGTAGGAGTTAGGCTCGGGCTAGGTTACCTCTAGCCCAAATGAGTTTGACTCAAGTTTGCTACCTCAGTTCAGATCGAACCTTAGGTCGAATCTGAGCCCTAGCAACAGGGGTCAGGTCAAGCTTGGGCCCCAACCCTACCCAGCCATCCCTATCCTTTTTCATTAAAATTCAATTTTGCATGCAATGCTTAAGTAATAGTTGATTCTCTTTTTTCATGGGCTTACAAAGAACCCCTCAAATTTTCTGTCCATTTTTTCCTGTCCTACCCTGTCCACTTTGTATCTGAGCCATCCACTCATGTGAGGACAGGGTAGGACAGGAGAAAATGGACAGGGGATCAGCCCTCTACAAAGAACCCAAAAGTTGATTTACTATCATTTGACTCCAAATCTTTTAACTCTTTGATGCCAGTCACAATATAATTAAAATTTCAAATTAAAGCACAAAGAAATTTTTCAATCATACGAACATCTTCCACCGTCTCTTTATATCTCTTTTAACTGATTTTCAATTGTTTTACTAAAAAAGTTCAATAGCAAAATTAGAGTTCTACATCCGAAGGTTTTCATATTCACATCTCAAGGTTTGGTGATACAATTTAATTACTTTGTCTTTTTCTTTTTTAAAAGGAATTTTTAGGACTTCTAATGCATTCTTTGCATATGTTGCAAAAGAAATATTTTCAAACATATGAATAGGAATAAGTGCTTGCTAGTCTTTTTTAAACCTTTTGCAAAGTATCTTTTTGTGCAGTTGTTATTACTTTTATATTTTCCGGTTGCTCATACTCCTTCTTTATAATCTCCTGCGCTCACCTTGTGATCCTAAAGCAACTTTCATTCTAATGCACCAATTTTCATAGTTCTCCTTGATAAGTTTTAGAGATTGGAAAGGAAATATTCTGTTCATCATAATTCTACTTGAAGTGGTTCTGATACCATTCTATTGGAGAGAAATAATAAAGGAAGAGTATGAATTGAACCAAAAAACTTACTTAAGATTGATATTTATGAAAGTATAAAAGAAATTCTTCGATCTTGACTGCTAGAAATACTACATAGACTCATAAATATCCACAATAATACGGGGGAATTCTAAACCTTTAATGCGAAACTGGAGTAATTAGTAAGGTAATTGAAGTTGTTCAAATCTACAATCTTCTGTGATTCTACTTTCATTTAATTGTCAAACTGTCACATAAGCATTGGCAGCGGCACTGCGATTTTCAGCCTTTCAATGGAATAACAAAAGCCTGTGAAGCAAAACTGGAGGCAGATTGTAAAAAACTCCAAACATGCTTAAGCCAGAATAGGTTGGTTAGTTGTTGATAAGGTAATAAAAAACTTAAACTATGGTTTATAAACCAAAACTTGACATAAAAAGATGGAAAAGAAAGCAAATAGACGAGAAATACCGAGAGAGTGCTTGGTTAATGAATTTGAGAAGGGGTTAATAGGTAAGGAATGAAAAGTGAGTGGTTGATTGTTGATTATCATTATAGAGGCAATAGTTTGATATACTACTTTTGAGGAATCCTCCGTACCCTCCATTTAGTAAAAGAATGAAACTCATTCCTTAGTAGTGATTCTTTTTTTTAAATATTTTTAATACTAATTAATTAATTAATTAATTACATTATAATTAATTAAAATATAATTAATTAAATAATTACCTTATAATTAATTAAATTATAATTCATTCATTAATTAAAATATCATAATTAATTAATTGATTATATTTTAATTATAATACAATATATTTAATTAATTAAAATATAATTAATTAATTAAAATATAATTATTAATTAATTAAAATATTTTAGTTAATTAATTGATTAATTAAAATATAATTATTAATTAATTAATTACATTATAGTTAGTTAAAATGACTAATTAGTTACAATATAATTAATTAAAATATAATTAATTTATTTATTAAAATATTGTAATTAATTAGTTAATTACAATATAATTAATTAAAATATAATTAATTAATTGATTAAAATATAATAAATTTTTATTTTTTAATATTGTTTATAAGCCAACTAGTATTAATGGTAATAGTAATCATTACTTCCTCTTAACTAAATATTATCATTATAATGATAATATATATTATCATTTCTTACTATATTCATTCTCATTCATATTTCCATTTCTCAGTTCAAATGCTTGAGCTTTTTACAGGGAATTCAATGCTGATATCATTCAAGTTGACTTGGAAGACCCAAAGCATATGCATTAATACTACAGAGAGATGAATAAAAAGAGTTGGGCCTGGCAAAAATATAAATGTATACTGTCACTTCTGATAGCAAATGAGATTTTTCCATAGCATTTTAGTTTGGCTCATGTATTCAAGGCTAATTTAATCACTTATGTCAAAACATATATCAAAAATGTATGTATATGTCAATGCCCAAATAGAGATGCCTTATTTTAATTGACTCCAACGTAGCTATCATATTAAAACTAAATAAGAGCCTCCTGCCTATTACATACTACCAAGTCACAAGACATTATCCAAGTTGTGCAAGCAAGACATTTAATATTGAGTCCAAGAACAAGAAATCTATGAGACAATAATGGTTTCCACTTTTTAATGGCCTAATCAATCAAGGTATGAGACTTTCTCTCATTGTAATTATACCTAGCTAATTATATGTTCCCTTTAGTTCTTATTTTTGACAAAAGTAGTTATTATTGTCATCTTTTCTGTGTATTATGTGAATCTTGTATGTAATGGTTTTTTAAATTTAACAAATTATGTAAAATTTCTTAGTTAGGCTATCTTTTGGATTCTGGGTACTTGGGTGTTATTTGGCTGCGTTTCTTGTGTTTCTGTTGTTGAATGGGTTTTTGATTGCTTCTTCCATAGCTACAGTGTCCCTAAGCTCATCTTGGAATGTATTGAGGCTAGTTGCTATTTGTAGTGGGTAGTGCCTTCTGTAGCATTAGACTGTGAACTTTTTGTACATATTTGTTTCATTAATTTATTTTTCTGATTTACCAAAAAAATTATGTAAAAAATATAAATTCACAAATCCAAATAAAGTGAAAATTCAATTGTCTAATAGTAAAATTTAATACAAAATAATACAAAGCAAACTCGTATTTTTAACAAAAAAAACTCTTGAAAAATTTAATACAGTTAGAATTTAAATTCTGAGTTATCAAAATTCTATGCCTCTATTATCTTATTTCCTTTAACTATTTAAGCATTATCAAAAATTTTCCTTTACACTTAGACCCTAAAATTTAAAAATTCATGAGTCTAAATAAAGTAAAAATTCAATTGAGTTGATAATAAAACTTAATATGAATTAATCTCACATCTTTAACAAAAAAATTTGAGAATTGAAGTAAAGTATGATCCAAATTCTCAAGTCATCAAAATTATTGATCTCTCTTTTCTTATCATGTTTAACTCTTCAAGCACTATCGCTCACTTTACACTCAAACCCTAAACAACCATGATCCGAACTAGGGTTTAATCTTGTGATCTTGCCACCTAACTAATAAACTTGATTAGGTATATGTCTTTGAATGATGCTTACAATCAATTAATTGTAACTATGTGTATCTTGAGCTATCTTATGACATAACTTGGAAAGCACAACAGTTCATGAGAATTGATGATATTGGCCTAGTTGGCAGATTAATACCGACTCCCTAGCAAGTGGACCCTTCGTATAATCTACTCTTATGGACTAAAATTATATTCGTTCATGTGTCTCTTGCGTTGCATTAAAACACGCTCTCTTCTGTCGCCATCATTTCTTTCACTTTCTCATCTTCTCACATTGCCATTTCTCTTCCTTTCTCCCTCGTCGACTCCACTTCTCCGCCGTGAATACCCTCCTTCTTCAAGCCACCGCCATGTCTGCTGATCGTTTTCTGATCATGGCAATGCTCTTTCTCTTCTTTGTTTCCTCGTCTGAAGCTAGAGTTTCGCTAGCAAGTTCGGTTTCTTCTCCAAGAAACCACCTTCATCAATACCAATTCAACCGACAACGCCATTCTTGTGGCTTTTTTCCTTATAGAACATCGAATTCCTTGTGCATTCACTTGCAGAGAATGAACCAGCAGCGACGTCTCAGAGCAACACCAACACCACCGTCGACACAACTGGTGGTACAACCCGGCAGTCCTCTTGGTGATCATGAGATTGATCCAAGATATGGTGTGGAGAAGCGACTGGTGCCTTCTGGGCCAAACCCTCTTCACAACTGAAGAGTTCTCGGATCCTTTTTCACAAACTCCATGATCTCTCTGCTACTAGGCCAAAGTTCTAATCTTTAATCTTTCATTACATATTTTGGTGTCTTTCTTGGATTCTGCTCTGCCCTTCTCGGCCTTTCTTGACCATATGCGTTAAAGAAACAAAGACCTATAAGTTGTTATGCAAGATCGCAACAAATGATCAGAAGGATATAGAGAAGTTTTGGCAACACCAAGAAGTATTTTCAATTAACATTCCCTAGTTCTTGTATGCTAATTTCGGTGGTTTAGATGACGAGTTTGCTATTTCCATGCTTGTTTTCGATCGAGCTTGAAGTTTCCAGACGATAATTCAGCATCTGTCACGAGGAGAAGCACGGAAAGTTTTGTGGAAAAGCATCTTAAACAAGCACGGAAATAGTCTATAGGTGGAAAGTATGTATTTGATAAGGGGGGTGGTCCAAGTTGGTGATTCAAGAGAAACTCATGAGCTCCATTAATATTGGTCTAAGTTTTGATGTTAGCTTTGTTTTCAGGGCAAGTTGCCTTCTTTCAACTGCTTAATTGTCTATGCAATGATAACTGTATTCATGTACACTCGAGTCTATAAATATAGTAACATCTTTTAGTTCTTCTTTCCCTTTTCATTTCATTTCTACAATTATATCCTTTTTCATTTTGTACGAGCTAATCTATAGATATACACAAGATAAGCATTCCTTGCTTGATAAATTTCCTAATGAATGGCCTATTAAAAGAAATTTACTTGTTTTGAGATTGTGACCTATCATATTAAATATACACTCTAACTAAGAAATTTCCTTACGAAAGCGATCTAGAAGGGGGGTTGAATAGATCGTTGAAACTTTTTCGCAAAGTTCTACAAAAATAAAGAGTTAATACACACGAACAATCAAATAAATAAAATAAAGAGTGTAGGAAAGAAAGGCAAACACTGTTTTTATAGAGGTTCAGTGCTAAGACCTACGTCCTCTACCTAAACTCCTACTTAGGATTTGGCAAAACACTTTACTACACACTTTTTAGTTCAGTGTGAACTTTTACAACCCACTTGATTTCCGGCTCAAGCTACAACTCACAATCCGATTTATTTTTCAGGCACAAATCCTACCACACCAGTGATTTTTCACTATTCACTCAACTCACAATAACAATGATAGAAAAATGAAATGATAATGCCCAGTACAGGTAAATAGAATTGAATGAGCTAAAAGCAATTGAGAGCAACTAAGTGATAATATAATCAGTATGCTTTTTCTTTTGGCAGCCTTAATCGATCCTTTGATGTTGCTCCTTTTATTTTCAAACTTCCAGATGAATATAGTCATTGTAGATCTTTTTCTAGCCGTTGTTGATTGCTCATAGACGTTGTAAAATGATTTTTGTACCTTTTGATATCAATTGACTTCGTCAGATTATGTTCAGCTGCACTGATATTCGACTAGTCGAGCTGTATTAGTCGACTAGTACCTGATAGTCGCTTTGTCTCCAAAACATCAGTCGACTAGCACTTACGTTTTTTACAAGATTTCCAGCTCCGCTCTTCGAATAGTCGACTAATATGATGATAGTCGACTAATCCTGGTATCCAACTTACAAGTCTGTTGTTTTTAGTCGATTTGCAATATTTTGGTCGACTTGTTTAAACCCCCACTTATCATAAGGATAATTTTCAGTCGACTTATGACATAATAGTCGACTTGTGCTTGCTCCAACGGATAATTCCAGATAAGCTTCAATCTTCTTTTTGTTAAGATGCTAATTTGAAATCTTTATCTATAATCTTCACAATAATCATCTTGTGCACGTTGTCTATCTTTTGAACGTTAGAGATTATTATTATCTTGATTTGCATAAATCCTTTAATTGAATAACAGTCCAAAATACCTGAAATAATTTCTTAACCAAATTCTATACATTTTCTTATTATCAAAACATAAAGGGATTTTATTTGCCAACCACCATTGGTCCAACACCTTATTCTGTTGTTATAACCAATGATTAAAAAACTCAACTGGTTATGCTAGTTTAATCGTAAAAATTTTAAACCGTTTAATTTTTTTATTTGATTTAAATTAATAACTCTTGTTGTTAAAATTGATCAGTTATTAATTAATCGGTCAATTTTATAAATTAATAAGTCTAGTTTCATTTGCTAATCTATTTTTTTAATTAATCTTTAAATTCTTGAATGATAAGAACAATCTTTTTCAATCATATTTTAAATTCTTTAACTTTATTTAATTTTAACTGATTGATTTTTTAAAACCTTAAATTTCTTGTTTTATATATTTAACTTTTGATTTTTAAAGTATTGGTTATAACGTCTCATTATTTTATTTTCCTAAAAAAAAAATCCCATTATCTTATTTGATTTTGGACATAATAGATAGTTATCATCTTCATGGGCTCAGTGGGAGCTAGGAGACAACTAAACCCAAATTTTTGGGTCTGCAGCCACACGTAAGTACTTGAAAACTTGTACAAGAGTTCAAGTAAATCCATGCAAACTTGGGTTTATCGACTCTGCCCAGATGGTGCGATGCTGTCAAGAGAAGGTGTTTAAGGAAGCAGTTATGGTCCAGCTGACACACAGCTTTGTGCTGCTTCCCATTTACTATCAGCGAAGAGACTTTTGAGTGTAAAGGGAGACGATTCCTCAAGCTTATCAGTTCTAGACATTGAGTGAGAGGGCTGATTGCCAACCAGTTGTCGAACCAAAGTCAGATTTTAACACCATTGCCAATATTGTGTTTTATACGAGGGGAGATGATAGCCCACGTATTCATAAGTCTAAATCTTCTGTCCAATATTATGGTATCTTATTGTGTCCAATAAATCTCAGCCATTTATTTATGTTGGTCCCGCATGAACCCGTGTAGGTCCCACAAAATAAATGGCTAAGATTCTATGAGACATAATAAGACAGAGTAATATTGGACAGAGGATCTAGTCTCCGTATTCATCATTTGTTTTAAAAGCCAAGAGCCCTCCTTAGAAAAATCAACTTGCCAGAGGCTTTGTGAGGATGATGACAACTTTGGATGATGATTAAAGTATGAAATTTTATTTAAGGTATAATGGAAAGTACTATTATTAAAGAAAAGATTGGAGTTTTAAAGATAACACGAGTTTTAAAGATAACACGAGTCACCAAAAATTTGTCAAGAAGGAGCATTCTTTATGCATGAACCTTTTGATTATTGTTTTATCAAATTACTTTTTGTTTTTTCAGCGTTGTTTAAGGGAGTTACTATCAATAATTAAAAAATTTAACCAATTTGACAGATTCAATAATAAATTTTTTGAATTAGTTGATTTATTAGTTCGATTTTATTTTGCTTTAATAACTTTTATTGTTAAAAATCGACCAATTTATCAATTAATTGAATGATTTTATAAATTAGCTAATTTTCATTTAATAACTTCTTTTTTAATTAAACTTTAAATTCTTAGATAGATAAGGACATTCTTTTTCATTTATATTTTAAAAATTTTAATGTTAATCAATATTTAACAGGTTTTATGACGATCTAATATTCTTATTAAACCTTTTAAACCTTAAATATCCTGTTTTATCGATTTAATTTTTGGTCTGATTTTGAAAATATTAATTATAATTATGACATATATGATTTTTGTGTAATGTAACTTGTAATAGTATTGAAAATAATGGGAGTATATTTGATTCTCAGAAAAAATTTCTGACTGTTATGTTTTGAAAGATGTTGTAAAACACTTTTCAATAATAATGAAAGGAAAATTTTCACCAAGAAAGTTTATATTTTCTATTTTACTATATGCTCTTTATAGTTGTTGAAAGCACTTTTGATCTTGTGAATGTTAATTGATATATAATATTTCAGTTTTTCTCTTTTTTTCTTCTTATTTTTTTAAAGGTAAGTGTTCACAATTTCTGTTTACAAGTTAAAAATGTTAAATAAATTTTTAGGAGTAAAATTATGAGTTTAATAAAATTTTAAGAATAAAATTATGAATTTCTTTTATTCTATAATTTAATTTTTAAATTAAATAAAGGCATTTTGACTTTTCAAATATAATTTCATTGATTTTATTACGTTATTTTGGAAATTTTGACATAAAAATTCCTTTTCAATCAAATTCTCTTCAATATCGACTACAAAAAATTATATTTTTAGTGAAAGTAAAAGTTGTCAATAAAAACAGTAATATTAGTCACTATTATTAATAGTGTCTAATCTTTGAAGTCGTCACCTCAAGTTACAAATACCTCCTTCACCCCTTTTTTGCAGTAAACCCAGGTAATGTTAGACTTGATTTAGCAAATGATAATTTGAACCCATTTGAAAATATGAGCACTTCTTATAGTATATGGCCAGTTGTGTTAGTTCCTTATAACCTTCCACTATGGCTCTATAAGAAAGATCCTTATTTCATGATGTCATTTTTTATTCCTGGTCTGAAAGCTCCTGGAAATGATATTAATGTATACTTAAAATTGTTGATTGATGAGTTGAAATTCCTTTGAGAGATAGGTGTAAAGACATATGATGCATTTTCATAGAGTAATTTTCCATTACGTGCAGCTTTATTATGGACCATAAATATTTTTTCAGCTTACAGTAATTTATCAGGATAAAGCACTAAAGGCAAGTTAGCATGTCCTGTTTGTAATCTTGAAAAGTCTTCTCGCAGACTTCAAAATGGACGTAAAACATGCTATCATGGTCATTGTCACTTCTTACCAACTAATCATTATTAGAGGAAAAATGCTAAAGCATTTGATGGTACCAAAGAAAATCGAAGCGCACCGAAACAATGATCAGGGGATGATGTTGTTGAACAATATAATCAATTTTGTCAAGTAAAGTTTGATTGATTTTATATTATATGTATATTTTATCTATATTCTTTTTTTCTTATTTCCACTATTTTTATTAAACAGGTGAATTTTGGAAAGATTGTAAGGAAAAGAAAGCATGAAGATGCTCTATTACTCAAAAATTGGAGAAAAAAGAGTATTTTTTTCGACTCTCATATTGGAGAACACTTAAGTTGCGACATAATCTAGATGTCATGCATATCGAGAAAAATGTATGATAACTTAATTGGAACTTTATTGAACATTGAGGGGAAAACAAAGGATACTATAAATACTCATTTTGATTTAGAATCTATGGGTATACGTCCTGAGCTTTATGCAACTCCCACAAGTGATGACAAGTGTTTCGCCTTACATGTTATACACTGTCTAAAGCTGAAAAACGAGCATTTTGTCAATTTTTAATTGATTTAAAAGTTTCAGATGGCTATTCTTCCAATATTTCTCGATGTGTGAGTCTTACTTAATGTAAAGTTTTTGGAATGAGTTATGATTGTCATGTATTTCTTCATCGATATCTCCCTTTAGCTATACATGGGTTGCTGGGTAAAGAGGTGTGTGAAGCATTACTTGAGTTATGTACTTATTGAAGAAAGTTATGTGCTAAAGCTTTGCATTTTGATGATTTGGAGAGACTTGAAAAGTCAATTCTTTTTACACTTTGTTAAATTAGAGGAAATATTTCCTTCCTCATTTTTTGACATAATGGTCCATTTACAATTAATTCCCGCCAAAATTATTTTGGCGTCAAATTTCATAACTTTTTGGTGACAAAATTTAGTGATAAAATAATTTTTAACACTGTTAATATATTAATAGTGGCAATTTAAGTGTGAAAGATACTAAATTGACACAATTATCATTGTATTAGTGACAAAAGTATAAATCATCACAGATAATCTAAACAATAGTGTCAATCAATTATCTTAGCACTAAAAACTCTCGTATTTGTGATGACAAAAATAGTTAGTCACAAAAATTGTCACTAAATTACGAATAGTTGTGATCATAGTTATAGTTCGTAGGGGTGAGCATTATTCGGCCCGGCCCGAATTAATTCGGGTAAGGAAATTCTAAAGTTCGGGTAATTCGGGCAGGCCCGGGTGTTACCTGAATTATTTTCGGGCCGGGACGGGTAAGGGAAAAAAATTCGGGCCGGCCCGATTACCCGAATTAGGTTTAAAAAAATTGTAAAATAGGGTAATTAGGGTAATTCGGGTAAATCGGGTCGGGATAATTCGGGTAAATCGGGCCAGGTAAATAGGTAATTCGGGTAAATCGGGTCGGGTAAGTTCGGGTAATTAAAAGTTCGAGTTCGGGCCGGGTAAGGCAAAAAAAATTTCGGGTAATTCGGGCATGGCCCGAACAGTGAAAATCTGGCCCGAATTACCCGAATGCTCACCCCTAATAGTTCGGTTGTTGTGACAATGTGAAGTAGACATTAATTAATTAAATATTTATTGACTTTTTTTTATCTCAACAAGTAAAACATTGTGTGACGATTAACCGTTTTGTAACAAAATGAAAAAATATTAGTGACCAAATTATGTTTTGTCACAACAAATAGAAAATATTAGTTACTAACATATGTTTTGTCACAAAATTTATTCCCGCCAAAATTATTTTGGCGCCAAATTGTATTGGTTTTTAATGACAAAACTTAGTGATAAAAGAAATTTTGCACTATTATTTAATAATTTTTATTGTTGAAAATCGATTAATTTTTGTAAATTAATCAGTTCTTTTAAATCAAAATATTTCAATTAATTTTATTTAACAATATATTTTTAATTAAACTTCAAATTTTTCTATAAGAAAAGACATTATCTTTAAATCATATTTCAAATTCTTTAATTTTATTTAATTCTTTAACCGATTTTATAACAGTGTAAAACCGATTAAATCTTTTAAACCTTAAACTTTTTGTCTTACTGGTTTAACTTCTAATTAGTCTAATACCGATTAAACCTTTTAAACCTTAAATTTTTTATCTTACTGATTTAACTTCTTATTCGATTTTTTAAAATATATAGAATCTTTAAGATTTTTAGGCTCTTCTCCCGTGCTTAAAATTGTTACCATTATATACCTTCTTTAAGATTTGTCTTAAAAACATAAATTTTCTTTATATTAAAATTTTATTACGATGCATAGTTAATTAGATTCTTCTGACATAACAGATCCTAGTAGATTCTTTAGAGCACAGATCACCTATCTAACTTAACTCTGTCTTACTCTGTCCAACTTAGTAATGACGCCGTTTTTGTCTTAAATAATCAAACCACGCGTTTCTTTGTCCAAGCATGTCAGATCACCTGTCTAAGCCAAGCCGTTTCTCTTCTTGGTTTGAACGTCCTGACATGTTATCAAAGCCATATTTAATAAGTTTATTATTTATGTAGAGGCCGACTTTTGCAGTACAGGATTAATATTAAATAATATTAAGTGTAAATTTATTTATTTAGTATTATTTAGTAATAATCAATTATAATTGTTAAAAAATGTAATTATTAATTAATAAATTATATTTCCATTATTCTAATAACTGTTAA
>JAOTBA010000001.1:1873076-1886120 GCA_025629845.1 Erythroxylum squamatum | reverse complement strand
AACCCATTAAGTTCTTTGCTAACTTTGTTTTCTCTCATAAATTCAGTTTATGTTTAAATCTGAAATTTATAAGTTTTCTGTTTGGAGTTTCGTTATCAATTTTCGCCTATCGGTTCTTCAATTAACAACTAACGTCAAGTAATGATTGGCTAAACATAATACCAGCAAAATTAATCTCAAATCAGAGAAATCAAAATCAAAAATTCATACTTATAAATCAACCAAGCTTTAATCCATAAAAATTAGCTAAAAGTTTTTGCCCCAACCTTGAAGCTTCGGGGAAGCTACTCACTCATGGTAGAATGAAAATCACAAACATTAAAGTCAGCAGACAACATATGAGACACTAAATAATAAACAAAGGATAAAATGGGTTTTTGGGTCTCCCTTTTCTGCGTTTATTATTTTGCACCTCGCCCACTGTAGCTCATTGTTTTTGTGATTTTTTTCCTCAACTGTCGCCTGCGTCGTTGTTGATGTCTGCCTCTTGCCTCCTACGTTTTTCTCTCACCAGCAGCAAGTTGTCCCCCTTTTACGTTATTTTTCCTGGTGGCTCCCTCAAGTTGGTGGTTTTACCTTGTGAAGGTTTGGCTCCACGTCTTGTTTTCCAGCCCCAAAAATGTTCCTCTCTCTTAGTGCTCTAGTTTAGCTAGCTGTTAGTGGGGCAACGTGAGTGATGAATGTATGTTGATGGTGCAAAAGTGAGTGGAGTTGGTGAGTGCTGGAGCCTCCCTCTTGGTGTAATGTTAGTGCTCAATGTAGAGTAACGTTGAAGAGCTGGTGGGTGGGTCTCGCTAATTGCAATCTCCTATTTTTTTTAACGTTGGTGGAGCCTCTTTTGCTGGAGCTGTTTTTGCGTTAGTTCCTCTCCTAATACCCCACTTGTGTTTTGTTTTTAGCCAACACATGTAATGTTTTGTTGAGTTGGTCCCACGTGAATGATAGAGTTAGTGAGTCCCCCCTTTTGTGTACGCGTCTTCAATTACTCTAGCTGGTCTCCTTGTTTCTTTTTTTAATTTTGCCCTCTTGCTCACGCCCGTAGCTCCCCCTCTCTGGTGATTTTTGTTTTCTTCTTTTTGTGGGCCTCCTCCGGCTGTCTTCGACCTCCCCCCTCATGCCTGTCTCCTTGGTCTGCGTTGTTGTTTGTATCTGAAGCTCCTCCACCTGTTGCATGCGTTGTTGTTGGTGGGTCACTTGAAGCTTGCGTGATTTTCTTATGTTGCCTTCGTGAGTGATATTTTTGTCCTATGTTGATTGCTGCATGGTTGCTCCTTTCGGCGCGGTGCGTGTATTCTCTGCTAGAGCTGCTCCTTATTCACGTTATTTTCTTTTTTCCCCCTTTATTCACGCCACCTATTTTGCTCCTTATTCATGCCTGATGCTCACGTTGTTTTCTTTTGTTGTGCCGTCAACCGCCTTTGGCTTTTATTTCTTCTCTTCAACGTTTTCAGCTCCCTAAGTCTTCTCTTGATTCACATTTTTAAACCTCTTCTTTATTCACAAGCTCTCATTTTCCTTGTCTAAAAACATTAACGTTTTTTTCATCCAATATGTGCCTTGCGTTTCTGCTTTTCTCCAATGTTTCCCTCTGCGACAACGTTGACTGCTGTGGTCCTTTACAACTAAAATCGAGTGTATTTCCTACAAATTAAACAGGACAATTATAAATGCAAATTCAGGTGAACTAAACATTTAGCAGGTAAAATATGTATAAAGCCCATTAATTAATCCAGAAATTAAGGGAAAATGCCATTAATTCTAATGAGAAAATGCATCCAACACCAACCAGCTGATTTTGAAAAAGCTCCTCTATAGGAGCGTTTTAAAATAATCAGCTGATAGCTTTTATTTTAATGTCAGTTTTTCCCTCTTTATTATCTCTTCTTCCCTCACTGATCTGAACAACTGAACATATCTTCCGCTAAGTAACTCCAGAATATCCATATCTCCATTGTGATAGCAGCTCTGCAACTCAAACTTTCTAAGAATCCAGTTATACATGGTTGCAATAAACACATAGACGTGCAGTTTCATTTTTTTCGAGAACTCACAAAGAATGGCAAAGTGGAGTTTGTGCATTGTGGCATGTAGGAACAAGTGGCTGATAAAGCTTCTTCATTTGTCTCCAGTACTCTCCATATGGGGGCAAAAGCTACGTTTTTATAACCATAAAATAAGATACTCGTACAAAATACACGAGGCCTTGTAGCAAAGATGGAGTCAAGATTTTTCATCACTTTTTTTGCAAGTTCTGCAGAAGAAATAACAACGTGAAAACCGTGCGTGCACCGTGACTAAGTCCTAGTCACGGTGGCTATTGTAGTTGAATCCATATACCAGAACCTAAATCCTAAAAAACACACATCTAGAACTCACAAATTTGTCATGCATTATTTCCACGTATATCTTAATCTTTTTGATCCTTTTAAGATTGTTTCTAACCATGCAGGTATTGCCAAAGTCCATTATTGAGCTAAGGCAAGACCAATAAAACAAAGCATACAAAGGAATGGGTTAGCGCTATATTAAGCTAAACTTTTACAATAGAACTGAAGTTTATAAGTGAAAAGGAAAACTGCGACCGAGAAACAATATGGAACCTTATAATAAAGACCCCAAAAACAAGCTCAAAAACTCTCCCCCGAAAATAGCACACCGAAAGAATAAAAGAACCTAGCTAGTTGAGTTTCACAGGCAACACCAACCCAGAAGCAAAAAACAGCAAGGAAAAGCAGCGTTCTGAAGAAGTAAGCAAATACAGGACTTCAAAAGCGCAGGAAACGAAGAAGATATAATAAACAAAAAGATAAAGAGCTAATCTTTAGATTTGAAAGCATACCGCAAATAGTTTTAAGGTAAAAAGACTAAAACAGAGCAAGAAAAGAACGAAAGAAAAGGAGACCCAGATTCAAAAAGAGAATGAGAAGGTTGGTTCCTTTAGATGTCTGGCTAAAGTAAGTCACCCCTATGGCCACTAGCCAGTAAAATGTTAATGCTCAGAGGAGTTGCATGTGACAGTAAGCAACCATCTGGAAATGCACAGTGAGAATGCAGAGATTTTTGACAGTTTTAAACATCCTTCACTCTTTTGACCTTAACTTCTTTTCTAGACCTCCGATTGACTTGAAATTTAAATCATAAACTCCTCACACATTGTCTTTCCTCTCCACCAAATTTCATGGCCATCTAAATTCATTAGGAAAGGATTGATAATGATTGATTGAGGAGTTTAGGATGAAAATGATGAAGTGAGCTAGAATTTCTTAAACGGAGTGGTTTCACTAAACAGGCATCTATATTTTAGCCATAACTTGATCTGTACATATCAAAATAGGATGATTTTAAGTTTAGATTAAACTAAAGACATATGGCTACAAATTTTATGAAGGAATCGAATTTTGATTCTATCTCTAAGAGTTTCAAAATTTAGCTTGAAGTTGAGTACTGGGTACTGTTGCAGTTTAAGTACAGTCTGAAGTATTTTGTATATAACTTGCAGAATACTGAAACAAATTGTGAGAACTTGGTGTCATTAGAAGCTTAAGACATATAAGAACATTTGTTTAGAAGAAGGTGATGCTTAAATATTTCATTTTCCTTGTCTTAATGACCATGAAAAATTGACCTGAAAATCTGTTTTGAAAAAAGCTAGAATAATCGATTGAGTTATAAATTTAGAATAAAATTTGTTTTATTGAGGTGTAAACCTAAGTCCAAATTAGACTTATATGAGTTTTGATATATGAATGATCATGAGATGAGAATAAAGAATATTTGCCTGAGATTGTCATTGAGCATGTATTGTATATAATCCATATACGCATTTGTGCATAAATGAGTACTTGTATAATTGTGCAAAGTTGTGATGTGTGTAAATGTGTGTTGCATGTTATAAACTTAAGTTTTGTAAAATTAAATATCTAAAATCTAAATTCTTATAAGAATATTCATCGAAATACTAAAATATAGAATATTTATATCCTTATAATTTTTTTAAGAGTCATGTTCTCATAAGTCATTTTATACATAAACAGCTAATATTAAACATTTAATTTTACCAAAATCTCTAACAAACAACTAATGAAATCCGTTAGTCAAATCAGCTATCAACTATCAGCTATTAGTTAATACAATCAGCTGATTGTCAAACAGAACCTAAATCTATTAGCCCAAAGGCACCCTGAAGACCAACAAAAATCCACAAACAATTAGACTGGACTTAGATCGCCTAAAATCTGAAATTTAAAAGAACCAGGTTGTTTAATTTTAAATTAGGTCGAACTCTTGAACTGAAACAAATTGGAATAAGTCGAATAAACCTCGTTAACCCTAACAAATTGGACACATCTTTCCTTAAACATAAGACTTATTTGTATTATATGATAAAACTTAGATAGTACAACAAAGCTTTTACATATATAACACTTAGATACACAACATAAAACGCCATCTAAGAGCAAATTTCACGCATGATATTACGAAAACAGACGTAGCACACGTTAACATTAACTTGACACAAAATTCCCCTTGTTTTCGATGATACGATGAATTCTCAATTCTTCTTCAAGAACCCTTCAGCCATTTTGAGATAACCACCATACCCACCTTCAGCTTTCTTCTCTTCACCACCCTCACTTTGATCATGTGACGACGGCTTTGACTCCTCAGTCTTCAAAAACCCTTGAGCCATTTTCAAGTAGTCGCCGTGCCCACCTTCAGATTTCTTCTCTTCTCCACCCTCGTTGTCTCCAGGTGACTGATGAGGCGGATGTGTTTTCTCAGCGGTGGGGGCCGCCTGGGAAGTGTTGTAATGGCGGAGATAGCCCTCAGCCTTCTCCACATAACTACCAATACCCTTGTTCTCATCCAGCTTGCCGTATTTTCCGGCGGCATCGAGAAGATCGGCAGCAGCCCCGGCGACTTTTCCCTTGTCTAAGTTGTCAGTGTCATGGCGGAGAGTGGATTGTGCAGCTTCAGCCACCAACTTGGCGCTGGAGAAAAGACCCGAAGAAGATTTCTGGGAAGAATCAGTTGGCTCCATAGGAATAACTGCTGAAGTTAGATAGGATGCTACAGCAAAAGGATAAGATAGAGATTACGAATCAATAATGGAAGATAGAGCTTTTGATTTATATATATAGATTGCAAGTTGAGATGACTCGACTGGTAATACCTACGTGTTTGTTGCCGTTAGGTATGAGATATTAATGAGAAAGGGCCATCGATTCGTGTCAGAACGTGTTTGCTTCGTTGATTTTTGGAGACATTGGCATGGAGTTAACGTCGGCCACATGAGTCCTGTGGCCGACATCCAAAGTTTTCATTTTCATATCATATCTTGAAGTCGAAATTTATTGGATTCTTGCTGAATCTGGTAAAAGCAACAAATTGTAACTCTTATCAATAAAATTAGATTTAGTAGGATAAGATAATTGAATTAGAAATTATTTAATCGAATAAATTTAAAATTAATTAAAAAAGAGATTATTTAATACAATTTATTCTAATTTATTAAAATTAATTAATTAATTAAACCATTTTTAATAATAAAAATTATTAAAATAAACTGGATTAAAAATATTAATAGATTCAAGGCTTTTATAGAATTTGGATATAATAATTTAATGAATTTCATTTTAATAATATAATAAAAGTGACTTGCTCTTGGTCTTGATAATATAAAAATTAATTGAATCTCGTTAATTTTTTTTCTTTTTTTTTCATAATATTTACTTTCATTTTGCACTTGTACTACTCATCGAGTTGTGATAAACTGCTAAAACTCCCTTCGCGAATGTTGTGATTTGAAGTAATAAAAGATTGGCCTTTTTAAGACATGCTTAGTTTTTTTTTTGAGAAATTGAAAAAATCTTATTGATGAAAGGTATAATACATAGGGTGAAAATACTAGAGAGCCACAAGCTCCCATTACATAGAAGGACAAAACGACAACATGCTCACAAGATACTAAAAGAAACAAAACGACAAAGCATTCAAACTGTCAAACCCAAAGGAGTAAAACGTCCTCTTGCTTTACGGAGACTCCCAAACATTTCCAATTAGGGTTGGCGATGGATGAGCGAAGAGGCGAGGAAGATGATCGGCGAAGGATCTGCCAACGCAGGCTTGCCTGCTCCAGTCGACATGCAATAGCAAACGTGAGAGGTACTGATACTTTGATCTTCGATTGGAGTTTGAAAATTTCCCGAATATGACTCGTTTTCTTCGAAATTTAGCGGGGAGGCAGATCTCATTGGGACTTAAGGGAACGGTGAGCCCAGCTTGGAAAACCAACTAGGTAGGATCCTGAAAACTACATTTCCTCTCCTTCCTACTCCTTCTGCTAATGGTCTCATCAGAGAACTGAAAGCTGAACTTAACAGATCTGTGATGTCATATAGGACGGAAGCGAGCTGAGTTGACTATGATGACGGAGTTAACAGATCACCACAGATGATAGCAGATCCAGGTACTTCTTCTTCCTTAAATGCTATATAGATCCTAAGTACTGGGATATGGGTTCTGTAAGCTATATGCTCCAAATACTGGTCAGTCTTCCACTACAGTGTCGGATGAACTGATGGATGATCAGTTGCTTCCTAATGCTTGTAGTAGTGAGTTCAATGATAGAAGAGAGAGAGTTAGATTGATCTCTAAATCTTCTACCATTTCTTTCATTCCAAATTACCTGGGCACATGTAGCAGCCGATAATAACAGGATTTCCTTTTCATGTTTAGTCATCTGCAATTGAGGGATATCCAGTAGGATAGATGTAATACTATCATTGGAGTAATCAGGAAAACTTAGATTAGAGATCTTAGCCCACACTTCCTTTGAGAACCTACAGTTAAAGAATAAATGATCTCTAGATTCATCCTCCTGCTTGCATAGAAAACATGTCTTAGGAATGTTTAGAAAATTCAACCTATCTAGAGTGCTTAGTCTGTTCTGCATAATGAGCCAGAGCAGGAAGCTCACATTGGGTCTAAGAACCTTGTTTCATATCAGGATATTCCATCCGACAAGATCAACAGGCCTCTCCCTCATTCTTCTAACATCTTTTGTAGTGATTTCTGAAACAGGAATTTCTTTCCACAAGTAACTATCCCTCTCCCCCTGACTTCTAAATTGAGGCAGGGATAGCAAGCTTACTTCAGCTGGGAGGAGGGTCCAATTCCCATTACTGATAATTGCTTGAAGCTTTGCATTCCTAGGAAATCGAATTAGTAGAGATCTGGCCAAGTGATTATGAATTAGTGCACCATTCCCTGTCCAATTGTCATACCATAGAGATATTCCATCTCCTGTCCCAATCCTACATTTAATATCTTGAAAAATATCCTCTCCTAATATGAGCAATTGGTTAAAAAATCAAGTGTAGCTATTTTTGGGCTTAAGGACCCACAAACTGCCTCCTTTTATTATATAGGAATGGATCCAAATAGTCCACAAGGTCTGTTTATCACTGAGAATTTTCCAAATCCGCTTGGAAATGAGAAGTTTGTTTTTGCTGAATAATGAATCCAGGCCTAACCCTCCTTCTTCTCTTGGTTTGCAAATTATCTTCCAAGTAACTTTTGCTAGTCCTCTTTCACCATAAGACATGCTTAGTTGCATTGATCTTAGGAATGAAAATGGACTAGGTTGAGCTTGGACATGGGCTTTTGAGGCTTGGACCTAAGGTAATCTATCCCAAACTGTTTTTTAATTAAAAATACAAAATGATGTCATTTTTAACAAAATAATGTCATTTTATTTATAAATGTAGGGCCTTAGGTCAAGTGAAGCTTAGGTAGCCAGAGCACTAGCCCGACCTAAGGTCCAACCAACCCAACTTAGTCTATTAACTCTAGGCTTGGAAGGGGCGGGGCAAAACAAGACTTGACCGGAGCCTAATTGTTATCTCTAATTAAACTTCCAACCTGGGTTCAATCATCATCATCAACATCATCGTCACACCCAGTCTGAAGTCCTGCAATGAAGTAAGGTCTGGGGAGGTCTGATAGTACGCAACCTTACCCCTACATAGTAGAAAGGTTGTTTCTGGTAGATCCACATGCAAATGAGACAATATAAAAATGATGCAAGTTACAGAGAAAATAGGTAAAACTAGCACGGTAAAATATTATGAAAATAAAATTAAAATAAATTCATATATAAATGAAAATAAAAAATAACAGGGTATACCTGATAGAGTCCAAATTTGCGAGTACCTGATAAGCTGCACTGTGCGACTCTTCTTGTCTCTAATGGGGACAGTAGGATTGTCTAATTAAATTATGACAATCCTACTGTCCCCAGACACCTGTCCTGGTAAGCTAGGTCGAATGCTCGTAAGCCTTGTCCAAGGCTTACACTTAGAAAAGGCAGAACAGACGTTGTGTTGGACTTCCTACGCGATAATCTGCGTATCGCGAGTATCGTAGCCAAATAACAACTATACTGTTTTGACGAACTTTAAAGGTTGATCCTTTACCCTTATTCGATCACGCCATACTTTTACATTTCTAGCCACTACCTCAGTAAGGACCAACTCTGACAAATCCTTCTTGATCACTCCCCTCCAGTTCTTATAAGGCCTCCCTTTTCTCCTCTTGTATTCACTAAGGGTTATTCTGTCACCGCTTCATACCGAAGCATCAAAGGGCCTCCTACACACATGCCTAAACTACTTAAGCCTAGTCTCTCTCAACTTGTCGGCAATACTAGCTACCTGTAATACGCTGTCATACACCTTCTCCAAATCAATAAAAACTATATGCAAATTTCGTTTTCGTTCTTTGTAGCATTCCATGAGTCTACGAAGTAAGTGTATTGCTTCTGTCGTGGACCTACCAGGCATAAATCCAAACTAGTTGGCTGATACAGAAGCAGCTCTCCGGATCTTTTTTTCAATTACCTTCTCCCACAACTTTATGGTGTGACTTAATAGTTTGATTCCTCTGTAGTTGTGACATTGTTGGATGTCCCCTTTGGCCTTGTATAAGGGGATCAACCTACTTAATCTCCATTCATCCGGCATTTTGGCTGACTCTAAGATCACATTAAAGAGTTGAACTAACCACTCAATACCGACAACTCCTATTCGCTTCCATACCTCTATAGGGATCTCGTCCAACCCTACGACCTTTCCGGTTCCCATCCTTCTCAAAACCTTTGTAATTTCACCTCTTGTGATCCTTTCCCATGATTACCTGTTAAAAACATGCCCCGACACGGAGGGCTCACCTACCTCTATGTTATCCACTATCTCTTCATTATGCAAGCCATAAAGGTATCTCTGTCATCTTCTCATGATGGCTTGAGCCTCTGTGAGTACTTGTCCTGCTTCATCCCATATATAACAAACTTGGTTTAAATCATACGTACTACGTGCCCTATCTCGCGCTAACTTGAAAATCTTTTGAGCTCTCATTAACGTATCCAAGTCCCTGTACATAGTTTCGTATGCTTCTCCCCTAGCCACTGAGATTGTTTTCTTTGCCTTCTGTTTTGTCAGTCTATACCTTACTCTATTAATTTCCCGTTCTGCCTCTGTTGTACTTGCTAAAAGATCTTTAAAAGCTCTCTTTTTCGCCTTAACCGATCCCTGGACCTCGCCCAACCACCACCAAGATTCCATCCGCCCTCCCCCTGCCCTTTGTATACCCCTAGGTGTTTTTTGGCTGTTGCCCGCACTACGGGGGATACACCCTTCCACATTTGATTTGCATCCCCACTCACAAACCATGATGAATTAGACCGAACTTGAGTCCGAAATTGTTCCACCTTATCCCCTTTTAGCCTCCACCACTTAATTTTACGACAATGTGTGGTAACAAACTGTGACCTCCATCCTTTAATTCCTATATCCAAAACTAGCAATTTATGTTGAGTCGATATGCAGGCGGCCGGAAGAAGTTTGCAATCCTTGCACCATAATTTGGCACTTTTTATGGCAATGAGATAATCAATTTGCATCTTGGACGTGCTATTCTGAAAAGTTATCAAGTGCGCTTCGTTTTTCCTAAACAGGGAATTTGCTATAACTAACTCATATGCTACGACCATGTCCAAAAAAACAATCCTATTTTCATTTCTAGTGCCGTATTTGAAGCCCCCATAAGCTCCTGTATATCCATCTGAACCAACCCTTATATGCCCATTAAAATCACCTCCTAGGATGATCTGCTCCATATTAGAGAATTGTAGTAGCACCCCATCCATTGCCTCCAGGAACAGATGCTTCTGTTGTACGTCTGAACCCGCTTGAGGTGCATACGCACATACAACATTAAGAACCACATTGCTAAAAACCACTTTTGCCACCATAATCCTATCATTGACCCTCGTAATTCCCACCACTCGGTTTATAAGTTCCTTGACGACTAAGATTCCTACCACATTCTGCTTCCGCTTACTTCCCGAGTACCATAGTTTGAAACCCTCTATCTCCTTTACTTTAGCCCCTACCCACTTAGTCTCCTAAATGCAGGGTATTTGTATCCAAATGCCTATTCTCATTCCGTCATCTCCTTTTTTATCCCTGCATGCTGCACGCACCGCCCTGCTTACACTGGTTCCAACCGCTTGATTTAAAGGCATCCTTCTTGCCTTGTGTCTTTCACTCTTTCCGTAGGTACTTTCCTAAGAAGTCCTTAAAAAGCTGATAATAATAATAGCAGCAACTATAAATAGAAATAATAATAAAAATAACAAATATATATATATTGGTTCAGCCTGATTCTACTGGGGTTGAACGTCGTTGTTAGGATCCATGATCTGTGCGACTCTGGCTACGGAATACCTACAAAACAAACAATGGCGGGCCGGGAGTTGATTCCCGGGAGGCCCCTCCGACGCTCAAGTCAGTCTTTTTGTCAGGGTTTTGATTATAGCCAGTAGGAAAACTAGGGTTGTGGCGACATATCTGAATCGGGGAGGAATAGTACCTTATATACCTGGGATTACCACTAGGTTTAGGTCTTTCCGCAGATCATTGTGTTTGCATGGGAGTCTAATACCTGATGGGCCGGATGGGCCGTGGACGTTTAGAGATGGGCCTAGAACAGCCGACCCAACCAGTTATATTATCAATATTAGTTTTAAAATTATAATAATAAATGTCACATAAAATTTTTAATTTATAATTAATAATGAACTAATTTACTATATTTTATTAACAACCAATAATATATTTATTAATTTTTTCTTCAAAATTAGTAAAGTCTTTTATTAAATTTTTGTTTATGGTAATCAAATTTCTCATTCTCATTTATAATTATTTTCTAAAAAATAATTGGTACTTAGTTTGATCTATTTTAATGTTAATCAGTAAAATTATAAAGATTATTATTTACTAATTTAATATATTTACATATCATTATTTATATTAAATTTTATAAATAAATATTTAATTTGAAAATATTTTGTTACTCAGAATATAATCTTCGTTACTTGAGTAAGAGTTCTATTTTGTTCAAGTTATTAAGTACCCAAGTTTTGAATACTATCGCTTTACTCACTTCCATGCTTAGTTGTTTGCATTCATCTTTACTTACTTCCATGATTATTTTTCTTTTGACATGTTTAATTGTGCCCGCAATGTTCTGATTTCAATTGTTTTGTGTAGGTATTTATCGATTGCATTGGCTTTGTTAAACCCCTTCCATCTCAATAAGCTTATATGATTTCTTCAACAAGGCTTTTACCAAGTATCAATTTCCAAAGTACTCTCTCTTTTGTTAAACTGACATATGTTAATATTTGGTATATCCATTTGACATTTTGGAAATGCTTTCACAAATTTAGGCCTGCTATTTATGTCCTTTTTTTTTCAAAACTAAATGTGTTTGAAGGTGTTTAAGTTGGTGAATGATGGAAAAGTACAGTGGTTTTTTTGTTGTTTAGAGATGAATTCAGGTTGCCTACAAAATGTTCGATGAAATGTTATTTAGAGATGAAATGTTTAATGAAAGGTGTTAAAAATTCCACAATTGTTATTTAGGTTTTGAAACAAATATAGTGAATTGAGGAAATTGATTTAAAGAAGAAAAGATTCGGAAAGGATTTGTAAAACTATGTTATTCTAGTTATAATAATTTATGATCAGCTAATAATTTGAAGACTAGAGAAATTGGATATTTATGCTTTTAGATCTTTTCAATGTGCTTAAACAATGTATAAAAAATTGACCTAAAATTTTTTATAATTAAAAAAAATATATTTTAAAATTAGACCTAAATTAAAGAAGTGAGTTTGCTAGAGTTTGGAATCTGAATAAAGAGAAAGATGTTTTAATTTTAAACAAAATAAGACATAAAATAAAAGAAATGGCTTTTTAAAATAAGTGCCTTAACCTTAATATACTCGTTAACAAGGATTCATATTGTATTTCTTGTCGGTTGTGTTTTGTGTTGAAAAGTATTGATAATTGTCCAACCTCATTTATCTTCTTTGTAGTTTGTGATTGTCTATCTATCAAGGTAAGTCGTTCAACTAAGTAATGTCTACAATGTGATCGATTTTGTGTTGTTCTTTGCAAGTTTACCTATAAAAATGATTGAGGAGATTTTATGATGGTGTTTAATAGTTTAAGTATTTATGTGCGGGCATTATTTAAATTGATTGAACTGGGAAGTGATTAATTCAAACTTAATATTGACGTAAGAAACTCACATAATTGAGGGAGTCTTTAAAGGTTAAACTTAAGGTAATAGTAGGAAATGTGTCAAAGCACTTAGTCGTGGCATGAAAATCGACATCCTCTGGGGCCTCTTCATAATCTCCTTAATATTAGATCAACAAGTACAGATCTTCTAGATCAAGTCAAGATGTCTCTAATCAGCAATAGTAACTCATGAAACTAGCCCTCATCTCACCTGAGGGGTTTTTGCTTATATTGGAAACAACTGATACGGCAACAACCTAGAATCAATGTCTAGATCACCTCCGTTTCAATGATTGTTCCCAAACCTAAATTCAATTAATCTAACAAGACCCTTCACCCCCAAAACAGCAAGGAATTGGTAACAAAGAGTATAAAGATTGTAGGAATTGAATTA
>JAOTBA010000001.1:1856188-1869564 GCA_025629845.1 Erythroxylum squamatum | reverse complement strand
TTCTACTTTTCATTTCGTCTGCTTTTTGTTTGTCATCAAAATCATTCAATACGTAAAGTCAATTTTGACTTAACAATCCCAACCTAAATTCGCAGAGTTAAACAGAGCACTAACCTTCATATCTTCCATGCCGCTTAATGGAGGTGAGCGCACAAAGAAATCCTCATCACGATTAAGCCATGGATCTTTAAACACCAAAATCGAATCATCGTTGCCCACTCGCCATCGAGCCCTTTTACCCAGTAAATGCTTGGCCGAAAAGATGCTTTTCCAAATTAGGCTAGGGTTTCGACCTTCTGTGGCGTTGAGGAATTTGGGAAGTATCTTGCTTTAAATAACTTACTGGACAGCGAATTCGGGCTAGTGAGGAAACGCCACCCCTGTTTACCGAGCATAGCAAGGTTAAAGCAGTGTAAATCGCGGAAACCCATACCACCCAACTTCTTAGGTATGCCTATTCAACTCACAATTGAATCGTATGGGCTTTTTAGTCTTTTCATTAAATTTAATATGGACTTACACAAATTATTGCACCTCAATTATAAAACTAATGTACAGTATTTTATTTGTCATTGTACATAAACATTATAGAATTTGACTATTAAGTACATAACAATTAGATCCAGATGTCACCTGTCAATCAAAGGGGGTAAGAAAAAAGTAAAATAAAGGGACATCCCTGTTTTCCGATGATTGAAAAGTTTATTCAGTTTATCCGGTACAATTATAAATTTTTTAAATTGTCTAATTTTTTGATTTGATTTTTAATTTTTAATTCTATTTATTTTAATAATTTTTGTCGTTAAAAATTAATTAATTTATTAATTAATCAGTTAATTTTAATAAATTAATAAATTAAAATAAATCAATTAATTTTATTTAATAATCTTTTTTAATTAAACTTCAAATTCCTTCATACATAAGGACAATCCATTTTAATCATATTTCAAATTTTTAAATTTTGTTCAATTTTTAGTCGGTTTTATAACATTATAATACTGATTAAACTTTTTATTTTACCAATTTAATTTTCGGTCTGTTTTAAAAACATAGCATATTTCTTGATCTATTCTCTTTTATTTTTACCACAACTAAAGAAAAAAATAAATTCAGATTTTTAAAAATTTATAAAGAGCCTCAATCAATAACCCTTTTAGTAAATTTGAATAATGGGTTGAGTCAAACTACTCTAAGGTCCGCTTAAAATTTGGACAAGCCAGTCGAATGACATTATTTTGGTCGGCAATCACCACCTTGACCTTAGAAATATGCAATCTAGGTTAGGTTCGATCTCGACCTCAAACCTATTTGAAGTTTGGATAGACTCACTTCATGTAGCTTTACGTAAGTTCGAGCAAACCGTCTAAAACAACATCGATTGAGTCGATCGGTTGAATTGAAATTTTCAAACAAAATTTAGACTATTAATCTTAGGTCGAGTAGAGATGAGTTGGACTGGAATCATGTCTACCTTTTATCAAATCTAGTACAATAGTAAAGGGTCCAATCAATCCGATTTGAAGTTTGGATAGACTCGCTTCATGTAACTTTACGTGAGTTTGAGCAGACCGTCTAACGCAACATCATTTGAGTCGATCAGTTGAATTAAACTTTTCAAACCAAATTTAGACTGTTGATTTTGGATCGGGTAAAGACGGGTTGGACTGGAGCCATGTCTACCTTTTATCAAATCTAGTACAATAATAAAGGGTCCAATCAAACCACTTTGAGGTTTGGACAGGCTTGCTTCATGCAACTTTACATGAGTTTAAGCAAACCGTTTAAAGTAACATCATTTGAGTCGGTTGAATTGAACTTTTCAAACCAAATCTAGACTGTTGATTTTGGATCGGGTAGAGACGGGTTAGATTGGAGCCATGTCTACCTTTTATCAAACCTAGTACAATAATAAAGGATCCAATTATATCGATTTGAGGTTCGGATAGGCTTGCTTTATGCAACTTTACGTGAGCTCGAGCAAATCGTCTAAAGTAACACCGATTGAGTCGATAGATTGAATTGAAATACCAAATTTAAACTATTAATTTTGGGTCGGGTTGAGACGGGTTGGTCCGAAGCCATATCTACTTTTTATCAAATTTAGCACAGTAAAAGAGGGTCCAAAATGGAGATAAAAGAAAACTATAAGGGCTTGTTTTTACATTAAGGTCAAATAGGCAGAAAAGGACAAACAGAAAAAGGAAATCATTTCTCGGTAACTTAAACCTAAATCGTCTCTGGTCAAATCAGCTCTGCAAATCGCAAGCTCATCAAGCCAGCGAAAGACGCTATGTATACTCTCCCAAATAATCATCAAATGTTTCACTTAAAAAACTCATAATTGAATTTTTAGAAGAGGGAAAAAGATCTCATTTTCTTCTTCACACCCAATCATTTAATTATCGCTGGTAAGCTTCTATTTTCTCTGAATTTGATTCCATTCTCAAATCTTCGTTGTGTAAAATTAGGGTTTTGGATTCTTTGGAAAGTTTGGATAAGAATTCCAATTTCTGTTGTTATTGTAAAGGTTCTTGTTTCTTTAAATTCGATTCTGTTCCAAATTCACGGAGATTTCGCTGAAAGTATTTAATACTAGTTGTTTCTATGCTCCATTGTACTTCAATTTATTGTTTGTGATGGGGAGATGGTGGTGAGTTAAAACTTATATAAATTTGATTTCTTGGGTAATCTGGGCAATACTTGTGTCGGGCAATTTCGTGAGTTTTCATGGGAATTGGAATCTAATCTGTGTATTTGACATATTTTGATGTTCTATTTCAGGGAAGTTCTGTGAATATACAAAATTCAAGCTTGTTGGTTAGTTTCTTCCTAGTGTTGATTTAAGCAGCCCCAGAACAGGGTAGCTAAGCCTCTGATCAGAAGTTTAAGGGCATGTTTCGTAGTGGGGCTACGGCCACCACAACCCGAGGTGGGGCACCTACTGATAATGGCGACTATGTTGTGACTTTGGATCAAGTTCCGCGATGGAGTGACGCAGAAAATAGATCTTCGTTCGATTGTGAGATAGAAGACACTTCATTTACAAATTCTTATTTCCCTGATCCTTTAACATCTCCTACTGATGGAGAAAGTAGTAGCCACGGAATGGTATCAAGGTTTCCGGTGGATCATGAAATCAACTCCAAGATATATTTATGGAGGGGAAACCCATGGAATATTGAAGTCGATGCTGTTGTGAACTCTACAAATGAGGTGAGTGCTAAATATCTTAAAGTCAGTGAAACTACACGACCTGCTTCATCTTAGGGAATGGCTGACTCTTTAAGTCCTTTTGATCAAGTTAAGAATAAGCGAGAAGTGATTGAGATAGTATTTAATATACATTTAAGTCGATTTACAGAATCTTGATGAAGCACAGAGCAGTCCTGGTCTGCATGCGGCAGCTGGACCTGGTCTTGCAGAAGAATGCGCAATGCTGGTATGCTATTAGTTATTACAGCTTCAGCAACTTTGTTTGACATTAACTTATCAACAAAAAAAAACTTTGTTTGACATTGATATCGTTGAGATATTTTTAAAGACTCTAGTTTTCATGTTCTTTTGCTGTCGAACTCACTATAGTTCTGCTAATGTGCTTTAATGAAGGGAGTAATGACAAGGGGGTCTGACTTGATACTTGTCTCTGACAGGGTGGATGTCGAACAGGGATGGCAAAAGTTACTAGTGCATATGACGTTCCTGCCAGGTGTCTATGTTTCTTAGGGAACTGATTAATTGAGGCATATAATACTGATAATATCATCATATTACTTCAAGTTTTTGGAAACAATATTAGGTTTTATATTTGGTGATATACAATGATATGAGATTTTTTGACTGCTTATTACATCATTCAAGTGCAATGTTCATGTACCAATGCTATGGTTCTTCAGTTATTGAGTTGCTTTACTTGTACTAGAAATGGAAATAGTCCATGGGTTCACAACATAGATTAACACTTCTTATTTTTGTCCTTGTAGGAGAATCATCCACACAGTTGGGCCTAAGTATGCTGTGAAGTACCATACTGCTGCTGAGAATGCATTGAGTCATTGCTACCGTTCTTGCCTTGAGCTTCTTATTGAAAATGGACTTCAGAGGTTGTTTGGCTGCACATGCTTACCTTTGCTATTTGACTTTTGTTCATTTATTGTTCTTCTCTCTCTGTGGAACATGAAGCTTACTTCTGCATGACACACTTTAATGCAGTATTGCCATGGGCTGCATATATACAGAGACTAAAAACTATCCACGAGAACCAGCTGCACATGTGGCTATAAGTGAGAAGTTTCCCTTGCTCATTGCAGTTACTTAATTCCTGATTTATTGAGCAATATATATTCTAAAATATGAAAGGGAACCAACACTTACGGTAAAGTATGTTGCTACCCTGACCTTCTGTAGTATATGCAACTGAACAACATGTTGATATATTTGTATATGCTACGACAATGACCACTAGTTAGAATACTAAGTATGGTTATGACATTCATATTTGATTTTCTATTTACTTTTGTTCAGGAACTATACGACGTTTTCTTGAGAAGCAGAAAGATAAAATCAGAGCTGTTGTTTTTTGTACTGTAACATCAACAGATACTGAGATATATAAGAGGTACTTGTCTATTGCATTCCTCCTATAGCCTTTTACACTTGAAGCATAGTGTTTCGTTTTGTAATCAGAGATATGGTACCTCGATTTGGCAGGAAGCATTTCCTTTTCTTTTATAACTTCTTATCAGGGCCCTATAGCCTGAGATCATTACTTGGTTTCCTTTTCGTGGTACAGATTGCTTCCACTTTACTTTCCTCGTGATAAACATGAGGAAGAAGTGGCCATCTCAAAGCTACCTGCTGATGTGGGGGATGAGAATGGGGAGACTATAATTGATGAACGTAAAATTAGAATAAAGCCTTTACCCAAGAAACTCATCTCAAAACCATCCCAAACTCAAGATGACCTGCCCGTCAGTGATGTTGGCTTGGTACGCAGGTCAGTGGACTTAGCTGCAACAAAGTTATTGTCTTTCCTTATTCTTCTGACCAAAGATTCTATCTAGATTTATCATGCACAGTTATGCATAGTTGGATTGTGGCTAGTCTACATATGTATGTATATCTGTACTCTATACGAAGTAAATAAATGTTCACATATGTATTGAGGCAAGATTATGTCACTTGAATTGACTTCTAGTGATGTGCATTATGGTTTGAGATGGCTTCGAAGTTTACTTCTGTATTGATGTAGTTTGCTAGGCAACCTAAGTGCATGAGTTTTATGCTTACAGGAACACATCATATTTGGACTCATACTTGGATCCTGCCTTCATGTCCTTAATTAAGGATCCAGATCAGAGACGCCAGGAACAATGGGAAAAAACTGCTCAAGCTCAGAGTAGATGGAATTGTGCTAAAATGCTTGGATTTGGTGATCTTGGTGGCCCTCCACTTTCAGCTGCTGAAGAATACTCTCTTCATTCCAGATACCTTGCTAAAGCTAATTCTCTTAATCTTTCTGAAATTGCAGAGATGAAAATTGTGTAAGCATTTGCTAATCATCATGATCATCTTTGTATGTCCAATTTAGAGCACAATTATGCTAATTCTTTTCTACAATGTATAAATTTAGAAAGCGGAAAGTTTTGTTCTGTTTGCATAATTTAATACTTTTTGTTGAAGTTTAGTACTCAAGTTTCTTGTGGTCACAGATCTCTCTTGTATTTCTCAGCCATGTCAAAAGCTATATGGACATTGATGGCAAAAAAATTTCATTGTAACTGCTTGGTGAAAAGCAATTCCATGTGTAGTAAAAGCAGTATATAGTTATGGGTCCTCGTATTGGTGATTTGGGTAGCATGTAATAGATGAATCCCTATTTAATTCTCTTTCAGTTACAGAGGTGGAGTTGATAGTGAAGGTCGTCCTGTAATGGTTATTGTGGGAGCACACTTTTTGCTGCGATGTCTTGATCTAGAGCGATTTGTGCTTTATATAGTGAAGGTAATGAGGTTACAACATGCTTTACAGTCCACAAGTAGTGTCAAAATGGAACAGTGGTAGTTACATTTGCCGTGAACTATCCATTGTCCCTCAGTCTGAGAAATTGCTGAGAGTTTATTTGCTATTTTGTTTCAGTATTAGTAAAAGTACATTAATCAATTTCCTTATCCTTGTTGAGATTCATACTAACTACTAAAACTGCTTTCTTGATCATGAAATTTTAGGAATTTGAGCCCTTGATACAGAAGCCTTACACAATTGTATATTTCCACTCTGCTGCATCTTTGCAGCTGTAAGTTCATTCCCCTCTCAGTACTTGCTTTGTTATGCATATTTTGGCAGATGTTCTAAATTGTGGTTTCTTTGTCTTTTGTGGTTAATGTTATCAAATGCATGATTAGAAATGATGTGTATCCATTGTTCAAGGAAACAAGGAAGTGTTTTGATGTTCTCTTTGAGCTTTCTTTACATATATTTCCTTTAAAAATTGCATGACATGCATTTCTCACTAGGCAGATATGGATGCAAGGTTACTGTTCATAAATCATAAGAGGAAAATGGAGACTGATGTTGTTAACCTGACTGGAATATAATTATCTTCTTTATAATGCTTGGCAAACTTGACCTGACTGGAATATAATTATCTTCTTTATAATGTTTGACTAACTTCTGAACCTAAGAATTGCTTTCTTTTTTCACTGTTTTTATTGCATTTTAATGTGCTTTACAAATATGGCTTGGAAAAGGTACAGGTGTCCGGAACTTGAAAGGTTATTTATCTCATGAATTACATGCTGTTTATAGTTGTGAAAATGCAATTAAAATGGAGTGTTTTAATCAATTTTATGGAAAAGTTTATATCTGTTTTTCTTGTATTTTCAAAAAATTTCAAACAGGCTGTGGCTTTTGTCAGGCTTATGCCTGAAAAGTTTGGCTTTCCTTACTCTCTGTATTGGTTTGTGTGACAAACAGTCAGCCAGATTTGGGATGGATAAGAAGGTTACAGCAGATTTTAGGTCGTAAACACCAGCGAAATCTACATGTATGCAGTTCTTTGTCAAGATAATAATGAACTTTATATCCAAATGGTTAAATTATTTTGCTTTATGTTTTCTTAACATTCCACTTACTGTATGTAGGCAATATATGTTCTTCACCCATCTTTTCACCTGAAGGCTACAATTTTGGCTATGCAGTTTCTTGTTGACAGCGTGGTACCCTTATGTTTGTTCAGTATTTCCAGTGATTTTTGTATATTTCTTAAGTTCGGTAATTTCTAGAATTAATTTTCAGACATGGAAGAAAGTGGTATATGTAGATCGGCTTCTGCAGCTCTTCAGATATGTGCCTCGGGAACAATTAACCATCCCTGACTTCGTTTTCCAGTTGAGTATTCAACTTCTTTTTAGTTCACCATTGTTCATACTGATTAGAAGTCATGATCAAAAGATCTAAATTGTAACTTGTCTTCTCTGCTAATCATTGAAATTTCAAAATTGTCCATGATGCAAAAGAAGTGGAAGTTCATGACTCTAATGTTATATTGAAATGAGTAATGCAGGCATGATTTGGAGGTGAATGGTGGAAAGGGTCTTATTGTGGACCCCAGAACAAAATATGTTTATCACCGGCCATAAGCGATGATGCACACAGCACAAATCACTCTTGTGCAAAGTGATAGAAAACAAGTCCACAGCATTGGTTTCTTTAATCTTGGTCATTGGTGAGAGGAGGTTGAAATGCTAAATTTATAATTCTGAATTGTGTACAAATTGTATCTAATTTTTCTTTAGTATTTGTTTGCGATTTGTGTCTGACACACAAATGAGTAGTTTTGCAAATTCCGTTTTCTTCATTTGGTTGAAGAATGATGTGATTGGTTGTGAGAGTGATCAATGTTGTTAGATCTTTTTGTATTATTTCTGAATGATTCTCAATAATACAAAGATAGTTTTGAGCTTATCCCTCAAGAAGAAAGTTATGATGCAAACTGCAAAGTGCATTCTTTTAACTTGCTGGGTTGGTTTGGCATACATATTTTTACATTTTAATTTATATGTATTTATTTATATTTTGTATTATATATGAGTCTATTAGAAACAATTTTTTTATCAGGCAGGGCTAAGGTTACGTACTATTAGATCTTTTCATACTATTTTGCGTTTTAGCTGCATTGGCAATGAGTTTGGTGTTGATCTTTTGGGACAGTGAGTTGCCATAGGCAGAGTTCCATGAAGCTTTCAGGATCAGTTAAGTAGCAAATGTTCTAGTCCTTTCTCTCTATTCAGCTTGCTCCATTGACAGGAAGTTTTTCTTCAAATAGTGAATTATTGCATTATTAACAAAAAAGGGTTAATTATACAATGACTTTTTATTTTAAAAATAGTTACTTTTTAAACATAATATTATTTAGTTATTATATGATTTTTTTGTTATATTTTATGAGTTTGTATTCTATTTACATATAAATAATATTAATTTTAAGTTTAAATATTACCTTATTTTAAGGTATAAGTTAATAGAATATGAAAGTTAAGACAATAGTTTATGAAAATAATAATTTCTAAAAAAATAAAAAAGAAAGTTATTCCTTTAATACTTTTTTTCACAAAGCAACTTATTGATTAGGTTTACATATTTTCTTTTGGATAATGAATAATTTTTTTAATAAACAATAATAATAATGTCTAAATTATTTAATTAATTGATGAATCAATTAATTTTAATTAATTAATTTAATTAGCATTTTTATTATTTATTATTTACTTTTTATTAATTATTTATTTTCATTTTTATGTGAATTATTTGAAAAAAACCCTCTTAACAATTTTTTTTTTTTTTTTTTTGAGGGGTAACAATTTTAGTTATTATAATTGATGTTATTGTTGTTGCGTACTATGTAAAGATAAAGCTGCGTCTTATTATATTTCTTTAAATTCTGTTTTATTGTGAGACTTTGGATTGGAGGTGACGATGTTTCTTAATTGCCTGGATAAAGCATATAAGACACGAAATTACGGCAAAAACCCAATTTCGAGGAGTGGACAGCCTCCTCTTCAACTGAAAGTACTAATTATTTACAATCTCATGCTCTTGTAATTGCTTGCAAGTGGATAATAAGTCCTACCAATGAATATGAGATTGAGAGCTTGAAGTTCTGCTTCATTTGACTGAAAAACATGGCAGTTCGGGACTTTTATCAAATAACTTTCAGTAATTTAGCGAAGTCCTGACGAGTCTCTGTGTTTCTTGTCCTAAAGTCGTTAGAACCAGTTGAGGTAGCTACTCCAATTTTGTACAAGAACGAGTCTTCATGTCTTTGTCTGATCAAAGCATTAGTCTTGATGTCTTTTTAAGATCAAAGGAGCAGTCTTTATTTGCTTGCGGAGCACAAGATTAAAGTTCGATGACACTTTACATGCCCTTGTTTAGCTGCTGCAAAACCTTAAGAACTATCATCCAATTACATGCACACCTCTTATACAGCGGCTTCCGCTACGACCCACAAGCCACCACTAAGCTCATTGAGTCCTATGCTCAAATGGGTTCACTTCAATCCGCGAGACTAGTCTTTGAAACATTTAAAAACCCTGATCCTTTCATGTGGGGAGTGCTCATTAAGTGCCATGTTTGGTCCCATTTCTATGGCGAAGCCCTTTCCTTTTACAAGGAGATGCTTTTGAGTGGGACTCAGCTTAGTAGGTTTATATTTCCCTCAGTTTTGAGAGCTTGTGCTGGCCTTGGTGATCTTGGTTTTGGTGCCAAGGTCCATGGGAGGATAATCAAGTCCGGTTACGAAGGGGATGATGTTATTGAGACCTCGCTTCTTGTTACATACGGCGAATTGGGTTGTTGGAATGATGCCAGGAAGGTGTTTGATTATATGCCGACTAGGGATTTGGTTTCATGGAGCACCATGATTTCAAGTTATGTTGATAATGGAGAGGCAAGTCTAGGGATGGAGATGTTTCGGTTGCTGGGATACGAAGGTTTTGAGTTGGATTCCGTGACAATGCTTAGTGTTGTTGAGGCTTGTAGTGAACTAGGTTTCTCAAGACTAGCTAGCTCTGTTCATGGTTATATTCTGCAAAGGAGAATCGAAACTTGTGGCTCTTTGGATAACTCTCTTATCGTAATGTATAGTAAATGTGATGATTTGTACAGTGCTGAGAGGATATTTATGAATGTAGATACCTTCAATGTGACTTCTTGTACAGCCATGATGTCCTCCTATAATCGAAGCGGTCGGTTTAGAAACGCATTGGAAGTTTTCTTTAAGATGGTAGAGTCTAAAGTGGAGCCAAATGCATTCAACATCATATGTGTTCTAGGATCTTGTAGTGGGTTAGGATGTCTTAGAGAAGGGAAGTCTGTTCACTGCTATGCATTGAGGAGAAACATGGACGTTGAAGATTATTATTTTGGACCAGCATTGGTAGAATTATATTCTGAGTGTGGTAATCTGGGATATTGCGAGAAGGTTCTTCATGCAAACACAGAGAGAAATGTAGTATCATGGAATATGCTTATGTCAGTCTATAATCATCAGGGGCTCTTGAATGAGGCGTTATTATTGTTTGTGCAAATGCATAAAAAGAGAATATTGGCTGACTCATTTAGCCTTTCAACCTCTATCTCAGCTTGTGGAGACATTGGTTCATTAGTGCTTGGGAATCAAATACATGGTCATGCCATTAAAAGGGGCTTTTCGAATGAGTTTGTTCTGAATGCTTTAATTGATATGTATTCTAAATGCGGTTGCTTGGATAAAGCATATTCGATATTTGACGACATCAAACATAAGAGTATCATAGCTTGGAATTCTATGATTTGTGGAATTTCTCACAATGGTAATTCATTAGAGGCAATCAAACTCTTTGATGAAATGTGCTTGAATCATATTGGAATCAATGAAGTGACTTTCTTATGTGCAGTTCAAGCTTGTTCCCAAATAGGAAACCTTCGAAAGGGAAAATGGATACACCATAAACTGATTGTCGACGGTGTTGTGATAGATCCTTTCGTTGATACAGCTCTAATTGACATGTACTGTAAATGTGGTGATCTTCGTGCAGCACAAAGAGTTTTTCATAGCATGTCAGAAAGGAGTGTGGTTTCCTGGAGTGCCATGATTTCTGGGTATGGAATGAATGGTGATATTGATTCAGCAATTGCATGTTTCGCTGAAATGGTAAATCTGGGAATAAAACCAAATAGTGTCACCTTCACAAACATATTGTCAGCTTGTAGTCATTCAGGTTATGTGGAGGAAGGGAAGTCTTACTTCGACTCGATGAGAGAGTTCAGTGTTGAGCCCAAGTGGGAACATTTTGCTTGTGTGGTTGACCTTTTGAGTCGATCAGGTGATCTTGAGGAAGCCTGCAGAATCATCAACACCATGCCATTTCCCGCAGATCCTACTATTTGGGGTGCTTTTCTCAATGGATGCCGAATTCACCAGAGGATCGACATGATTGAAAGAATCCGAAACGAACTTTCAAATATGATCACAGATGATACTGGATATTACACCTTGTTATCCAACATCTATGCAGAAGAAGGAAAGTGGGGTGCATCTACAGAGGTCAGATCAGTTATGAAAGGCACTTCTCTTAAGAAGGTCCCTGGATACAGTACAATAGAGGTTGACAGAAGAGTATACAGATTTGGAGCAGGGGACACTTCTTCTTGGCAGATGAAGGAAATTTACGACGTTCTGGAAAACATTCAAAGTTTGGCCTTGCAGCAGGGATATAGGGACCATAATTATACTACTGCATTTGATTTCTATGAAGGAAATAATGTAGAAAATGAAGGCAGAGGCCTGGCAACTGCATACAGAACAATTAGTACCCCTATGCAAATACTACCATTAAAGTCTGAAGAACTTTCATACAAAAGCTGTTATCTTTAACAAGGATTCCTGTTAGGATTTTGCCTTGCATCTTGAACAGAAGATCATCCATTCGAGCAGTAGCTGTAACCGGTAAGAATTCCATCCACAGGATAGAGAATTATAGGACCAACTTGTAGGTTAGGAAGCAGATTCATTGCAATAAATGATACTGGAAAAAATTATTTTCTCATTCTAAAACCAATAGAGCAATTGACAGATCAAATGCAGAGGAAATCATGCTATTTGCTCATTCTTCTAAATTTAGTTAGCTGCACATAAGCTGGCTCGAGTGTTAAGCAGTTATGCATTAGACTAAATCAAGTCAGAAAAGTTGAAAACCGAACTAAAAAGTTGACCAGTTCAAAGTTTTTGCTGCTAATTCAATCAAACTGGTTCCATTTTTAAAACATTCATCTTATCAAAGTAAAATAACTAAATAGGTTGATTTTTCTAGTCAACCTATTTCAATTATTTCAATGCTCAGTCTCCTTCAACAATAAATATTCAATCACCTTCAATTTAGTCCATTCATTTTGAGTCATCATGAGTTACTAAATTATCCAAGTCAAATGGAATAATAAAAGAATAAGAGAGAACAAACAAGTTCAACCACCGCAAGTTTATTCAAAGAGGCAAACAATAGTATTCTTCCATTTGTGCACAAATAATCTCTTCCTCAAGTAATTGTTCAAACACTTGAAACAGCTTCCAAACCTGCTAAGAATATCATACCATAGACTGACCTACCAAAATCTATTGCAAAGTCATGAAGTCTTCCTTAACATCTTTTATATAATTTCTTATTCCCAGAAATCCATCCCAGACATTAAGAAATAAGAAGTGGGATTCTGAAAAAAAAAAAAAGAGCTTGGCTGGTTAAGGGAAGAAGTTAGTTTGATGTAGATAAATTTTCACCATAAAGTACAAGTTCTAGTTCTATAATTACGTAGAAAGCACGAGGCAAGGTTGGTTATTAAAGAGACCAGATCCTTTGGTCCAATAACTTTGTTTTAACTCTATTATGCTAATAATACGACATTGTTTAAACTACAAAATGACGTTGTATTGGGCGCGGAATAGGGTTGGAATAAAATAATAGTAACAGAGGATCTAAACCCGTTATCAAAGATATACTCAAACTTAAAATGTTGATTATCTAAAGATATTTGTTTTAATCAATTATTAAAAAATTCAACCAGTTTGACCGCTTTAATCGTAAAAACTTTAAACTGGTCTACTTTTCGATTTAGTTTTCACCTTTCAGTTTAATTTACTTTAATAATTCTTTGTGTTGCTGGAATTGCCGCGGGTTAGGTAACCCTGGCGTGGTACAGACACTTAGTGATCTCCATTTTACCTATAGACCTATGATTGTTTTTCTTATGGAGACGCTAGTGCAGCGAAATAAAATGGAGGAGGTTTGTCGTTTGGTTCGCTATGATAATTGTTTTACAGTGAATTGTATTGGTAGGAGTGGGGG
>JAOTBA010000001.1:1841634-1856088 GCA_025629845.1 Erythroxylum squamatum | reverse complement strand
GGATTCGTAGGCAAGCCAATAGACGTGCTCATTCTTTAGCTCGAGCATCTATTCGCTTTGCGCATCTACGGATTTGGTTTCTACTCCTCAGTTTCTGAGTGAGTTTTATCATCATGAATGAGAATTTGAGTATTTTGCTCTTCAAAAAAAATTCTGTGTGTTAAAAATTGACCAATTTATTAATTAATTGATTGATTTTCTTAAGTTAATAAATTTTTTAAAACCGAAATAAATCAATCAATTTTTATTTAACAATTTCTTTTTTCAAATAAACTTCAAATTCTTCGATAGATAGGAACAATATTTTTCAATCATATATCAAAATTTTTAATTTTATTAAATATTTAACCAATCTTATAACCACAGACGTCTCTCTCAAATTTAAATTTAAAGAGGAAATGCTACGTGAGTTAAAGAAAGTTCTCAGCAGACTTAAACAATCACGTAGAGTTTAGTTTAAAAGATTCTCAAAAATAATAATTAGCTTCAGATATAAGCAAAGTCAAGAATATCATACTTTATTTGTGTGATACTCAAAGTTATAATAACAACTTTATTATTATTTTAATGCTAATTATTATTATTGTTATTATTATTAAGAGAATTAGTTCAATTGAAGAATACGACTTATATGAAATAAATACTAGGTAAAAGATATAAAATTTATATGTGCTTATATTTGTCTTTTAAATATTTATATTTTATAATTGCCTAAAAAATACTTAAAAATATTAACACTAATTTTAATTAAATTTCTATTAAATTATTCGAACATAATTAGTTATTAAAAATCAATTCAAAATATTGTTACATCCATAACAATTAATTCTATAATAATTTGCATTTAAATAATTCATAAAATACTCAATAAAAATCTTCTCTTGGTTTTATTAACATTATAAAGTAATTTTAAATAATGAAATATTTTTTAGAAAACTAAAATTGCTTAAAAGTCCACATGTTTTATAAAAATAATATAATAAAATCTTCGCTAATAATGACGAAAAGAAGTCAAGTCAGCCGAACCCAAATTGACAAAACTACACGTTCGCCTTAATTATTTTAATTTCAAATTTTAAAGAAAGTTCAATCAAGTACGAATTTAATTAAATTTAATTATTTTAAACCGAGTTTTTTTTTTAAATTTCAGGTTCGATCAAGCTCGAACTTAACCAAACTCGACGAAGATCGAAATCAGCCGGAAACATTGTACCCAATACTTTAGTCTTCGTGTCCAATTTCCCAAGAACACAAGTGGTGAGATTCCATGGCCAAAAGGTTCCAAAAGACTAAAAGCATAGGCCAATAGAGTAACACAAGAAAAGTACCAAGTGAATGGTCAAAGGAAAGGACAGATGGGTTAGGACTTAGGAGGAGTAGCACTCAAAGATATGAAAAATCATAACTTCTTTATTTTATTTATAAAATAATTATAGAGTGTTTGGAGGAATGTGATTGGTGGAGAGAGTATCTGAGACTGACAGGCTTGAAGCGATTGGAATATCAGGAAAAAAAGAGACATTTGGGATTGGTTCCTGGACCCCACCGCACCGCGACTTTTCTTCTCTTCCCGCAGCCTCGCTCGCTGCGTAACAAAAGTTAGATCTTCTGTTCCTCAGTTTCTGCTAACCTCACGCGCCCTTTCCTACACGTGTCTCCACTCTTTAACTCTTCGTATCTTTTAGTAAAACACATTGGACCACCAACCAAAAAAAATGCCTAATTTCAACAAATTTAAATATATGCATAGTCAAACGTATCACGTACACACGAGTCCTCTTTTTTTTAAACCTGTAAATTACGTTAATTAGGTACTTCGTACTAGACAAGTCCTATACTACAGGCTCGATCGAGAGAGCGCAAATAGAGGAGATTCAAACACAAAATCTTTTGACCTTATACCCTCCCATTTCACCAACTCGATCACCCCTTAAGAGGCATACAAGACTTCTCACTTTGTCAGGTTCAAAATTGTCAATATAACGATTCAACATAATTCTTAAACTCAAATTGAATTAATTAAATATGGCCGAGAGTAATAATTTATTTAAATTATATAAATCCAATTTAGTTTATTTTAGATCAAATCTAAGAATTAAATTAAATTATTATATTAATAACAATTGATTTATAATATATGATATTTATATTATGTGTATTTTGTTTTTTTAGAATATTTATAGTCCAAGACCCTAAACTATTCCACCAGCCATTAAACTACAATCCAAATACACACCAGACCATATAGCTCTTGAAGTAGCAAAAGTGGAAGTTCATTCATCTTCAAATGCAACGGCCTCCCATTAAGAATCACTCCTAATGTAGAAGAAGGAATGCTTAGTATATGTCCACGGAAGAAATCAAACAAGCATTATTTATCAATAATACAAAGTTGGTAATGATCCAAAGACAGCAATAACAGGGACCACAGTTATGGGCTAAAAAATGTACAAGGCAATCCCCGACTGCTCACACCACCTTGATGCCTAAAAGCCACAGAAACAAACGGCTATTAATCACAATCAAATGATTGATCAATCGTCGTCTCGCCTCTTATGGTAATTAGATTAAAGTGACTGTAGGATGATTCCCTGCAGGGCACCTTTGTCGTCGGGGGCGTCTGGTTGTCTTCCCCCACCCCGTTAGGCGTCTATCCTCCAGTCCGACCTCAATGTTAATAAGTTGCTGTATAAGAGGAGCACAAGGTTGGGTAACTGTAACAGCAGGAGAGGGGCAAGTCATTAAGCGCCTCCTCCCCCTTGCACCTCCACCTCTAGCAGAGTTCCTTCTCAGTAACCCTGAGTGCCATTGATGACCTGTTGCTCTCATTAGCCCTCCAAATGTCTGAAGATCTTCCGTAACCTCGTGCCGTGATAGAGAAGTGAGGCCAGGAAGAATGTCCCTTTGGAAGTCTCTTCGCTGCCTTCCTCTTCTTGCTTGTCCCTTTCGAGTTCGGGTTGGTAAGGGAGTGATACCTGTTTCTTCCAGATTCAGGTTTTCCGGAACCAGAGGTCTTGGCATATAGTCTTCTTCCTTAGTTTCTATCAGATTCAATATCATGGACTCGAAACTGTCAATTGCCTCTGGAGATCTCTCGTTATCTCCACCATCTTTGGCTTTCAAGGTGGCATCAATCTTGCTCTCTATATCATCTCCACAAGAGGAAGCAATATCTGCGAACCATTGAAGAGGGTCTTTCCCTGAAGCTTCTGATGGATTTCCAGTTGCACCATCAAAATCTTTCCACTGATCAGAAAAAGAGATCGCAACTATTGCTTCAACAGCCACTCTTACAAGTTCATCCTGTAAGCTTTCAGCTTTGTACTGTTTTAACTGCAATGATTCTCCTTGCAACTTCTCTAAATGTTCTTCTTCGAAAATGGCAACCTCGTCAGTATTCAGAATTACAGGAGCCTCCAAATCTATGCCCGAAATAATCTTTGTATTGGAAACTGGAACAGAAGGTACCAAAGAAGCTTCATCCTCACTCATACAAGAGTTCAAATCAATCTCACATCTAAAATTGACAACTTTAGCATCTGTTTCCCTTTCAGTAAACAAGCCTTTTGGTGCAATTTGTTGACCTAGTTCATGAACAGCTGGATCACAAGGCAAGTTAATATCAAGAATCCTAAGTTGCCTCTTATTTTCAGCTTCCCCTTCTGATGGCTTGCAAAGAGAGACAGAAGGAGAGGTAAAAGAAGATGACTCATTCTTGCAAATATCTGATTTTTCAAAAATTGGAAACCCAAGAAGTTTCTTGCAACTTGGGGACTCGCTAATTTCATTCCTAAAGGCCTCACCAATGTTGGAGCCAGAAGGTGATTTCAAGTTCTGAAGCATAATATGATTGTGACCCTTTCTAGTTTCATCTGCATCTGACAACTGATCCACTGAAGATTGCAAGGAACTGATTCCACCTGTATTTAAATCGAACCTTGCATCAGTAACCTCATTCAGACAAGTAGGCTTAGCCCGTAACCAAGGCAAAGTCCCAGGACTGTCATCAGGAATTCTTTCTATGTCTATTAGCTCATGACTGTGGCGGGGATTAGGATTGTTGGAAGAACTGTTCGAAGGAACAGCATTCAAGTTCACATCTTTGACAGACTTCACAATCGTGAAACTTGAACCATCATGAAGCTTTGTTGAACCTTGGTTGACAAACTTTTCAGGGGCTAAATTGTTTTCAGCATGGCAGTTCAAATAGTCATACTTGCCAGAAGGAAGGCAAACAGAAGGTTCCTTGTACCCTGATGAAGGACCATGGTAAAATCCATTTCTCTTAGGCATTTCATTTTGAAAGCTTGGGTTGCATGCAGCATTACTGCTGTAATTCCAACGCTCACCAAAAATCCCTTGACTCTGAGATGAAGACTGAGAACTACTAAGGGTTGCAGAAGAGTTCAAGTGTGTGCGTGTTTGTGCCTGGTTTAGACTCCCGCTAGGCCTATCCCAAGGGGAAATCGAATGAGACCAAGGCTTTTCCAAATTGATTGAAGCAGTATTGTATGGACTGCGTAAATGGGAAGTAATGAATGATGCCGGACGGTTACTATTTGACATCTCATGATTTCTTTCAGAGTGTTCTGAACCATTAACCAGTCTCCCTCTCAACCTATCTATCTTGCTTTCATAGGTTTGGTAGAGCTTTGCCTGCTCCTGATTATTATTTAACAGAAACTGAACTGGGTGGGAAGATGAACCCAACTTCTCGTGTTTAAGACTCTGAGAAACAGACTTCAGGCTGCTTTTGTCGCTGTCTGCAAAAAAAAAAAAAAAAGATTGAAACAATTGTTCATCAGATATAGAAGGAAGAATTGTAAAAAGTTATGTCAAAACGATGAAATGTATAGGAAAACAACCTTGTAAAGTAAGAATTGAAGTTGAGCAATTTGGAGTACCAATAAGGAAAAATTAATAAGTACCCACCTGAAAGTGTAGCAGTCAGTGATTGCTTCGTTGGCAACTATACATTTTTTATTTGAATTATAGCATAAAATTTCCTCAAATCTCAAAGATTTGAATATTCACTTAATTCATTTTCCTACTGTTATCAATTACCCACATTTAAGATTACAAGAAACGTAACTCACAAGGCTTCATAAATTATCTGTGCTTGGCATTTGATGCCCAAATCAAAACCAAAATCCCTAGTAATTACAACATCAAAGAAAAGCCTTACCTGCAACAAGCATGTGGGAAAACCAACATTTTGAATTTGGGTCATTATGAGATGATGAACTATTGAGAGTCCCAATTTCACAACCAAGATGCATCTTCTGTGGGATATCCTTGGAAAAACCTAGAGGTTTTGACTCTGGATTTGTAGCCACCTCATGCCTTTGAAGCTCCCCGTGAGAATTTGTACAACCTAGAATATCAGCACACGGAGAGGCATGTACCTCCTCAACCTCAACAGGTTCATTTAAGTCAGCCACATTACTTTTATGCCTTAGATATGATTTTGATTGCAATACATCTGGCTGGCAGTCATTCTTCCGATAATCACCACGAAACAAACTTGTACCACCCTCAGATGCTATTTTATGATTCTTATTGGTCAGATAACTTGAAATGCCAGATAAATCATCATCCCTCAATTGTTCCTCTTCCGTATCAATGTACTCATCAGCTGGAAGTTGAAGGTCGATCATCTTTCTCCTGACCTTTGTAGGTCTGGTCTCTATGATCTTGGTCTCTATGATCTCCACATCCTTTGAAGTACCTCCATTTTGAGATGGCAAGGGACTAGCTTGGAAACTGCTTCCTTTCATAGAGCTCAAAGGGGAATGAATGTCATCAATGCCTGAAGCAGATGGTCTAGCACAGGCAGAATTTCCCAAGGGGAAGCTAGATGATATATGTAATTTCCTAGCATCTTCACATGTAATTTGAGAAACCAAGGGGCTTGACAACGAGCCTTCGAAACGGGTGAGATTCCTGTTTTGTTCTTTCCTTTCAGCTTCATTCATCAAGTCCTTCTGTATTTGGTAAAGACGGTGCAGTTCATGCAGCTAGACCCAAAAAGATGAGACAATACATAAATATCTAGATTTATAGGTGTAGCACATGAACTGAATCTTAAACTAGGGGTCTGATTGACCAACAAGCATTAGATCACTTCAGGACATGCTAATCATCAATACCTGGTGCTTGAATGTTGCCTCATGCTCAAGCATTGTTCGTTTCAGCAGATCCTTATCATATCCTGGATATGCATCTGCAACAGCCCTGGGCAAGAAGCCATTGTAATATTGCCCATTGCCTAAAGTTTTATCTCCATAGTGCAGGGGCCAGCTACAACTGCTAGAATCCTCAGTGAGATCCTTCATTGAGACATGTTCTTGAAAGTAACTTTCACAATGCACTTTTGTTCCCATTCCCGCAGTCCATCAAACAATGTAGATGAGACCAACTGTGCATCCAAATTATTACATGAAATTTTTTTGTCAAGAATGCAATTTGATACTAGCTAAAAAAACACTAAATATTCTTTTATCTAAAGATTTTTCATATCACGGAAAGAAAAAGAAGAGTAGTTTCATAAGCTCTGAGTCATTAGTAATCAATATGTAAAAGCAAACTTGCCACCCATTGGAGTTCCTTGACTCCCGACACCTAAACAAAAAGAACACATGCAGTACATGGAATTGCAAGCTTGATTCACTTGAAGTACACTCGTTTAGCTTCCAGATTTCATTTGATCCTATAAGTACATATCTCATGATGGAAAGATACTGAACATGGCATAGATCAACTGCTACGATACTTGTATAAACTTTAGATACAATGAGTTAAGAAAATAAACAACTGGAATTGATTGATAAATTTCTTTTAAGGGCATAAAACTCACACAGGAAACTCATCAATACACACGGACAAGAAGCCAGAACAGACATGGCAATTTATTCATGTCACAAACCGATATTTGACTTTGACACCCTCTACATTTCCAAGCTTGACAAATGCTCAATATTCAACTCCAATCAGCTTCTAACCTAACAATTAATAATTTACATGTACTTCAGCTTAAGCGTTCCATGATCCTCCAAAAGTAATGCTCTTACGTTCTTACCAAAAGAGACAATATCCATATCTTCTTCACTAGATTGCATTTGCAAATTTAGAAGTCAAATTCAAAATACTTCACTAGAAGACATTCTTAAAGGTTCACTTACCACACGCTAAATCATTTACTACTAAGAATCAGAAATAGTGGCATTCTAATTGCAGTTCCATGACTTCAGCTGCCGCTGTTAAGCAATTCACTCCAAGCTAAATTGAATGCAACATTTAGGTAGAAACATAAGAGATTCTGCCGCCGTCCTGTAGTTATAATATTCTCAGTTAATGCAATTTAAAGTAACTACAAAAATTTGCGACCAACTTTTAGAAAGATGACAACATCAATTATCACCATAATCTCTTAGAAGCTCAAGTAAATTATAGATACTATACTTCCATGAAATTTCAGATAAACCGTTGAGAATAAGCAATAGTCAAATGAAATTTTAAAGGTTCTCGGTGATAAAGTAGCAAAATTCAAGCATAATCTCCCTCAATCATCCTATGAAAAAGCAAGTTCATGTAAATCGAAAAAATTAATAGAACAGATCCCTTGAGCTTACCATCTAACGAGATAAATCCAGAAATTTAGCAGAATTTACCCTACAGACTCTTAACACATATACGTGTCAAATTATGTACGATAAGAATCATTCAATTATAGAAACACAAATCAGAATACAAAATCTTGTCAATTAAAATGGAAAGAGTAAAAACTCTAGTGAAGCACTATGTATGCAATTACTAACCAAAAAAGAAAACCACACTGAAAGTATAACTTGATACCATTGTTATAACTTGATCACACACAGCTATAAACTGTTTATAAGATTGGAACTCAAAAGAACAAGCTGAGAATTTAATAAGATAGAAAATACAGTAAGACCCACCCAATTAATAAATCGCTAAATAAGGAAACATCGAAAATCAGATTAACAAGGAAGTGAAAAAAAAAAATTACCTTAGACCCACATCCTCTTATCTCCTTCCCCTCAAGAATTACCTACGGATTCAATCATTTGCCAGCTAGTTTCAGATCCAGGAGAAAACTCAAAAAGCTGTGGAAGACTGCCACTAACACTCAAACACAGACAAAATAAGCTCAAAAAACACCACCACCGCATCAAACAACAAAGTGGGTGTTATTCCAACTCCATTAAAAGAGCTCAGATCGTCTCCAAATTAAAAAAGAAGGGATTTTGATCTATTGGGTCACTCTCCCACCCCTCACACGACCACCACAACAACAACAAAAATGGGAAAAAAAGGAAAGAACTTAACTTTATAATAGAGAGAGAGAGAAAGATAGTATCTTTATTTATGCTATAGAGAGAAGAAGAGTGTGAGAGAGAGATCCCAGATAAGAAAATCTTTACACGAACAAACGACCTTCTAAGAACAACAGTGACACGAAATTTGTCAACATCCGGTCTCCTTTTATTCTCTGCTTTCTCTATTCTACATTTCCTTTCTCTCTCTACATTTCCTTTCTCTCTCCAATCTTTTTATGCCCATTACATATCATTAATACTCTCATTTCATTTGGATTCTAATTAGTTTCTTGGCTTTTGAGGATTTTATTAGAAATGGGCATTCTCTAGATTCTCTCCACCTTCCTTGCTTTTGGTGCACATGTATTAAATTAAAGTTAAACAAAAAAAATACATGTAATATTTTAAATACCTATCAGAAGTTAAATCAATAAGATAAAATGACAAAATCGATAAAAGATTAAATAAAATTAAAGAATTTAAAATATTATAAAAGAGATTATTTTTGTCTATCAAAAAATTTGAAGTTTATTTCAAAAAATTATTAAATAAAAATCAATCGATTTATTTTAGTTTATAAAAACTTAATAATTTATAAAAGTTGCTCGATTAATTTCGACTTTTAACAAAAAAATTGTTAACGTAAATTAAACCGAAAAGATATACGATTCAAAATTTTTACGGCTGAATTGGCTAAACCAGTTAAGTTTTTTATAATTTAGTACAAGCCAATTATACACATTTATTAAATAATTTAAGCTTAGCTAAGTTTTTTAGGACATTTTATTTTATTCTATAGTTTTATTGGACAACGCCTGCATCGCTTGCCAACAAGCACAACAAACTTTACAAAAAGACAACCTTATAGTCTCTGACTTGTAATAAACAATAATTATAGTTTAAATTAATCATTTGCATTGCAAGTTTTGGTTTGATATAGGTAGGTTAGAATCTTTCCGAGTAATGCAAGTTGGAATTTTTTTTATCTTGAAATTTTGATCCGTAAAATGTAATGTTTTAAAAATCGAACTGGAAGTTAAACTGACAAGATTAAAAGTTTAAAAGAATTAATACGGTTGTAAAATAAGCTCAAGATTGAATAAAATTAAAGAATTTAAAATATAATTGAAAGATATTTTCCTTATTTACCGAAAAAATTTAAATTTAATTAAAAATTATTAAACAAAAATTTATTTTAGTTTATAAGGATTTATTATTTTGTAAAAATCGACCAATTTAATTCATAAATTGATCAGTTTTTAACGATAAGATTTACTAAAATAAATCGAACAGAAAATTTAAACGATTCAAGATTTTTACAGTTGAACCGGTCGTATCAGTTAGATTTTTAATCAATGGTAGAATGTAATTCGAGTATATTATTGTTTATTTAGAAAAATAAATATAAATTCCTTTTAATTTTAGATGACAGTGTAATAATGTAAATAACTTAATCAGTAGAAAAATCAATTTAAATATTATTTAAATTTGTTTGACTCTTTACACTCTTTTTAGTACTAACCAGAACTACTAAAAGGGTATACATAGCTTAAGAAAAACTAACTATAGATTTAGCATGTTTTAAAAATCAAACTGATCGATTTAACAGTAAAAACTTTGAATTAGCTAACTTTTTGATTCAATTTTCAATTTTTTGGTTTGATCTAGTTTAGCAATTTTTGTTATTAAAATTCAATCAGTTTATTAATTAGTTAGCTAATTTTTATATACTAAATAATTTTTATAAACTAAAATAAACTAATTAATTTTTATTTAATAGTTTATTTTTAATTAAACTTAAAAATTTTCAATAAATAAAAACAATCTTTTTCAATCATTTTTTAATTTTTAATTTTATTCAATATTTAACCTTTTTTTTACTGCCAAACCGGATGAACCTTTTAAATCTTAAACCTCCTTTATTACCGGTTTAACTTCTGATCAATTTTGAAAACATTGGACTTTAAAACATGATAATCTATTTCCTTTTATAAGTATTTCATGAAGTGCTTGAAGGTCAAATTGGAATGTTTAGTGGGTAATTAAAAAAGTAAATCAAATTTTATTACCAAAGCACCCAAAAAAAAAAGTTGGAAGCTGCAGAAAGCCAGTTTGGTTAATGAGTTTTTCTTACTGGCCAAGAGAATAATGGACAACCCACCACTGAATGGTAAAGGCAAAAGGAAAAAGAATAGATGGAGAGAGCCACTTTTGTCTTTATAAAGTATCAACAAAACATAGATTTTTCACCATCATATTTTAAATAAAAATAGTAAAGTTATGTACTATCGGACATTTCTAGACTCCGTACTTTAGCGGAACTTTAACTGGGTATTGATAATAACGAAGATATTTTAAATAAAAATAACTATAAAATATACACAATATGAATATTGTAAAAGGATTAATCTAATGTTATTAATATAAAAACTGAATTCAACTTTCAAATCTGACTCGAGCTAATTAAACTTTACTGAAATTATAATTATAATAAAATATTTTTTAGATCAAGTTTAATTAGTTCAATTTTATTTTAAGGGTTGAGTCAAAATATCATATAAGTAGCGTTTAAGTAATCTACGTGTTATGTTCATGTCGCATATATTTCTCTTTTTCTAAAACGAAAAATTAAAAGAATGATTTTTTAGAAAATTAAAAATTATAAAAAAAAATAATTTAATTTTTTTAATGACAAAAGAGTAGAGTTTCTATGATAATAAAAAATAAAAAATCAACTTTGAACTTTGAACTTTGGATAAATTTAGATAGTGTGAGATCACTTGTGATGTGGGGAAGAGCACATATGGGTCCAAATCACGTAAACACCAAAAGTCTAAACCATTTGGCACTAAATGGCAAGTTATGCGTATATATCGTAAGTAACTTGTGAGGAACTCAACCAATGGAAGAATGAGACAGACTTCACGTATCTGGAATTGGCAATATTAGATATTGCAGGAGATTGCAGGACATAGATTCTCTTCCTTCCTACCAACTTACTGTCTTTGCCAACTTTCTATAGAAGATGTTGAAATTGAGAGGGCACTTCTTGGATTTTGGTTAAATCAGATTCTAAGAGCTAAATCAGTTCGGTTAGTTCAACTATAAAAATTTTAAACTAACTAATTTTTTGGTTCGGTATATTTTAATAATTCTTACTATTAAAAATCGATTAGTTTATTAATTAATTAGCTGAATTTTATAAATTAACTATTTTATTTAATTAAATTTCAACTGTTATAACGTACCTTTTTAATTTTTCAATTTTTTCTAGTCTTTTACTATATACCAATTTTATGACAATCTAATATACGTTAAAATTTTAAACTTTAAAATTAATGTATTCATGACGTAAAAGTTTTTTTTTTCCTGTTATGAAAAGGAAAAGAAGAATGGTTATTTATAGGTCAAAATTTTTAATAATTAAAAATTTTAAACGGTCTAATCGATTTAATTATAAAAATTTTGAATGATTCAATTTTTTGGTTTAGTTTATTTTAATAATTCTTACTTTTACAAACCGGTCAATTTCTTATTATTTAATTAAACAAATAATTATATATTTATGTAATTAAATTTCAAAATTTTCGATGAGTAAACACAATCTGATTTAATTATATTTCAAAATTTTTAATTTTATTTAATTTTTAACAAATCTTATAATAATTTAATATTAACTAGATCATTTAAATTTTAAATTTCTTCTTTTCCGATGACCAGAGAGCCACAACACCGTAGACCGGAATTTGATTATTGGTTGCTTAAAAAGTCTGGAAGAGGTGGCCCATGCCCATGTCATAATCAATTAATTTATGAGTAAGATATTGCCAAATAACATTTGTGGACGAGAGAGAGAGAGAGATGTTTTCTTGTGCTTAGTCTTAGTCTTACCAAAGGTTGAACCTAAAAAGTGGACCCTCGAAACCTCTTACTTCCTCAGTCGTCACTGTCATGGCAAATATGTGAAGCTTTTCAAGAGTTCCAAACCACTGGAAAGCTTTGGCTTAACTAAATCTTATGATTTCGTATGGCCTTTTTATTTTTTTAATATATTGTCTTCGTTGAACTTTAGTAAGAATGAGATTTTGGGAGCCAATTCAAAAGATATCAGATCTCTTGTTTCGGTTATGGTGTTTCTATCATGTTTTATTAAATTTTATCTACAAATTTACGTGAATCCTATATAAATATATGGATAAGATTTAATAAAACAGAGTTGGAACAGAGTAACTAGGAAAAAGGATTTGATGTAAATTCGATTAGAGTATGTTGTTTTTTGAGTTAAGGTTTTCTTTTAAATTTTTTGAACTTACTACCAAACTTAAATCGAGTTGTTCGATTTAAACCAATCTGAAAATTATTATTTTTATAAATTAAATTAATAAAAAGAAAAATAATTAGACAGTTTAAACTTGAACATAAAATTTTAAAGTATACTCAACTTGGACCAATTTTAAGCCTACACTTTAGTTGCATTCACCTTAATAAGTGTAGGGATGTATGGCAATGTTTTATGTTTTTGTCTTTAACAACAACAACACTACCAGTAAAAATTTCGTTGAATTAAGGGGACTGAACAGGTATGATAGTACGTAACCTTACTCCTTACCATTAACTAATAGAAAGGTTTATGCTTTTGTTTTCAAATTTAAATAAAATTTTTGTTCAGTTGAGATTTTGATTTATATTGTCCCTATTTTCACAATTTTGGAGAAGTGTAAATGATGGTTTTAGTTTTATTTTTTCAGTTTTGTGATAATATGCTTTTTATTATTAATTATTTATAATAAACAATTGTATTACATTTCTTATTTTATTTTATAACTAATTTTAAACTAAACATTTTGAAAAAAAATTAATTATTTAATAAATATCTTAAAATACATATTTAAAACGTCTAAGAATAGTTAAATTTTGGAATAAAATTTTTACATATCAGATATTTTATTATGAATAATAACGTTGATTTTTAAAATATATTGATAAATAAATAGTAATTTACAAATAAAATTTTATATTTGTCATCATATTTTTTATTATTGATAAAATGTAATCAATTTATTAATAGTATTTATTAACAAATATTTTAAAGAGATTAAACAAAATTATTTACTTAATTAATTTATAAATTTTAATTATTACTAACTTTTAGTTTTTTTAAAATAATAAAATTATATTTATATTAATATTAACACTAAAATAATTTTTTAATAATTTAACAATAAAAAACCATAAAAATCAACTAAACAATGTTGAGAAAAAAGAGTATAATTCAAGGCTTGCCCTTAAGTCAAATTATCCTAAACTATCTAATTTCAGTGCGCGATTCTATTGGACCATAGATTTCTAGCAAGACACCAACTACGTAAGCCACTTACGATCAAATTGACACCCAATAAATCACGTTGGATTAATTGTATTTTGGGCCGGAATAATGAACTTATTTTAAGTAACTCACTTCGTATCGGAAAAAGCCAATGTATAAGTAAGGATTAATTTTACTTACCCACCTAACAACTCTCTTTTAAAATCGAATTCATGAAGGGTCCAAAAATATAAATTAAAATTTAACATTTTAAAATGATTAATATTAATTTTCACATTTTTAAAATATTAAAAAAAACCCTTATGCTAATTTTTTATTTTCTAAAACTCGATGATAAACTCCATTACTGTTTAGATGGTAAATGTAGCCCGATTTAGTCTGACTTTAGCCTAGGTTGACCGAGTTATAGGATAGTCTCCGCCAGCCCGTGGTTTGATGGAAAGGTACAAAATGATATCTTTTTTATTTTTATTTTTTATTATAAAATATTAGAATTTAAATTATATTGCAATAAATTAAACTTTTATGGGGTTTATTCATTTGCTTATTTTGTGCAGGCTGGCTATTCACGCGGAGTCCAGATCCTCTGTCCAATATTATGGTGTCTTATTCTGTCCAATAAATCTCAGCCATTTATTTATGTGGATCCCGTGTGGGTCCCGCAAAATAAATAGTTAAGATTCCATGAGACAGAATAAGGGTCCGTTTGGTTGAGCTTTTGTCAGTAGAGCTTTTCTGAGAAGAGCTTTTTTTAAAAGCCAGTTGACTGTTTGGCTGTCAATTAAAAAA
>JAOTBA010000001.1:1825889-1841523 GCA_025629845.1 Erythroxylum squamatum | reverse complement strand
AACAACGTAGACGTTCGTCTGCGTAAAAACGCAGAGCTTCGTCTGCGTCAACAACGCAGACGTTCGTTTGCGTAAAAACGCAGACGAACGTCTGCGTTAAACATAAATTTTAAAGGGGAATGAAAACAAAGGAGAAAACCAACCTGACGAGAGGGGAAACACAGAGTGGAGGAATCACAGAGCAGAGAAAACACAGTCGCTGGTAACCCAAAGAGAGGAGACGCTTGGAGTTTCTTTACGTAAGTGACGTTCCGTCACTTTAAAATCAGCTTCCCGAAGAAGCTATAATTTGGAGCTTTTTTGAAAAGCTCCAAATTATAGCTTTTGAAAAAGCTGTATTTGAGCTTTTAAAAAAGCAGTTTCTACTGAAAAAGTGATTTTGAAATGTACTGCCAAACACTTATTTTTTCTTCAAAACAGCTTTTTCTTCAAAACAGAGTAATATTGGACAGAAGATCTGGCCTCGTTCGCGCGCATGCTGTCTCTGACATATAAATCCGTACCAAAAATAAAATAATTATGTAGCCCCAAATCTATAGATTTGAGTAATTCTTTTCCTAGAACGGCATGTGAAACGACATGTCAAACTCGCGTAAGATCCTTTCTCAGACAAGAATGAGAAGGACTATAAAACTACGAGGATTACACAGCGACAGGACATTAGCCTGTTTGGTCCATACAAGCATCGTAGCCGTAGGTGGGGTTTTCGGTTGTTCATAAAATCAGTGTCTATCAGTTATTGCTATGGGTAAGTTTTCACTTTGAAAGGCTTTGTCACATGGGAAAACAGAATCAGGATAGCTCAAGTCATTGCCACATAAAGATATGTACTTATTGCTTCCTCCTCCTCCTCCTCCTCCTCCTTCTTTTTGCAGTATTTGGTTTCTCTTATTTAAGGATGACATTTAGACACAAGCCGAACCTATGTCTTAAATCTAGTATGATTTTTACAATTATAAAAAAATGATGACATTCTATGAAATTATCTGTCATGCTAGGGCCTAATCTTAACGAATTGGTCGACTGTAAAAATGATACTTCAAAAGTTCAGGGACTTGAGAATGGAACAAAGGACACGAAGACTAAACTTCCTTACGAAAGAGGATGCGACAATGCCGCGTTTTTATTAAATCGAAAAATAGGTTTGATTGTCCATTTTTTTATATTATTTTAATATAATAATATATATATGGTATTTTTCGGATAATTCAAATCGAAGCATGAAAATCATATTTTGACTCTTATCTGAAGAATACCCAATAATAGCTTCCATTGAATGAATGATAGATCCAGATTCTAAAACCAACAAGGTTTTCTAAAAGGCGTGAGTAATCGGATCAAGGACGCACAATGTTCCTATTTTTTCAAAGAAAAAAGAGGCAGAGAAAATAGCCCGAGCCGATGTTCAAGTACCAAGCGCCGTATCCCGACTCTTATTTAATGACACAAACTTAGAATGAATTACTCTATATTGAAGTTGGCCTATTTTGGTAACTTATGCATTGACTTCATTTTATTTTTTATTTTGGTTTTTGTTGAAGAATTTAGTACCACAATTTTCCTCCACGTATTAAGATGGAAAATAAGAAATATCTTACCGAAATTACAAGAAAAGACCTGCCTTAGTAGTAACCTAAGACTCGTAGATTCCAATCGCACGAGGATAAAATGGGTAATACACTATTTGTCCGTACGCATACGTATCTTGGAGAAACGTTGCGGCGAAAATTCTAAACTCTCTCTCCCTCTTCTAATTAAAAAAGAAACATAGAAACAGAAAACGACCTGTCGCTCTCAGATTCCCGTGTCGACCTGCGTCCACGAATCTTGGACTCCCAAACGGAGAATAAAAAAGCTCCTTGGATTCCTAAAAATAACCAAACTACCCTCCGAGCTTTCAACTAAAGAATAAAGCTATAAATATGTAATCTTTGACTAGGAAGCCACTACTAAAATACGGTCAAGTCCTTATTACATGTCGCACTCATGGAGTTTAGTTGGTAATCAGCATATAAAAAAGTAATTTGTTGGTTGAATTTAAAATATTGGTAAATTACAACAATAATAACATTCAGTAAAACTCCTGTTAAAATATACTCAATCTTTTCTTTACTTAATAAAGAAGCTATTTTCAAGAGTGTTTATTAGGGATTATAACATAAAATTACATTTTCTATTATTTTGTTCCTATTCTATTTTATGAGCATTTATCTATCTAATAAACGAGACCTATAAAAAATGAATGGATGGATACTCGTAGAATATAATAAGAATAGACTAACGGAATAGATAGGTCTTGTTTGATAAATAGCGGATTGCATTAGCTGTTAACTGATAGTTGATTCTATCAGCTAATTTGACCAATGGATAACATCAACTGTTTACTAAAAATGTTTGGTAAAATTAGCTATTTAATATTAAGTATTGATGTGTAAAATGACTTATGAAGGTATGATTTTTTTAAAAAATTATAAGGGCATAAATATTATATTTATTAGTATTTCGTTGAATATTCCTATAAGAATTTAAAATTAGATATTTAATTTTACAAAAATTAAGTTTAAAATTTAATATAAAAATAATAATAATCCAACGTTAAATTCTCTATTAATACTAATGATGTAGCGAGCTACATCATATCAGTATTTTTCATATAATATATATAAATTTTATTATTTAATAAATTAAAAATATCTATAATTATAGTATGACACAAATACGATATATATTAGTTATATACTAAAAATAATAATTTGATGTGACTCTTTATGTTCAAAAATTTAATATTATGGTATTTTTAAATGTAAACTAATATTATAAAATTAAATACATATTAAAAAGTTTAATAAATCTTTTTACTATATTTTTCTAAATTTTACAACATAATTTATTAACAAAAAAATTAATTTTTAGTTAATAAATTAAAAAACAGCTAATAACCTGTTTGCTAAAGTCATTATTCAAATATCCCAAACTCAATAATTATTATTTTCATCTAGAGTGGGCCCCCACATAAAACATGGAAATCCGTGAAGTCCATGACTTTCCCCCGGCATTATCGAGAAAGTCGCCAAGAGCTTTGCCCCCACCCTTCTCTAGATCTGTCCCTCGTTACCATATTTATCCTTTTAAGGTAATTTTCACGATTGAGTTACAGTGCGACTGACCTCACTTTTGCAATCTTGGATCCTGCTTCTTCTAATTCCCATCACCGTTTGGTCGTCGTTCTGATGATGGCTCCGCCAGTCCTTTATTAGACTTTTCACGGCGACATCATAACAGGGTTGAATGGTCTTGTCCGTTTCAAAGCATAATTGAAAGACTTTTCGCTTTATTGCAAAGATGGTCACTAAAAAGAATAGTAATAATTTGTCATGCTTTTTAGTCCACTTTTCAAACGGTGAAATTGACCCCTTTTTTCTTAATTTCCGGGAATAATATTTTAACTAAATAAATAAAATTTTAGTAAAAGTTTCTCCACTATACAGTATTTTAAAAAAAGTGAAACAGATAAAATAAGAAATTTAAGGTTTAAACGATTATACCGAAATTAGATCATTATAAAATTGATTAAAGATTAAATAAAATTTAAAAATTTAAAATATGATTAAAAAATTATCCTTTGTCTATTAAAAAAATTGAAGTTTATTTAAAAATATGTTAAATAAAATTTAATTGATTAATTTTAGTTTATAAGAACTTATTAATTTACAAAAATTAACTAATTATTTAACAAACTAATCAGTTTTTAACAACAATAATTATTAAAATAAATCTAATTGAAAAGTTGAAAACCGAATTGACTTGTACCGGCCGAACCAATCAAGTTTTCTAATCATTGCTAATATATATTATTTTTTATTAAAAGGGATAGCAAATTAAATGCAGTCTAATTTTAATTTTTTTTTAATTTAGTATCAAATTTTTATTTTTAAATTTAATGATTTATCTTTTAAAATTTGTATAAATTATATTAAAAAGTTATTTTTTAATAATTTGAGCTATCATGTTTTCTTTTATATAGAGAGTTTTTCAACTAAAGCTAATGTTCCACTAATGGAAGCCCATAAGATAAGGAAGGGATTGCTAATGAAGTGAAACGGACCTTGTACTATATGGAAATGGGCTTCTCATATCTATTTAGGCTTAGTTTGTTTCTTAATAAAGCCTTTTTCTTTTGTAAAAACAATTAAGAATACATTTGTTTATTAAATATTTGGTAGAGATGACATTTGTGTCAAGACCCACCGGCCAGCCTTGAGGTGAACGGGCCATGTACAAGTTGACCGAATCTTGGGCCTGAATTTTTCAAAAAAATTTATCCTCAAGCTAGGCTTAGCTTCGGACTGCCCAGCTTTGGCTTGTCTCGACTTGAGACCTTACAACTATTAGGGGTGGGCCAACATCGCCAATTTTTAAAATAGTTTTTTAAAATTAAAAGTATAAAATAATAATTTTTTAATTAGATCCGAGCCTTGGTTATCCAAGCCCAGACTTACTCGAGTCTGAGTCTGGACCTGATCTATGAGTCGGTCTATTAAAAACACTTGAATTTAGGCTCATGGGTTCCCCATTGCCATCCCTAAGAACTATATGAAAGATGAAGTCGAAAAATAACATCATTTTTCATTTTTAATTAAAAAGATTAGGTTGGGTTAGTTTGAGTTGGGCTTTGAGGTGCTTCAGATCCAGGTCCATGCAGAAGTTGTCAATTCAGACTCAGGCCCGATCGGGCCTTGCCATCCCTAATATTTGGTTTCCAATCTTCCTAATGCTTCCAACTAACTATATGTAAAGTCAGGTGATTTATTTTAAAAGGGCCCAAAATTTTTCTTTCACATGGAGGTGATTAGACATTAACCCCATAAGGTTTTGAACAAATTTCAAGGACAAACCAGTACCAATAGCGACATGGAGAGCAGTCATGGGCTTTTCAGTGACATCGACAGTTATTGAATTGGAATCTTTCTCAAAAAAGTTAGAAGCGGTGGTCCAAGTACCTTTAATGGCAGCTTTGTACAGTGGCAAGTAACGGTCGACACGAGAAGGTAAGATAAGGCTAGCATGTCTAACCGTTTTCCTTGACTTTTTGTTCTTCCATCACGTCTCACGTCTGCTTTTTATATCGATAAGTTTTATAATATTTATTCTACGACAGGATTTAGGGATATTTTAGCGAATGTATGCATGACCGTTTGATCAATAATTTAACTAAATTGTTGCGGTAGGGAATGAGTTTTTTAGGCTTATGAACAATAGGAATATATATATATATATATATATGAAAAAATACTTAAAAAATTAAGACCGACTATTCAATCATCATCGTCTGATTTAAATCAGACTGTTAATAAAGCACCTCCAGTATCGAAGAAGGTTATTATTGAAGAACTTGTGATTGACTTAGAAAATCTTCCTTCCGATCTAGGATTGAGACCTAATATAATAGAGTATCCTCCTGAAAAATAAAAACAGGTGTGTAGAGCTTATTTATTAAAAGGTCCTTGTCAACCTCAAATCATAACTTTCCTCAAACCATGGATGGAGACCGTAAGCGGAGATTTATTGTATCATGGTTTAATAATTTCAAGGATTGGTTGAAATAGAGTGTTGAAAAAGATGCTACATATTGCTTATATTGTTATCCTGTTTTGACTGATCGTGAAAGAAAACCTACTAATTTTGTTAGTTAAATTGTCATTACTTTTACCAGTTGCTACAGTCACAGTAGAAAGAGCTTTCTCCGCAATGAAAATTATCAAGAGTTCACTTCGTAATAAAATAGGAGATGGCCTGTTGAATGATTGTTTAGTGTGTTACATTGAAAGAGATGCATTTGCAAATATTGACAATAATCTTATTATGAAAAGATTTCAATCTATGAAAAGTAGATGAGGATCATTGTAATTTTAACTATTTTATATTCTTAATAAAACTTTATTTTTTATTTAGTTTTGATATAAATTTTTTTGTAAAATCTATATTTTATTTAGGTGCTCCTATCTTAAATTCCCGACTCCATCACTGAAATTACAAATATGATTCTCTTTTCTCTTTAATATGAAATCTAAGTAGTCATTATAAATTGAGCGAAATATTGAGAAAATAAAAAACATCCCAAATAAAAAACATCCAAGTAAAGATGTCAATGGGTTGAGTCGCGTTCCGCTGCTCATGGCCTGGCCCCGCTCGACCCTCAGATCATGTGGCCTGCGGCCCGGCAAGCCGGGATGGGTCGGCCCTTGGCTCGGCCTGTGGCCCGACCTGACCACGAGTTAACAGGCCTGTGCCCTGGCAGGTCACGAGAGGGTCGGGTCAAATCTGACCCGTCATATATATATATATATATATTTATATTTAAGAAAAAGTCAAAAACAATGTCGTCATTTTTGACAAGATGAGGTTGTTTTTGAAAAAATAATAGGGACAAATCAGACCCATAATTCTTTTAAATCGGGCTAAAATTAAATCGAACAGGACTGAATCGAACAGACCGGGCCGGTAAGATGAGTATCAAAATATAATAAGGTACAATAAGAACCTTGTACCTTTTAGGGCTCGACCCCCAACCCGACAAGTTGGAAGGGTCAATCCTTGGCCCGACAGGTCACGGGCGGGTTAGGTCAAACCTGACTCTTCATATATATATATATATATATTAAAAAAAAAAGTAAAAAATGACATTGGTTTTCTAAGAAACAGTCAGATAACGGACCGGACCAATGACACAATCAAACCAAACCAAACAGAACCAAACCAGACCGAGCCGAACAGACCGAACCGATTTGCTATCCCTATATTTGAGAAGATGAGTATCAAAATATTATAAAAGTACAAACAGAACCTTGTACCTTTTAGGGTTCGGGAAAGTTAGCACTTGGAAGTTGGGACCTGTCTTGTCAGTGTCTCCTCTTCAGATTCGTAGAATCCGAAAAAGACCTTATTTATATTCTGTCTGTGGGACCCATGACACTGTCAACCAATAGCATCCTCACATACGTCAAGCAATCGAAATTTCCAATTGCGATTTGAATATTTGATTGCAAACTGACAAAGTTGATATAAATTAGGCCTATTTGTTTGATTTTATTTTTTAGTTTACTTTTTTATTTTTAAATTTAGTAAAAATTTATTTAATTTTTGTTTTAATTTCTTTTAATTTTAAAACTTATCAAAATTTTATTTTATTATAATCTAATGTATCATTAAATAAATATATATTATCTAATATTAATTGATAATAAGAGTTATGATTAATATAATTAAATTATTTAACTTATTTCAACTTTCATAATTACTTTAAATTTTATTTTAATGATTACTTAAATTAAATTATATAAATAATAAATATTATTTTGTACATAATTTTATTTATTAAATTATTTATTTGAATAAAACATAGTAGATCTTTTACTAATAGTTAATAAGAAATATTATATAAAATATATTAAAAAAATTATTTACTTAATTAATTTATCTTAATTATTATCGGTAATAAAAATATAGTTATGTTCACGTCAACAATTATAAAAGTTTTAGTTTTTATTTCCGAATAAACAAATATTAAAAATCACATTTAAAATTAGAAGTGAAACTAAACATCTCCTTATTTTACTTAATCTTAGGTATATGAAATGTAAAATGATATGACGGATCAGATTAAAGTTTAAGTTTAATTCACGAACTTTTTAATAACTTAAGTATTGAAATATTTTTTTTACGTTTAACTTATGATGATCAAATTAATAAAATAAGATTAATCTAATTTTAAAATATTTATATGATGACTTAAAAGTGTATTCAATAAAGGAAAGCCACATTATTTTAAGTAAATATTAAGAAACTGTTGAATATTTGAACTCTCATTTATAGATCTCAAGGAATTTGATGAATAGCTATTATAAAACATTTTATTATAAGAATAAGTGAGAAAACACCCAAAATAATATATTTATGAAATAAATATTAGGACTCTTTAATATTCGAACAAAGCTAATTTTTGGTCATTAGATTCTTAATTTTAAGCATAAAACATTATTCTATGATCCATGAATTTGTCTTTAGTTGACATATTAAAGCCAAAAACTTGGATGATTCTATGATTCATCAATTAGATATTTTAATTTTTGTTCCATTCTTCCCCTGAGATTAATGATTCAAAAATTAAACTGATTTAGTGGATTCAACTATAAGCATCCTGAATCATTATTTTTTGGTTCGATTTACTTTAATATCTATTGTTAGTAAAAACCGATCAACTTATTAATTAATCAGTTAATTTTTGTAAATTAATAAGATTTTATAAACTAAAATAAACGAATTAATTTTTATTTAACAATTTTAATTAAACTTCAAATTCTTCGATAGTTAAAGATAAATTATTTCAATCATATTTCAATTTTTTAATTTTATTTAATTTTTAACAAGTTTTATAACGATTTAATACCGGTTTAACTTTTCAAATTTTAAATCTTTTGTCTTATCAATTTACTTTTTTTTAACATTAGTATTAATAAAATAATTAATATAATATAATATTATTTTAAAATTTTTGTTACGTCCAACCCTTAACCTTCAAGTCACAGAGATTCCCTTGACTAGGTCGGCCGCGAAATCACTTTGATAAACAATTTCCAAAAATTAAGGCACCGTCGATGGAGAAATTGAAGGTAAGGAAATTCTCAGTTCAAACATCTAATAAGGTGTTTGATTAGACTTGTATGCACTTTTATCCCTTGAAAAACAACACAAAATTATCTCCTAAATTACTCAAATATTGAAAAATTAAAGAATCTAAAATATTATTAAAAAAAATTTCACGTACTAAAAAATTTAAAGTTTAATTAAAAAATTATTGTTAAATAAAAATTAATTAATTAATTTTAGTTCATAAGAACTTATTAATTTATGAAAATTGATAAATCGAACTGAAAAGTTGAAAGTCGAATCAAAAAATTGGATGGTTTAAGATTTTTAAGTTGAATCGGCCAAACTGATCGAGTTTTTTTATTATTGCTATTTTATGTTAATTTTAAATTATTAAATAAAAATTTAAAATATTCTTTTAATTCTACAATTTAAAATATTAATCCAAAATGATAAATGAGTATAAATTTCAATGTTTAAATCCCAAATTTCCAATCTACACATTAAATAGTCACATAAATCAATCTCTTTTGGTAATTTCTTGCAAAAGTCCATACACCAGAACCTGAGAATGTCAACAAGAACATGATCACCTCCTTCCTTAAAAATCTTAATTTTGGTTATTTACTTAGTTCAATCTATATCACATTAAAGGTATAGGCATATAGCAAATGAAGAAGGCATCAATCCCTTGGCTTTTGCCATTCACGTTGTTCTTCGTCATACAAATCTACCTCATATTGCATTCCGGATATTGCAGCCATGGAAGATCATCCAAAAGCTCTGGTTTGTTCTACTAAACCCTTTGTTTTAGTTATAATAAATGAAACATTTGAGAAGTTTCTTCTCTGGGATTTGTATATTCTCCATGATCATATGGTGTCTGAAACATTCAGGTAACTCTCACGTGGTTGCAGGAGTTAAAATGGAGGACGACGCAGTGGCCTCGTCACCACTTACTAAGTCTCTACAAGATAGAAGAGTCAACTGCGACCGATCCCAGAAATCCTACGATCTCTGCACAATCAACGCACCCACTGTTTTGGACCCTACCACCTCCACTTTCCATGTTCACACCTCGTTTCCACCGTACACGGCGGAGAAAATCAGGCCTTACCCTCGAAAATGGGAGCCTTTTACAATGAATAGGATCAAAGAGCTCTATATCACGTCAGGTCGGCCTAGTTCACCATGCAAAGCCCGACACAGTGCTCCGGCGATTGTGTTCAGTGCCGGAGGTTACACCGGGAACTTCTTCCATGATTTTAATGACGGGTTCGTTCCCATCTTCATCACCGTTAATACTATCTTCCCCAACAATCAAGATTTCGTTTTTGTGATATCAAAAGCAAGACGTTGGTGGGTTAGCAAGTATGCAGATTTGTTACGAACTTTTAGCAATCACCCAATTGTCGACCTTGACAACGATAACTCCACCACTCATTGTTTCCCTTCTGCAACTTTAGGCGTCATCTCACATGGGTTCATGAAGATAGACCCTGCTCTAACGCCCAATTCGGTAACTTTCAGCCATTTTCGTGCCTTCTTAGACAGAGCCTACAATCGTGGTCAAAACCACCACTCCACTGCTTCGAAATCGAGGCCACGGCTAGTTTTGGCAAGCCGGAGTGGTGGTGTTGGACGGGTGATCTTAAATCAAAATGATCTGAAAAGGGTGGCAGAAGAAGTAGGTTTTCAAGTCATTGTCTTTGAGCCTACTCCTAGAACCCCATTGCATCAAGCTTATGGTATCATCAACTCGAGTGATGCCATGGTAGGAGTACACGGTGCAGCACTGACCCACTCGTTGTTTCTCCGGCGAGGATCAGTGTTCATACAGGTGGTTCCGATAGGTGCTGAATGGGTTGCAGAGGCTTGCTTTGGAAATTCTGCCAAGGCCATGGGGTTGGAGTACTTGGAGTATAGAATTGGAGAGGAGGAAAGTAGTTTGGTAGACAAGTATAGTAAAGAGAGTTTGGTACTAAAAGACCCTGCTGGATTGCAAGGGAACAATTGGTCTAGTGCTATCATGGACATATATTTGAAAGAGCAAAATGTTAGACTTGATTTAGTTAGGTTTAGGAAATATTTGAAAAGGGCATATTTGAAGGCTAAGATGTTCATGAATCGTAAAGGATAGATGTTCTTGGTTTGGAAAACATAATCATTGAAGTTTTTATTGATACATAACTACTTCATCAATCCAAAATTAAAAATAATAAATGCTTCCCTTCTAACTTTATGTTCTTTACATTTAAGAAATAGATATTATAAACTTCATCCTATGTTTTAAATCAAGTTCTATTAATATTAAAAGCAATTCTTAAGAGTTTATTAATATTTTTTATTATTTTTTATAACCTCCATATAGTAGTTTGGATATCTCAAATGATGAAAGGAGTCTCCTACCACTTGTCTCTCTTATTACTCTATTGTTTTTAGGATTGTGACCTTTGGTTAAATATTATCATAACTCCTAATTTTGTCAAATATTTTCTTTCAAAATAATTGACACATTATAATTTTTTGTGGAATTGACTCCTACTTTCTTATATCACATTTATTTTATTATAAGAATTTAGAAATTAATTTAAGGTGCATATGGCAGATCCACATGTTAGGAAATGGATGTAGTTTTTGTTCATTTACTGTTAAATTGATTAATATGAATATACTCATAGAGGACCATTGAATGAGAAGTTTTTTATATTCTTATATTGAAATATCTATAATTCTCTATGTAATTATATAATCATATCGGACACAATTATTAAACATTTTCAAATACAGCTGATCGATTGTTTAGGTTTTCTTAGTGTTCAAATAGGTATAACCAATAAACATAACATGTATTTATTGATAAAGAGGAAATATAATTAAATGTAAATTGATCCTAAATTTAAAATGGACCATCACCTGACATTATACAATAAGTGTTTAACCTCTTTGATGCATAAATTATACGGAAATATCAATTCAAGTCAAGTTAATATATCCAGTACACAAGGCTCCCCGCTTTGTGGAGGTCTGGGAAGGGTTATAATATACGCAACCTTTTCTTTATATTTTTTATATAGAGACTGTTTCCGTGATTTGAACCTGTAACCTTATAATTATAAAAGAATAACTTTACCAATTGCTCTAAGGTTCACCCTCAAATTATAAGAAAATATCATTTGGCATAATAAACTTGTTCCTTCACTTGGTTTATAAACTAACCCGAATATAAAATATAGTTAATCATTACAAGACTTTCAAATATGCATAAATAATAGTAATAATGTCATTCAAATGTCTCCTTTACCAAAGTACTACCAACTAATCAGAAGTCATGATCTCCCCTTGGTTGTTAAGTTTCCCGATTATTACTCTCCTCTTGATAATTGTAAATTGTAATTATTTTGATGTGATGTAAATTTTCCTTTAAACCTAAGATGTTTTGGTTTAAATGACAATTGAAAAGATCTTAAATCAACATGTCCATATTTTCTTGTATTTATATGTGTAGAATTGGAAACATGTTAACTAACTTGTGAATATAACATTACTTAAGCAACCTATCGATAAGTTTAATATCGAAAATAAATATAAGTAAATAAATACATATTATATTTATATCTATATTTTGTTGACTAGGTGTATATTACTAATTTGGTGATCATCAACATTGAATGTTAATTTCTTGAGCATAATTTGCTTATTGTCAAGGAAGCAACATATTTCATATAATCATATTTTTGTGAAGGAATGCAATATGTTTTTATCTATGAATGTATCTCTAGATGTTGGTCATGTTAATACTCTTCCAATTGTTGGCTCCTTAATTAATGAGTGTTGTTAAGACCTAAAAATAATATGCATCATGATATCATAAAAAATTAAAACAAGTTATATATGCATTCCTACTACTGCTCCCAGAAAGCTTCACCAACATCATAACTAAATTAAAATAATAGTTATTTAAATTAACAAGTTGTTCATTAGGCTTTCTTATATTGTACCTTCTACTATTGTGTTTAAAAGTATCACATTTCCTATATTTTTATATTTGACCCTTTTGTGACATCTTGTTTACACATAATACTTTCCTTGATTTATTTTTGTCTCTCTTTCTTGTCTTTTTTGGCCTTTCTACCATCACCCTTTTAGTTAGTAGTTGCATTTGTTTATAATCATTTGCTGGATAAAATATTACTCCCCTAATAGGGTGTTTTTGTGCCTAAATAAGTTCTACAAATACCTAGGCTATCCTACTTGCAAGTATACTAGGTAGTTGTAGTGATTACCCATAGTTGTCTTCCACGGAGGTGAAATTGATCCACTTAAATTAACCTTGAACAAAAGCAAAAATAAAAATAGATGCAATTTTAAACATTCTATCCTGATTTGTTGAGTGAAGACTTTAAACAAAATCACAAAATAGATTGAAAAGTAAACGGAATCAATTAGAAGTAAAGACGAATAGATTAATCGAAATGGAATACTCTTGAGAATTAATTTCACTAATTTAATCTCTTATGCATGACTAAGGGGAAATGATTGGGTTGTCACCTTACTAAAATTAACAATTGGATTCTAAGATCAACTCAAATAATAAACAAAGTCTAACTTTTGTATTCAACAAGTTATCATCCAAATTAATTATGGAAACCCGACTATTAATTACCACTTAAGTTAACACATTTCAAATTCTTAACCTAAGCGTCCATAATTTCTCGCTTCATATTAAACTTCTTCTCTCGATCCTTCGTTTAATACAAAAATGACGCAAAGTTTGATCATGTTGTTACATCCATTCAGTTCAGAATTTATAACAACATCAGACAATAACACAATCCCTCAATCATGCATATTTGACTAAAATAGCTACATTAATCCTCAAGAAAAAGAGATCAGGCCGTCACGAAAATAACAAGATTCATCATATTCAAGTACTTTAATCTTATCTTTATCAGTATGAGAGAAGTATTTAAGCAGTAAACTAAGTAAATAACCGAATGAACTATGAAAAGAAAACAAATAATAGTCGGTTAAGCTATGAAAGTAACAAGTTCAGTAACAACAAGAAACAGAGCAACAGATGAACAGAATAAGCAAACAAGGATCGGGTGAGTGTGAAGGAGGTGGTCTCCTACACCTCTTAAGCTTCCTGTATTAGCTTTCGCCTTCTGCTTCAACTTGTTCTCACCCAGATGCTCACATTGCGTTCCCCTCTCTACTATGTTTCTCTCTTCTTCCCCTCAGTCGACTGGTCTCTGCTTCCTTTCTCTCTTCTCCAACTTCTTTCTCTTCATTTCCCTCGGGTGTCTGTTGAGTGAAGAATGAAGAATGGAATGAAAGATGTCACCGCCACCCTCCTATCCTTTCTATTTGTAGTCTCATCTAGGTTTAAGTTTTTGTCTTGTCCGTCCTACACATGGCACGTAACAAGTTGATAAATTAAAGAAAAATTGGTCACGAGAGTGCAAGAGGTGGGCACGAGTGTGACAACCTTTGTCACCCCCATGCAGTTTTGGTCACGACCATGGCTACACGCCCGTGACTTACATAGTCACGAGTGTAACCCGTAACTCACACCCATAACTTACACGGTCATGAGTGTGACCTTAATTTGTGACATGCAATTAACTTGTCACACTCATTTTCATGCAAATTTCTCTGACTTCCAATCCAACATTCACAATACAATCCAATTAACATCCATGTAATATTCACGTCCTTTTCACTCAATTCACCACAAATATGGATTAAAAACTAACCAAAATCAAAATATTAATGCAACCAAAATTCAACAGAAATTAGACACATTAGGTATAAGATTTCACCATACACACTCAAAAAATGACCTTCTTGTAATAATCATTGACAAACATATCAGGTTTTTGTTTGGAGTAATTGATAGCACTAATAATAACATGTTTACATAGATAACCTGTAACATTCCAACCCCGACTGGAAGGGTAAAATAGTAAATTAGCATAGGATGAGATTGATTGGGACTAATTAGGATTGTACATGTATACTGGTACTGGTGAACAGTCGATTTTTGCACATGAAAAGTAACTGTACATGCATTCATGATTATTTCCCGGTATTGGGTCTAAATGGAATTTTATTGTGAATAATGTGGAAATTGTGTTTACAAAAGTTATTGGAGTGATCCATTGTGTGTTTTATATTTTACGGGAATTATAGAAATTTTTCTGGAATTTTTCGGAGAAAATTCCCGGACCGAAAAAATCGCCAAGTGGCGAGCCGGTTGATTTTCGGTATCGAAAATGGCTATCCAATGGCACTGTATTATTGGGTATATTATTTTGGGATTGAAATTAGGGCCATTGGACTTGAATGGGTCAGATTTTATTAGGGTTGCTAAATCCTATTACAAGATTTTGTTTTATCTCTATTTTGTCTTTTTCCTTTACATGCCACTTGTCCTAAGGGATTTATTGTTTTTGTCTTATGCTTGGCCTTATATTCTCGGCAACTTCTTTGATAAGGAATGAAAAGTTAAAATTGTTAGCCTATGTCTTCATTTCAACCGAAACCTTCTTCATTTCTCCACCTCCATCGATTTTCCCTTCCTTTTCTTTGGCTTGGCTAATTGTTGTCCAACCTTAAGAGCCCTCCTTCATGCAACCAAGCTACTTTCTTTCCATGATGATGTTACACATGCATGGTGTTAGAAGAGAGTGGAGAAGTTGTTGAGTTAAAGTTAATTGAAGAGATTGAAGGTGGAAAAGCTTGATTTGGTAAGTTTGGTTTTAAGCTTTCATTATGTATTTAATGAATCATGGTTGTTAGATGCATTCAATGGGAGTTATTGTTCATGAATCATGATTTATGATGCATTAATGTCATGAAAATTTTAGTGTGAATTGTTGGGTATAAGGTTATGTTTGAGTAGGACTTGATGAAGTAGTATGATTGAAGTGTTTTAGCTTGATTTTGGATTGATTCTTGATGATTATTCTTGCATGGAAATGAA
>JAOTBA010000001.1:1810963-1825789 GCA_025629845.1 Erythroxylum squamatum | reverse complement strand
GTAAGTAATACCATTTTTTATAAGAAGACTTCTCCTCTCCCAAATATTCTTAAGTTTTAGTTTCGGTTTTTATAACACTTTTGAATTTTTAATAATTTTTTTCTTTTAAAGTTTTTCACACAACCAAATTAATAAATTTATTTTCAAAATTTATATTTATAATTATATTTATCTCTTTATAGTTTAATTAAAAATTTTATTTTAAATTATTTTTTAAAAATTAATTACTAATTTTATCCTTAAAAGTACTAAATTTATTTAATCTTACTAATAAATTATACTTGTTAAAATTTAGATTCTTTATTTATCGCCTTATACTTTAATTGAAAATTTTAAATTATTATTGCTAAAAATGAATTATTATTTTATTATGAATTTGTTTAATAAATTGAATTATTAATTAGTATATATAAGTAATTTTGTTTAAGATAATTTAAGAATGTGTTAAAAATAATATTTAAATTATAAAGAAGTATATTCAAAGGATATTAAAAAAGTTAGAATAAAGTTATTAGAGTCCTTTTTATTGTCTTTCTTTAAACATACTACAACTTTTATGAGTCTTCAAATAAATAATAATATAGAAATATGATTTATTATTATTTTTTAAAATTTATGTTAAATTCAATCTTGGTTTAAATTATTATATTTATTTTTATCTTATTATATATTAAAAGGCATTATTAGTTTTTAATTTCAATAAAGTACATTATTTTATACTATATTTTTACTTATTCTTATCATTTTTATTTTTTATTTTTTATATACTGGTTCTATAAAGATTTAATATCTGTTGAACCTTTAAAACTTAAATCTTTTATTTAATCGGTCCAGTTTTAAAAACATTAATTTCATGTTGATATCCTTTTTCAAATAAGAATTGAGAGGGTGGTAATCTTTTTAAGACTTAAGCAATCCTTCTTCATTTGAAGTATCTTCTGATTTAGAGCTGGATTCGTTTCTCTTGTTAGACAATTATCTATTAAATAATTTGTAGCTTAACTCTCGTAAAAGTTGTCAAATGTATAATGTTAATCATGAATTGGCATAAAAAGTTTACTTGTCCGCAATTTGTTAAAGAATTGCAAATGACAAATATATTCAGAAGAAGATAATGAAATCGTTTCTTTTTTCATTCATATTTTAAAGAAATTTAAGCAAAAATTTTTATAATTCAAAATGATAAATTAACATAAACAATCTTATATGTGTCAATTTCATGTCCTAGGATACAAATTCCAGCCACATGCATGCACATGCTTGATATTGTTTTCTTGCGAAGGATCTTTGCATAGGGACATCTCTACTGCGAGGGGAGAACACTAATGATTTTTACAGTACTTACAATATTTGCCAACCTCAAATGCATGTCACCGCTAAGACATCTGACTGGTTGGCATCACAAACTCAGTCATCCTTCTAATGAAGTGCTTCATTTAGTTCTTAAAAGTAATGATCTTGTACCCCAATCTTTTTAAAATTCAGATTTCTTTTGTACCTCTTATACTATCAATAAAAGTTATAAATTGTCTTTTTCTGAAAATTCTCTCACTAGCACTCATCCCTTAGAACTTATCCATAGTGAAGTTTGAGGACCCACTACACACTCTGTTAATGGCTACGCTTATTCTGTTATTTTAATAGACCATTTCACCAAATATATATGGCTTTATCCTATCAAGAGAAAATCGGACACTTCCGCCATCTTTACACAATTTAAATAGCTACTTGAAAATTTATTCCAACGTTAGATTCATCCAGTGTTCTCTGACAATAGGGCTGAGTATCAAAAACTCGTACCACTCTGTAGTTCTCGTGGTATCTCTCATTTCACCTCACCGCCTTATACCCCTTAACGTAACGACATCACTAAGTGGTTGATTAGGTAGACAACTGTTTGGAAGGTATATGACCATAACTGAGTGGGAGAGAGGCAAAGTGGAGTAACGAGAGGCTAGTTTCTACTACATACGAGAGAGGCAAAGTGGAGTAATGAGAGGCTAGTTTCTACCCACTCAGTTATGGTATGTATTAGAAACTAGCCTCTCATTACCCCACTTTGTTATTTAGTAAAAACTAGCCTCTCATTACTCCACTTTGCCTCTCTCCCACTCAGTTATGGTATGTAGTAGAAACAAGCCTCTCATTACTCCACTTTGCCTCTCTCCTACTCAGTTATGGTCGTATACCTTCCAAACATTTGTCTACCTAATCAACCACTTACCTTCATCCATTCTTTCTTCACCACTCCTTTTTAGATGCTCTTTAATCGACCTCCCCATTTATAGGTGAGTTAAATGTAGTGCGTAATGCAAGACTTAATTACGCACTCAGGATCAAACGTGAAAGTGAATGAACAAAGAAAAGATGAGATCTTCACCACTCCTTTTTAGATGCTCTTTAATCGACCCCCCACTTATAGGCGAGTTAAATGTAGTGCGTAATGCAAGACTTAATTACGCACTTAGGATCAAACGTGAAAGTGAATGAACAAAGAAAAGATGAGAAATACCTATTTGCTATTCATAATTTTAAACAAGCTTTTCGATGCCAAAACCTTCTCGTTTTCACGACGATCTTTACGAAAGTTGATCAACCAAATGTCATTAATGTCTTTCTATAGTTTTCTTAACACATACACCTCTTTAACGAGTCAGAGAATCCAAACGTTCACGTTTTGCTTAAACAGCTGCAAGAGGCCTTAATCTTATACATATAGCATCCATATCGGACCTCTACATCACAGGCTTAATACATATCTAGCCCATATTGATTAGGGTGCATTTTCTTCACTAGACATGCACCTATGCACCCAAACCATTATGGTGCGTGTGGTGTAGGCACCTGACCCCCACAACGCCTCTAACACGTGTACCACATGCGCAGACACGTGTCCTGACCTTGTTTAGCCATGTGTTGAACCATTTTCTGACACTCCAAATGCACTGCCTCTGACAATTGCTAAAAGGCACACGTGCCTGACAATTTTCTCTCTCCTCTCTCGCAATCGTTAGAAAGTGGACTTTTTTTGTGACTTTTAGGTAGTTTTCCAACCCTCGAAGCTCAATGAATGTAGGTATTTTGGTTCTTTTTTAATTTCCTTCAGTTTTTGGACACAAATGAATTGTTTGGTCCCTTAAAAGTAGTAGTCGAATCCTTTCTTGCAAGCTTCAAGAAATCCTGGTGCGTTAGCCAAGCGATTGATAAACCTGAAAGGGAACTTCCTAACAACCGATTAAAAAAGACGCTTCACCCTGACTGGGGTATGATCTAAGAATAGAGGGTCAAGGAATGTGGCACTACTGTTAGGGAACTGAATTAGCTAACTGCCATTGACCAGGGCGCGATCGATTTGTTTTTAATGAACCAATGGGAGTTTTGTTTGTTGGATCATGTATATTTATGCCCACGTACTTCAAATCTGCTACTCCTAGCTGATATACATGAGTCTTGAAATCATCAGAATAATTTCGAAGATTATAGTCACCATTAGCCTCGGATCAATACAATATAGAGTTGAAATCACCACATAAAATCTAAAGCAGACAGATGTCTCTGCCGAGAATTATTAAATCAGACCATAAAACTACTCGGAAGACAAAATTACTAGCATAGATTTGGAGAAATACCTACTTTGATATCCATAACTTTAAACGAGCTTCTCGATGTCAAAACCTTCGTATTTTCACAATGACCTTTGTGAAAGTTGATCAACCAAATGTTGTTAATGTCTTTCTACAACTTTCTTAACGTTTGAACCTCTTAACGGGTTAGAAAATTCGGACGTTCACATCTTGCTTTTGCAGCTATAAAAGGTCTTAACTTTATATATATAACATCTATATTGAACCTTCCTATCATAAGCCCAATACATATCTGACTCACATTGATTAGAGTTTATTTTCTTTACTGGGCTTCAACCCATTAACCCATATCTTTTATCAAGCTACTTTATTATCTTTTAACATGATCAAATTTGATTTATTTAACCATGAATTTATTAAAACTGTAAAAGGGTAATTGATTGTTATCTAATATTTGAAAATTGTCTAACATTAAAACCTTTGGTTACCTGTGTTATTCCTAATGTCGTCCACATACCTACTCCAAGTTCTAACCTAGGTCCATCCCGTGCATTTTTCTCGATTACTCCAACTCCTAATCCACTTCTTGATCCCTCCACCAGTCGTCTCTATCTCTCTAGCCATATCAAGTTTGTTGAATATGTTTATCCAAGGTCGCCTACGTCTCGCTTGCTTCCCTTTGTGACTTAGGATGCTCCTTTTTCGAACTTTACTATAACTCCAGTACCACTCACTCTCTCGACCTTCTTGTAGCTCGTGCTCTAGCCTATTATCATCCTATCATAGACTACCTTGTTATCCACTTCCTTTGCCTCTCAACCTGAGCCAACATCCTCCGTCACTACCCCACCCTAGCTGCAGCTCTTGCCTTCATCGTTACGCTCTACTTCTCTCTTCCCTTTAGGATGTTCCCTCCAAACTTGGAAACCAAACCCCAAATGCTTTGCTAATAAATATGTTAACCTCATCGTTAAACATCCACTGCCCCTCTACCCTTGAACCTATTATAGCAACTTATATTGTCAGGATCCTCTTTAGAGTTAGGCTATAGATGTTGATTTTAATTCGCTTCTACAAAATGGTATATAGGAGTTGATTTGCAAATGTGATCATGTGCCTATTGGCTGCAAGTGAATTTTCTATATTAAATGGAAACCTGATGGCCCCATAGACAAATACAAAGCACGCCTTATGGTGAAAGGTTTTCTCTACGAACCAGTCATAACTAATTTGAGACTTTCAATTTGATTACCAAGCCAATCACCATTTGAATTGCTCTCTGCCTTGCCATCTCACAAAATTGGCCTCTCCATCAATCAATCGGATGTGAACAGTGCTTTCCTGCACGGCATCTATGTAAAGATGTGTACATGACCCAACCACTAGGCTTTGTCCATACCTAATTCCCACGTCACATTTTGCAAACTTTGGAAGGAGCCTTTACGGCCTCAAACAGGCCTTCGTACTTGGTACACCAAGCTCAAGCAATTTCTCATTGATTTTGATTTTTATAAGTCCTTTACTGATGCTTCATTGTTCGTTTATGCTCACTAATAGATTCATGAGAGGTTTCAATTGATGTTTTAATAATAACAAAATATAATTAATATTAATATGTTCATTATTTTGATGAAAAGAAATAATATAACAAAATAAATTCATAAACTCAAGAAGAATGTGTATAAAGTTGATAAATAAATGTTCACATTTGCAATTGATGAAATGTGGATTAAAAAATAACAAAAGAAAATTAAGGCTTATCAAGATCATTTCACATTTCGTATTATTATTTGTAAGCTTACTTTGTTAAATTTATAATCCAAAAGGCTCATTACGCATAATCATTTCTTCTTACTTCACTGCATGAGTCTTTACACTCATCAAGAGACACTAAAGTTTTTCATATTAAAAAAAAGTATCTTGATTTTTTAAATAATCTTTAAGGAACATTTTGAAAAGTGTTTTAATCATATATGGATTAAATAATTAATTTTGAGCATTTAAAGTAATTAAAATCATATTTTCAGGGTAATTAGTCGACTTATATGAGTTAGTAGTTAACTAATACTAGTTAAAGTTGGTAAATTTGAAGTATTGAGAGTTTGTTGTAAACTTGTAATATTTGTTGATGCATTTGTTAACTAGTCTGTCATAATAGTCAACCAGTTCCAGCGACTAGTGAAAATGATATTATAAATGCATACATACTAGTTAACTAATATATTAATTATATCTGTTAACCAGTGCATCGAATATAATTATTATAACTGCTAGTTCTTGACACCGATGACTACTGTATTTGGTGTCTCAAAATACTATAAATAATAATTTTCTCATTTGTTTTAGTATTAAGAAAGTTTTGGATATCGTATACACGTATTTTAAAAAGTTCTCAATCACGTGAGCATCATTGTGTCATATTTGTCTTAGTGAACTATTGCGCAGTTATCAAGTGATAAGGTGAGATATTTTGAGTTATAATATTTGGTTGGGGCAATATATTTATTGATTTTCATTGTAAATATGAAGAACCAAAAAACTCAAGAATCAACTAAATAAATTTTTATATTGAATTTTAAATTGAAAATGGAAAAATAGGAACCAAATAAACCCTAAGCTAAAAGCGGTGTTGCACTTTTGTGAGGTCCAAGGACTGGTTACGGTCTACAAAAATATATTAGCTCATGAAATAAAATTAAACGAAACAGAAGTCTTGATATGTTATATAACGCACCAGCATGGTATTATTGTTGTTATCGAGGATCCTACATCCATATGATGTATAACGTCAATAGAAATCTGGAATATAATTATTAGCATTTGACATACTTTTCGCCTCATATGTCTAATATAATCAAGGCATGTCAGATGCGAATAATTTATATATAAGAAAAATCTATAATTTAATAAGTTTTAGATATAAATCTCTTTATATTAAAAAAATCACTCTTCCCCAAAAAAAAAGAAGAAAATATTGAAATTTAACATAACATCTAAGCAAGATGCTTAAGTAGAAGCTTGTATATATAAAGTAGGATACGGGTCCGTATTTAAAAATTTAATCGAGCGAACATGCCCGAATTGCTTATAATGTAGAGAATCAAGTAAAAGTAAGAATGTTTGATCTGGAGGAGCAATGTTATAATGACAATATATCCCGCGTTCAAAATTAAATTAAACAAAGGATTAGAATGGTTTATATGCTAGAAATAATCCACGACCTATTCTCTAACAGTTTTGAAATCTTATGAACCATGTCGTGGTGGCTCGATATGGGGACACATCGGTTATGACTAATTGTGTGCCAATATGATACGGTGAAACCGTGTCATGCAATAAAACATAAAAATTCATAATTATAAATTTAACGAATTGCATAAACCACTACAAGAAATTAATACAATTCGCGATGTTTTATTAATAAAACGTCGCGGATTGTAAAGATTTTTCGTGACGTTTAAAAAAAGTTCAAATTTTCCGACATCTTTGTGATGTTTTATCAATAAAACGTCGCAAAATAGAAACCGAGATGTTTTGTTGAATAAAACGTCAAAAAAAGTGTTATTAAAAACGTTCTCCTCGAGGCTAGGAGTCAGGTCAAATGTCGACCAAACTCCAACTCCAAAGCCTTTGTAGTAATATACCATGAGATTATGAGTTATTATCTTTTTAATTATATTTTACTTTGATTGACGTTTCAAAATTTATAATTAATTTTACTAGTAATATATTTATATGCAACAAAGTGACAAAGATGGAGAAGAGTGTGACCGGATGAAGTTATGGTATCACACTTATTATGATGAAAGTAAAAGTCAATGGACAACTACCGAATGCAGAGAAAAATAAATGAGTACATAGTTCGTTTACAAATATTTCTTAAATGAGACTCTGTATCTAATTAATTATTAATTTTTCAAGAATTAATGTGTAAGGAATTGGCAAATTCAATAGAACAAGGTCATCCGATGACAGAGGATGAAGTGTGTGACAAAGTCTTAGGCACTAGATCAGATTACGTTGTTGCATGGGAGTTGGGCCTCGACCACAAGGGAAGACTTCGGTCAGAAAGAGACTTCGAGACGAACTAGAGAAGTCGAAGAAGGTTAATCAGGAGTTAAAGTCTCAAGTCGATGAATTGAAAAAAAAATGAACAAATGCAGGATCGACTAACTACCGAAGTCGAACAACAAAGAATTTAATTTGAATAGCAAAAAAGGCTCTTGGAACTTTTTTGTTCTACACATAATATTCGTTTAGGTTAGATATATGTACTCATATTGATATATTATATACTTATGACTATTTACTATACACTTATGACGTACTTATGATATTAATTAGTGTATTATGACATGTTTGAGAATTGTAATTAAATAATACATTATCTGCAAGAATGAAATTCTTGTTATACATGAATAATTATTTAAATTAATGATATACTAAAAAAATTGAAGAACTATTAAATAAATAAAATTCATAAATAATATTGAATAGTTATTAAACAAATAAGATTTATATTTATTAAAATTAAAAATTATTAAATTAAAATGATTTTTGAAAAATGAATAATAATAATAATTAAAAAATTACTATCTGCGACATTTTTTGTCGAAACGTCGCGGAATGTTAGAAATGTCACAGAAAGTCACATTCCGTGACCTTTCCAGAAACGTCGTCAAATGCGACTTTTCGCGACGTTTCCAAAAACGTCGCGGAATGTGCAATCTTTCCATGACGTTTTACAAAAAATGTCACAGAAACCTTTTGCCTACACCATAGTTGTCGACGTTATTTGTGACATTTTAAAAAACGTCGCAGATTGCATTTTGTGACGTTTTTTGAGATTTTGTGACGTTTTTTAGACGTTGCAAACTGTGTTGTTTTCTTGTAGTGAACTCATAATTATCTATTTAAGATATTATATATAGAGAGGTAAAAAAAATATAAACATCTCTTAAAAAATTCTTACTTTTCAATGTTTTTTCTTTTAAACTTTGATTAAATTATAACAAAAATATATATACAATATGAATATTATGATTGTACCAATCAATGTTGTTTATATAACGATTTAACATAACTCTTAAACTCAAACTGAACTGATTAAATCTGACCCAAACTAATAATTTATCATAATTATCTTCAATTACTATTTTAAATCAAATATAATTATTCAAGTCGAATTTATGAGTTAAATCAGATTACCATATTACTGATATTCAATTAGTCCATTAATTTGTAGAGCTATTTATTCAATTGTAGACATTTCTAAAACACCTCTAACAGAGGGACAAATAGCCAATTTTGAAAGAACTTATTGGCAACCTCTTTCGAATATGAATCTACAATTGAAGAACTTACGTTAGTATCTTAATTTCCTTTCAAACATGGGTTGGATTCACATTCCATGTTCTGATTTAGCATCCGAAAAGGGGAAAAAACAGAGTCTTTGTCTAACATTTGATATTCATATCATGAGTATTTCAATGTTATTTTTACAAAAATTTAAGAGAAGACTTTTTCTAAACTAAAAAATAAATTTGAGAATTTTTAAAGATTATAGATTTTTCCGAAGTTTTATGAATCATATAGGAGATCTATATTGTTTACCCTTATATGTGTGTGTGTGTGTGTGTGTGTGTAGCTTAAAGAAGAGATTACTACTAAAATATTGTTAATTTATGCTCTTGCAAGCCAATCAATTGACTGCAATTTGATGTATACGTTATTATTTAATTAATAAAAGACATTCTTTATCGGTATGGATTAATTTAATTACATTTGATGTTTTAATAATAAAGGTAAAATCCTTTGAATAATTACTGTGTAATTGAAATTATAATAAGATTATAATTATAAGATTCAGTTTACATTTATGTATTGTTCCTAAATGTTTCTAGTTGTAATTTCATCAAGACGGGATATTGTTGAAACAGAAAAATTAACACATATTATGTTTCTTTTTTACGAAGAAAGTTATTGATCTAATAATTTAAAGTATGGATATACTTAAATTAATGTGTGGTTGCTTATTAAAGAATAAGTGTTGTGCCCAAATAAGTTCTAAAAATACCTAGGCTATCCTACTCGTAAGTATACGAGGTAGTTGTAGTGATTACCCAGGGTTGTCTTCCACAGAGGTGAACTTGGTTAACTTAAACTAATCTAAAATATATTAAAAAAAAACAAATGCAATCCTAAACATTATATCCAGATTTGTTGAGTGAAAGCTTTAAAGAAAATCACAGAACAGTCTAAAAAGTAAACTATTCAGCCAAAAGTAAAGATGAATAGAATAATCAAAATGGAAGACTCTTGAGAATTAATTTCACTAATTTAATCTCCTATACGTGATTAAGGGAAATGATTAGATAGTTGTCTTAATAAAATTAATAGTTAGGTTCTAAATCAACTCGAATAATAAACTAATCTAACTTTCATATTCAACAAGTTATTATCCAAATTAATTATGGAAACCTAACTACTAATTAACATTTAAGTTACTATATTTTTAATTCATAACCTAAGCGTCTATAGTTTCTAGTTCCATATTAAACTTCTCCTCTCGGTCCTTCGTTTAATACTAAAATGATGCAAAGTTTGGTCATACTATTACATCCATTTAGCTCAGAAACCACAGCAATAAGACAACAAAACTGTAACTCAATCAGCATAGTCGACTAAAATAGCTACATTAATTCTCAAGAAAAGAGATCAGCTCATCACAGATGTCACAAGATTCATCATCATTAAACTCTTAAATCCCATCTTTATCAGTATAAGTAAAGTATGTAAGCAATAAACCAAGTAAATAACCAAGAAAAACTATCAAAAGCTACAGAGTATAGGTTCGGTTAAGCTAACATAATGAGAAATTCAATAAAAAAATAGAGAACAATGCAATACATAAGGAACAAAGTAAGCAAACAAAGGTTGTTGTATGAATGAGTCGCAGTGGTCTCCTGCAACTCTCATTCATTCTGCATTATTAGCTTTCGCCTTCTGCTTCTGGTTGATGTTCACCAATACAATTGAATGTTCCCACTACCTTAATCTCTGTTGCTCTTCTTCTTCACTGACTCTCTCTGTTTCCCTTCTCGTTTTCATTTCTTTCTCTCTATCCCTCTCTTCCTGAATATGTCTGTCTATGTATAATGAAGAATAAAGAGTGGAATGAAAGATTATCGCTGCCACCCTCCTATCCTTTATATTTGTAGCCTTGTCTAGGTTTAGGTTTTTTTATTGTCCCTCCTGCACATGATACGTAACAATTTGATAAAGTAGAGAAAAATGGATCATGGGAGTGCATGAGGTGTTCACCTGGTGACCCGTGACCATGGCTACACAAGGGTGACAAACGTGGTCACGGGTGACTATGGTTGCACATTCGTGACTCACATGGTCACAGGTGTGACCATAGCTACACACTCGTGACTCATATGGTCATGAGTGTGACCATGGTTGCACACCCATGACTTACATGGTCACGAGTGTGACCTTAATTTGTGACATGCAAGTAACTCGTCACACTCATTTTCATGCAAAATTCCTTTGATGTCCAACGCTATAATCACAATACAATCTAATTAACATCCGTGCAATATTCATGCCATTCTCAATCAATTCACCACAAATTTGGATTAAAAACTAACCAAAATCAAGGTATGAATGCAAAAAAAAAAAAAATTGACACAACAATTCCCCTACACTTAAACTACACTTATCCTCAAGCAAAATAAAGAACATTGGACTATACAATAACAAACAATGGAAAGAACAATTTTTCTAAATAATAGTCAAAGATATCATCGATCATTTCAATAAACACAACCTAAGAACTTGAAACTCATAATACTCCATGAACAATTTATTCTTCGCATATTTAGCCAAAATCAACAAGTACTTCTATTCAAAGAACCATCAACAAGTGTGATAGACACTTAGTCAACTCTCCATACTCTCAAGCATTCAAAGGTAGGATAATATATTCACTTATTGTTCATTTCATGTAAGGCTTCTACAATAAGCTTGCTTACCAATTCGATCTCTACCACTCATATCAAACACAAATATCAATTCGAAGGTCTTTATTTCAGTTGTAATGGGTTGGGCTAAGGGTAGAAAAAAAGAATATCGCAGTTTAAAACCACAAAACAAATTGAGAGTTTAAAGTAATATAATCAATGAAGCATAAGATACTCAATTCTTTCCTTTCAAGTTAACAAGATTGGCACTCCGTTTTTTATATCTCTCCTCTTTCCTTTCATTTTTTAATCTTCTTTTCCTTCCTTTTCTTTTTTGTTTCTTTTTCTTTTTTCTACTAATTTTTCTTTCTTTTTGATTTTTTCTATATTTTTCATTTATTAATTTAGAACAAGAACAAGTTTAGGAGAGAAAAATGTAAAGGAGAGATACAAATTATTACAGCCTTACCCATTCCTAACTTAAAAGTCCACTATATGCTATGTTTCCCCCATACTTGTTTAAACAATTATTCCCTAAACCCAATCATACACATTCAAATGCTCAACTTGCCTTATGATGGGTGCAACGAAAAGGATAAATAATTAAGGTCAAGGCTCATATTTTGGGTTTAAAGAAAGAAAATGTTTCACATTAAGCTCAAAGGGGATTCACTAAAGGTAATATCAAGGTGGTTTTTAAGCAAAGGGGTAAATCCTAATTACCTTCATCATTTCAAATTTTCATAAAATTATGTGATCTCAACTAGTATTTGCAAGCAAGTTATAGAGTTCCTCAATCATGAAAAAACACTCTCAATAAAGAATACTTGAATTGGTGTTTAATAGTTCAAAAAGGCTCAAATTCTTACCAAATGAAAAATGTCATTCATTTATCACAACAAGCTGATGTCCTTTTAACCAAAATCCGTAATTGCCTTCATTTCGATGTTTGCATAAGATTATGTGATCTTAACTAGTATTTGCAAGCAAGTTTTAGAGTTCCTCCATCATGAAAGAACATTCCCAACAAAGAATACTTGAATTTGCATTTAATAGTTCAAGAAGGCTCAAATTCTTACCAAATAAAAAGTATCATTCATCTATCACAACAAGCTAATGTCCTTTTAACCAAAATCCAAATTAATCAGTCTAAGCATGTTAGTATACTCATTCACTCATATTATGCATTTATAATCCCGATCGAGTTCATTTAATAATCATGCACCCCCCACTTGAACATCACACTATTCTTAATGTGATACAAAAAAGTAAAAGAGGTCTAAGACAAAAGACATAAATTAACACAAATAAGGACAAGCATTTAAACAAAAAAAAATCAAAATTGGCAGCATTGACTTGATCAACAAAAGAATAGTTTTCAGAAGCATTAGAAATAGGAATAGGTTCAACATTAAAGATTGAAAGTTCTACTATTTCTCCTAAGACTGTCATGGTCAAATTCTCATTATTCACATCAATCAAAGTGTTGGTAGTGACCATAAAAGGCCTACTTAGGAGTATGGTCTTTTTTCCTCCTTCACTTCCCCCATTTCTAGGACAACAAAGTCTATGGCAATCAATCCTCCAGCTCTCACCAACATGTCTTCCATTATTCCTTTTAGATAACGGATTGACCTATCAACTAATTGTAAACACATGTTTTTAGGTCTTAACTATCCCAGATCCAATTTCTCATAAATAGAGTGAGTCATAAGATTTATGCTTGCTCCAAGATCAAGCATACCCTTAACCTCATCACCATTACCTATTGATACTTTCATGATAAAACATTTTGGATCTTTCAGTTTGGGAGGTAAATGCGGCTGCAGAATTGCACTTGTTACTTCAGAAACTAGCACCATTTCATTAGGCTCAAACTTTTGTTTCCTGGTGCTTAGTTCCTTGAAGAACTTGACATAAGCCGGAATGTTCCTAATCACATCTAACAAGGGCAGATTATCATTGACCTTAGCAAGCATGCGATATAGAGAGAAAAATTGCTCATTTTGTTTTGATTCCTTAAGGTGACTTGGATATGGAATTGGTGGTAGATAAGGATCCATCGCCTTATGCAGTTTTTGTCCTTCATTGTCCTTGGTGTCATGCTTAAGTTGTTCACCTTTTTGGATGTGAATTGAAGAGTTTCCCCCATTGCTTTTCTCATTCTGCTCATCTTCTTCTTTAGTGAGTGTAGCACCCCACTTCCGCAAGACCCGGACCGGACATCGACGGTGATATCCGAGTTCGTGCCCGCGAAGGTAGCGTGCTAGAACAATCAATCAATCACAAACCGGTATAAATTTTTTTTTGAACAAAAACATGGACAGAAGTCCATTTTCGATTTGAGCCCAATTTCATCTATAACCCCCTTTACAAAAATAAATCAATCCACTTTAGGCCATTCGGGCCCATTCAAAACACAAACACATATAATTATGGCCATTGGCACCAATTAATATAAGTAGCAATATCCACATTTAATAATCCCATTTACAAAGATTTCCATGCTTTATCATTTATACAAATTTAAATGTTCAAATATACACTGAACCAATATCGCGGAAATGCACTTTATACAATAATCCTAATGCAGACTCGAACTGATCCCGACCTCTAACCTTCCTTTGTGAGCGGTAAGTCTACTCCCGTTACACAACGGGGTGTTCTTCTGAATCCTGAAAAATAGATGCAAATTTTGATGAGTTTTGCGAACTCAGTGAGTGACCATCATTGATGGTTCACCCAATCACATAACATAGATACATTTCACAATCACTAATCAATACCGTTTCACTTTCATATTCAATATAATATCGTATTCTCATTTGATATAATATCACATTCCCATCCATTACAATGTCACATTTATATACAATACAGTTTCACATCCATATACAATACCATTGTACATTCCCGTCCAATGCGATTTCACATTCAATATAAGCAAGCCAATCCCATTCAATACATTATCACATTCATTTCATATCATCATAATTTCACATTTCTGTTCTGTGCCATTTCACATGCCCATTCAATGATTGCATATGTCAAATCAATGTAATCCCATATGCCCATTCGATGCAATTCCATGTATCTGTCCCATATAGTCCCACATTCCCATTCAACATAATTTGATCAATCCCATTGAATGCAATTAAATCAATCAATGCAAATAAATCAGTTATGCTATGCATATGCACATGAGACTCACTTCCCATTTGTTGCTTTGTTGTGACCGAGTGCCTAAAACTGTCCCGTACCCATTGGATAACGGG
>JAOTBA010000001.1:1762147-1775829 GCA_025629845.1 Erythroxylum squamatum | reverse complement strand
TCGAAAAATATCATACTTTATGGCGATAGAAAGCTCTCAACAGAAGCTACAAGTTTCATGAAGATCATTTTATCAAAATCTGCCTAAATCAAGCTAGAAAAATTCCCAAAGTTTCAGATCAAAGTTGCCACTTTCTGCTACTATTCATCTTCAAAATTTCAGATTTTCAATTCTCTAAAATTTAACACTTTCACTAATCATTTCTTGCTTTTCAACTCCATATAAAGCAATTCATTCACCATCAATTTTCTCATTTTATTTCATTTAATAATTTCTAATTTCCAAGAAAAATTCGGGGTCCAACAAAAATCAATGGAGATATCACTCCATATACGATCCGGAATGGGAAGTGGTTGTAATAGCCCGACGGGGGCCAAGTGATCTGTTTTGCAACATTGACAAACATCGCATCGCTTGAAGTAGTCTTGTATACTACGGCGCATTTCCCGACCAAGAAAAATCTACCTGCACTCTAGATAGAGTTTTCACAAATCCAAAATGGTCGCCCGTGGGAGTTTCATGAAGCTCGGCCAATATGAGAGGAATAATGGAAGAGGAGGGATTAAGAATTACCTTCTCGTTTAAGAACCATACCCCATCCTTTTGTAGAGCTTGCGGATTAGTTCCCAAAGTGGTGTAGAATGCGTCCTGTTCACACTCCCATTGTAGTTGTAGCCACCAATCGGCCTGTGGACATGAGACCGCCATGAACATGACCTCCACCTTTCGTGATAATGAGTCCGCGGCCTGATTCTTGATCCCCTTTTTGTACTCGATTTTGTAATCATACCCCATCAATTTAGGAAGCCAACGAGCCTGCGATGGGGTAGTAACTCGTTGTTCCAGAAGATATTTGAGACTTCACTGATCCGTCCTGGCGATGAAAGAACTCCCCAATAAATATGACCGCCATTTCCGAATTGATTTGACTATGGCCAACATCTCCTTCTCGTAGGTGGATAATTTCAGTGCTAATCCTTTCAAAGCCTCACTGAAGTAAGCAATTGGTGTCGGCTCTACATTAAAACTGCACCAGTTCCAGATCCACTGGCATCACTTTCAATCTCGAATGCTCGAGGGAAATCGGGAAGCTGAAGTACTGGAGCACGTGTCAAAGCCTCTTTAAGCCGAAGGAAGGATTCATCAGCTTCTGGCGTTCACAAAAAACCATCCTTCCCCAATAATTTATTTAGAGGGGCGGCTATGATCCCAAAATTTCGTACAAATTTGCAGTAATATCTAGCGAGTCCTAGGAATCCCCGAACTTGGCGTGTGGTGGTAGGAGTGGGCTAGCCCTATTGGACGAAATTACATGACCCAAATACTCAATCTGTTGTACGCCGAAAATACACTTTTCCCTTTTTGCAAACAGTCAATGTTGATCCAATACCGCTAGCACAGTTTGGACATGTTGCAGGTGATCCTCCCAAGATTTGGAAAAAATTAGAATGTCGTTAAAGAAGACTAAGATGAACTTTTGCAAATATAATAAAAAAATCTCGTTCATGAGACTTTGGAAGGTGGACGGTGCGTTCGTGAGTCCAAAGGGCATGACTACGAACTCATAATGTCCTTCATCAGTACGGAAAGCTGTCTTCGGAATGTCATTTTTGTGCACTCGTATTTGGTGATACCCATATCGCAGATCCAATTCTGAGAAATAACAAGCTCCAAACAACTAATCCATTAGTTCGTCAATCACCGGAATTGGAAATTTGTCTTTGATGGTCAAGGCATTGAGGCCGCGATAATCTATGCAAAAACTCCACTCCCCGTTAGCTTTCTTGACTAATAGGACCGGCGACGAAAAAGGACTGGTACTGGGACGAATTAAGCCAGATGCTAGGAGTTCTCGTTTTTGCCTCTCAATTTCATTTTTTTGGTAATGAGGGTACCTGTACGGGCGCATACTGACTGGTTGTACGTTTGGGAGGAGGGGAATTTTATGGTCGTGCTCTCGGATTGGGGGTAACGCCGTTGGAGCCTTGAAGACATGTTGGAACTTGTCTAAGATTCTGTGGAGACCCTCTTGATCGGTTGAGGGATTTGTGCAATTGATTTTTGCGTAAATTAGCTGGATAAAATATGCAGACCCCACAGGAGCATTGGCTAGGTGGTGGGATTCCTTTTTAGTCAAAGCCTCCATATAATTCTTCCGAAGTCCATTCAGAGTATAAGGTGTCCCATTTAAGTTAAAGGACATAGTAAGCTCTTTATAATCAGTGGTTATTGGGCCCAAAGTTGACAACCACTGGACTCCCAAAACCAAAGGATATGCAACACGGGGGAGGAAAAAGTATTCAACTTCAATTAAACATCCCTGTATATTTATTTTAATACCTCGACACATTCCTATGCATTCCATCGTCTGTTGGTTGGCAACAGTGACTCTAAACCGCTGGTCCATCTCCACGATCAATCCAAACTTATTGGCTGTTCTTTGCTCGATGAAATTGTGAGAGCTACCTCCATCAACCAAGACCAGTATGTCCTTGTTTTTCATCTTGCACAGGAGTCAGAGGGTTTGATGGGGTTCTATACCGGTTATGGCATGTAATGAGATCACCGGTGTGTCGTGCTCCACTTCGTAGTCTTTCATACTCTCCTGTTCGGCTTCCTTTACAGCTTCATGGATGTCACTTACGTCTTCAATCATGAATAATTGTGGACGGACACAACGATGTCCCAGAGAGAACTTGTCGTCACAATAATAATATAAACCCTTCTCTCGCCTTTCTTTTGCTTCCCGGGGGGAATTTTTTTCAGAAATTGGGAACCTGGGCTTTGTTGTTGGGTACGGAGCCGAGTAGGCCAGCTTCTGTTGGTGATGGTGGTGGCTTAATGTTGGGCAGTCCTCGGGGTGTGCTATACATTCTTCGAAGCATTGCGTTCCTTTCTTCCACGAAACGTGCCGAACTGATAGCATCGGTAAGCGTGGTTGGTTTCAGAAGCTTGACATCTAGGCGTACTTCATCCTTAAGACCGGCTATGAAGCAACCTAGCAAATATGAATCGGGTAGCCCTTCCACTTGATGAGAAACTCGTTCAAACTGTTGCTGATAAGCACCTACGGTTGTGCTTTGTTTCAAACGTGTGAGAGCTTCGGATGGATTCTCGTACTCGGTAGGCCCAAATCGTTCCAACAGTGCACGAGTGAACTCGGTCCAAGTCATAGGACCTATTGGTGCGGTATACCATCTATACCACTGGAGAGCTATTCCTTCTAGGTGGAAGGAAGCTAGTTGAACTTGTTGATCTTTTGGAATCTTCTGGTATTCAAAGTATTGCTTTGCCTTATATATCCTACCTTGTGGATCGTGGCCTTCAAATCTGGGAAAGGAGAGTTTCAGAGTGGGTTTATGGAAACTGCCCTCCATGTTGGCGGATGAACTGTGAGCAGAAGATCCCTCCTAGACAGGTGGTCGAGGTGTTGACACTGCAGCTTTGATGGACTGGACCTCGGTCATGAGTGTTCGCATCATAGCCGTCATCTGGTTGATGCTTTCGTCGTGGCGGGCTATAGTATCTGACATCTTGGTTCGGAATTTGGCATTCGTTTTACTCCTTGTTTCCATTGGGAAAATTGTCTCTGATACCAATTGATAAGAATAATTTTGATCGGAGACTGATTGGCAGTAGTCATGAATTTTCGTTGTTTGGAAGGAATTTAGCAGAGTTAGAGAGAAAGAGATTTAGCAGAGGAAGGTAATATTTTGCGCATCCTTTATTCCATTCCCAGATAAAATATTTATAGTAACTTACAATAAAAGGTAATGATGAAAGATAACGATCAAATCCTAACTACCGTGACCCACTTAGCCACATAAATGGAAGAATCAGATAACAAGCATCGAAGCAGCAACAGAATTCTAGCAACATAACAATTCTTATTGACCTAGTCCTAAGGAAACTTAACCAACCATCCAAAGCCTGCTTCTCACGTTCTGGAAATCTCGTGAAATTCATATCACCTTTCTTCAGTTTTCTTAAGACGTAAGCGCTCTTAACGGGTTAGAGATCCGCATGCTTACGAATTACATAACCAACTGAAGGAGATCTTAACCTTTATATATAGCTTCTATATCGGGCTTTCTCATCACAAGCTTGATATGGGTCCGGTCTACACTATTTGAGATCCATTTTTCTCCCAAACTTCGACCTATTAATCCAGATCATTTATGGGGCTACTTTATTACCTTTGTTAGGATCGAATTACGTAACTTAACCAATAAGTTATTAAAAAACCGAAAATACAATTAATAGTTGTTCAATTTATGGAGAAGGACAAAAATGTCTAACAATTTAAACTTAAATTAAATTCCTGTGCAAGTATTTAAGTTTAACTTGCATCTTTTGCCAATGACTTCACAATAAATAGATCCTTGTAGGTCACTCCATCCTCCTCTGGCACGTAGTGGTTATGTTTGTTGTTTTGCAATCTGTATATATAGAGTCGCTTTCTTTCAGTATACCTGATTTTTGGACTTGGTTGACTTCGAGGCCACTTAGCTTTTCTATGGGAATCAAATCGGTAGACTTTAACACCCACATTTGTTGAACCTCCGAGCCATATGGAGCCAAAGCATAGGATCGCAAAAAGCGGATTCAAGGTGTTTGTTGAACATGGTAGAGTACAAATCCCCTCTTTATATGTATATATATCAATCAAGCACATGGACTCGGATATTCTTGAACCTTGTATAAGCAGCCAACGCTTATTAGTCAATCCTCCATTCCCTAGTTATAAGCATTCATACCCTTCTCATCCTATTCTTTCATTGTTATTTCCGTCTTCTACCCAGAAGTCATTCTAATTTCTGGCTTGTGTCTCCAAGACGATGAGCTAAGAAAATCAGCTACTTTGTCTTAACCATACGTTTTCTGATAAGCTTTGCTTAGTTTGGATAAGTTAAGTGAAAGTATAGGAGGATATGAAGAAAAGGTCGACGAAATGGGGTTGTTTAAGAGTACGAAGACTTGTTGTCTTGTGTCTGGCATGCTTCTTAACCTTCCTCGTATACCAGATCAGATTGTCTTCTGTTCATCTACAGAAATCCAGAGTTCTTACAGCTCCAGGTATGGCTGCCCTACATAGCTCCTACCCTGTTTGTCTTACGTTTCAAACACATGGCTCTTAATTGCTTTCTTAGGAATTCGATATGCACTAATGTCAATGTTTACGGAACTAATATTCATGCATATGGAACTACTCAATAGTCAAATCAAATTGAGCCATAATGGATGTAACCAATAATGTGAAAGTTGGTATCAGATTTTCTATTTTCGTTAACCATTTCTTTTCTTGTTCCGTTAATCTTATCCTAATAGTTTTTGTTTTTGATATTTTTTATAATTTGTAGATATAATTAATAGTCCATGGTTATAAGTAATTAGTATTTGAGCTTGTCCAAAACTTAGATATAACTCTTAAAAATAAAGTTAAAATATAAAATAGTTAATATTTATATCAAATCTACATATTTAATCACCTAATATATGATAGCCAAATTAAAATTTAAAATTTAAAATTTAAATATATATTAAATTTCACAATTTTAATAAAATTGATTGATAAATAATTTATTAGTCAAAATTTAAATATTAGTTTTAGATTCTTTATTGAATTGGTGCGGCAATTGACTCTTTTTTATACAATAACTAATTGATTTTGATAACTTTATTACTAAAATACAAAATTCCTTTTGCCTAAACTCCAAAAATTCCAAAGTAAAAGTTACTTAAAAAGATAGGAAAGGTTTGTTCCCTTCACCATTCAACTTCCATCGGGAACTAGACAAGCATTAGAATCTCTTAATATCAAATTTTTTATTGTGCAAGCTTTAAAATAATAATAATATTTGTCTGTAGAGATGGTAATAGAAACCCGGCTATTTTTGAAAATTGCCAGCCTTGAGCTGGTCACAGGTTTAAGTTGTCCAAGCCTGACTCTGCCCGAGACTCGACAAGGAATAATAAATAATTTTAGGGTTTTAAAATTTAGAGTTTAGAATTTAGAGTTTAGGATTTAATGTTAGAGTTTGTTTTGTAAAAACCAAAACTATTTTGATATTTTAATTTTAAAAAAGTTTTGGACCTCTTGCTCCAGCAATTGTCATGTCTATCTGTCCCTATTAATTTGACTTGGCACATCAAATAGTTAGAACGTGATTATTTTTTATCATTAATATATTAATCACACTTATCTGGATTTTAAGGCTTTTTTTAATTCATTAGATTTATTCTTCATTTTGCGATTTTCTATTACTTGAAACAGAAGTGCCACGTAAAAATTTGTTGGTATCATATCTTCCTCGGGGAGGTCAAATCAGGTGTGACCGCACTCAGTTGCGATATGATCTCTGCATGATCGACGGTGCAACTATCTTGGACCCCACAAGCTACACTTTCTTTACAGGGCCCACCAAGTCTACCTCAAATCCAGCGGTCAAGATCAAGCCTTACCCCCGCAAATTTGAAGGCTTCGTGATGGACCGTGTCAAAGACATCACAATCACCTCAGGCCTATCAGAGAAACCGTGTCAGGTCCCACATGACGTCCCAGCCCTTGTATTTTGTGCAGGTGGGTACACTGGAAACTTCTTTCACGACTTCAATGATGGGCTTATACCCCTCTTTATCACCGTCAACACAGTCTTCCCCAATCAGGACTTTGTGATTGTGATATCCGAAGGTTATGATTGGTGGGTCAACAAGTACGCTGATTTGCTCAACGTGTTCACCAAGCACCCAATCATTAACCTCGATAATGAAACGACGACGCATTGCTTTCCTTCTGCTAATATTGGCCTAATATCGCATGGTTTTATGATCATAAACGACACGTTAATACCTCACTCAAAATCATACTTCCACTTCCGGGGTCTGCTACACAAGGCATATGGTCAAAATTTTGCTTCATCTTCTCCCATGTCTTCTTTTCCGAAGTTGACGTCTCGGCCGCGACTCTTGATCGTAAGTCGCAGCGGAGCCATTGGTCGAGTTATCGTGAATCAAGACGAGGTGATTAAGGAAATGGAAGAAGTTGGTTTTGATGTAATTGTGTTTCAACCTACAAGTAACACTTCATTACGTGATGCATATGCATTAGTTAGCTCAAGTCACACCATGGTAGGGGTGCACGGGGCGGCACTTACGCATTCATTATTTCTTCGACCAGGTTCGGTGTTGGTGCAGGTGGTTCCGATTGGGGTGGAATGGGCTTCCGACGCATTTTTTGGGAGGGTGGGAAGGGGACTAAACCTAGAGTACTTGGAGTACAGGATAGGAGCGGAAGAGAGTAGCTTAGTAGAAAAATATGGGAGTGAAAGTAAGTTGCTAAAAGACCCACACGCTCTTCAGATCAAAGGGACAGGATGGCCTACAGATATCATGGACATTTACTTGAAAGAACAAAATGTAAAGCTTGACTTGGTTAGGTTCAGGAAGTATTTGGAGAAAGTTTACGTCAAGGCCAAGAAGTTCATGTACAAGGAGGGCTAATTAAATTCTCAAGTTCACGTTAGTGTGTTTTTTTTCTTTTGGTTTTGTAGATTTTTACGTCGATTTTTGGTATATTCACTATAATGCTTATTTCGTTAAACCAAGATTCTTGAGTTCCTTTTCCAAACGTATAAATGAGACCAACTTTTTAAAAATCGCAATGAAAGTTAAACTAGTAAGACAAGAGATTTAAGGTTTAAAAGGTTCAACCAGTATTTAACTAAAGATTGAATAAAAATAAAGAATTTAAAATACGATGGAAATAGATTGTTCTTATCCATAGAAGAATTTAAAGCTTAATTGAAAAAAGAGATTTTAAATGAAAATTTATTTATTTATTTTAGTTTTAAAAATTTTATTAATTTAGATAAATCTATCAATTAATTAATAAATTAACTGTTTATAACAACAAGGGTTATTAAAGTTAATCAAATCAAATCCCAAGGTGAATGTGAGTTGGTAAGGAGCTTTTTTGGCTTAAGTGAAATTGTAAGTTCAAACCGCCCTCATGTATGTAGCCGTTTAAAACTTGGGGCTAGAGCTTTGTTTCCAACAAGGGACTTACTCGACTCGAGTGGGGATTAGTCTGGGTGTGGATGGCTTAAAAGTACCTTCCCCTAGTTAAGACCCTCTTAGGACACCTCGTGAGAAACTAAAAAAAAAACTTAATCAAATCAAAAAGTTAAAAATTGAACTATAAAATTAACCCTTTCAAAAATTTTATAATTAAAATGGTATTGAAATTTTTAATGATAGTGTTTCGGGCTACAATAGCAAGACCCAAGCTTGAGCTTGACATGGCTCGACAATTTGATTTTTTAGAAATTTTTATTAAAATAAAAAACGATATTTTTCACAAAATGGCATGGTTTTTTTATAGGTGTCAAGCCTTAGACTTGACTTGATCAACCCACCCGACCTGAGTCCAATTCCTCTGTCTAGTTTTATGGTGTCTTATTGTGTCCAGTGATTCTCAATCATTTATTTATGCGGGTCCCACATTTATTTATGTGGGGCTCATACGAGATCCGCATAAATGAATGACTGAGATTCACTTGACACAATAAAACACCATAAAAACTGGACAGAGGATCTTGTTCCCCCGACCTGGTCGTTAGCCTCGGGCTCGAATGCCATCCTTACTGTGAATATTTAGAAAACCCTTAGTTTTTATGTTGAATCAAAGATTTAAAAAATATCAAATGTTTTAAAATTTGACCTAAAATATAGTTGATTAGACTAAGAAATAATATCAGTTGTTTATTTAAATATATTAAGTAAAATTAACTGTTTATGTGTAAAATAACTTATAAAGATATGACTTAAAAAAAGAATTTATAATAACATACTCATTCTCATAAAATTTTAGATAAAAAAAAGTTCACGCTTAATATTTTATTAAGAAAAAAAGATAAAATAGAAAATTTTCTTTTAAATTACGGAGCGTATAAAACGTTAAAAACTGCCGTCTCGATGGTCCTTTACATGTCAACTTCCCAACAGCACCCATTTTCACTTTCATGGAGCCAATTAACACCAACTCTTATCCGTATTGAACAAGCAAAAAGAACATACGACACCTCCTCACGCCTGACCTTGTCTCAATCAGCTATTTCCTTTGACTAGAATCCTTCAATTCTTCGTATGGGGCAGCTTTCCTCTCTCTTTCTCCCTCGGACTTGTCAGTTGGGACACGGCTTCAACTTCCTATATAACAGCTCCAGTACATGACCATCTGAAGGCCACACAATATCATCAGTTCTTATTGTGTGGTATTTTACAGTTTTTACATCTAGTCGTCATGGTATTTTACAGTTTGTTTAGCTGTTTCTCATCAGGTTCTACCCGAGTCGAGTGTCAAGGAGATGAGGGAAGCACACAACAGAGGAGAGTACTGAAGGAAGAAAATTTTGTATCAAGTGAAGACAAGTTGACGAAGAAGAAGAGCAAGTCCATGAACAATCATCCCAAGAATACAAGCCCTCCAATTCCTCTTACCTACTTTCCTGTTGGAAGCAGACTTTCTTACTTGTGAACCATGATTATAAGTCATTAGTTGACTCTCCTTTTCTTTTCTTTTCTTTTCATTCAATTCATTTTTTTTTTCATTTTTTGCAGTCTCCTTCCCTGCAGATGGAGTTTTAGAATCCTTCCTTTTTTTTTTGGTCAATGTTCAATTACTAAAATATCCACAGGTTCCTGATTGATACAATAACCACTCAAATTTTATATCTAGCCTCTTCCTCTTTGGTGATATTTCCTTTCCCAAATTGGGTTATTAGTAGATACGATGTATGTTATTAATAAATGCAGTTAGCAATAACCACAATATCACGATTTACATTCTATTTAGAGTAATAACTAGACAATAAATATACATACCTCCAACATTAGACATAGCATCTTGATTCATTTTCTTCGTTTAAGAGACCACAACTTATCAATATTCAACAAACATGTGCAAGAGGGAGCTTATGGTTGAAGACCTTTTTTGAACTATGACCACACACAAACTCACCCATATGTTATATTTATAACATGTTTCACTCTAAAGGGTATAATGAAGCTAATTGTGTTATTTCATAATTGTGTATGGTTTAATGGGTCAACCTGTAGTTATTAGGGTACTACCATGTGTCTCAAATGTAATTAGTAAATTATTAACCATTCCATTATGATTATTAAACATACACTAGGTAATCAATTAATAGTTGTGAATATGAAATTAATGTTGTGATCATATTAGTCCATATATTTCTAACATTTTCCCACTTGGACAATATAATCAAACCACTATACCAATCTCCATCATTCAAAGGCAGTCAAATAAATCATATGCAATATCATATCAATAGGATATATTTACTACATATGATTAGGCCCTGGAGATATTCAAATACAACAAAAACCATTAAAACAATATGCATGCAGTACAACAACTGAAACTACACATTTGTCTTCTTTTGTACCGGTCATTTCGTCATCAACATATATATGTCAATATTAATAAGAAGTGAATGCAAATATCATTATGCACGTTTCATATATATAAGTTATAAGCAATCCGTACAAAATACCAACATGTTCAATACAAAATAGCAAACTCCCACTAATCTTATCAAGCTAAGCTCTTAACAATCTCATGTGGGAGACATGTTCTGCAAACACACATATAGGTAAGCTTTTTGTAAGTGGATCTGCTAACATGCTAGCAATAGGCGTATACTTAACAGTAATGAGAGATTCATCAACTTTCTCTTTAACAAAATAGTACTTTATATCAATGTGCTTTGAGCGAGAAGTACTTCTAGTGTTCTTAGAGAAAGCTACAACTGCGGAGTTATCATAATACAATTTTAGTAGACTTAAAATAGAGTGTACAATACTCAATGCTGAAATGAAATTCCACAGCCATATTGCTTGACAAGTTGCCTCATAACACGCCATATACTTTGCCGTCATTGTAGAGGATGCTGTGAGTATATATTTGACACTTTTCCAAGATACAACTCCTCCAGCCATCGTATAGATGTAGCCTGGAGTGGAATTTTTTATCATCCACACATCTTGCATAATCGGCATCACTGAATCGAACTATATCAAGAGTGTCAATTCGTCGATAAGTCAACATATAATCCTTGCTACCCTGAAGATACCTCATAACTTTCTTAATCGCTTTCCAATGACTAAGTCCAGGATCACTTAAGTATCTTGCCAACACGTCTACAACAAAAGCAATATCAAGGTGTGTGCATAGTTGAGTATACATCAGAATACCTACAAGTGATGCATAAGGAATAACTTTCATTTAATCTCTCTCTTTATCATTTTGTGGACATTGGGTCTTTAAGAATTTGTCACCCTTCACTATTGGTGTCTTTCCAAAAGAACAAGAATGCATATTCAATCTTTTAAAGATCTGATCATTGTAAGTCTTTTGAGACAATTGAAGAATCCCATTAACTCTATCCCAAAGAATCTGAATTCTAAGTACATAAGAGGCCTCACTAAGATCCTTTATATCAAAATGGCTAAATAATAGTTTTTTTTGTCTCAAATAATATATCAGTATCATTAGAAGCAAATAAAATGTCATCAACATACAGTATAAGAAAAATGAAACTGCTCCTACTGAACTTCATATGTATACATTGATCAACTATATTCTCCTTGAAGTTATTTGTAGTGACAACCATATCAAACTTGAGATACCACTGCCTTGATGCTTGTTTTAACCCATAGATAGACTTCGTGAGCTTGCAAGCCATGTGTTTTTTACCAGTTATCTCAAAACCAACTGGTTGTGTTATACAAACATCTTCATACAAATCTCCATTCATGAAGGCGGTCCTCACATCTAATCGATTGAGTTCCAAATCAAAATGAGTAACTATAGCTATGATGATTCGCAGTAAATCTTTGGTAGAAACTGGTGAGAAGGTTTCTTTGAAATCAATCCTTTCTTTCTGGCTATAACCTTTAGCCGCAAGTCTAGCCTTGTACCTTTCTACTTGTCCACTTGAGTCATATTAGATTTTGTAAACCTACTTACACCCAATGGGTTTGCAACCTTTAGGTAGTTTAACCAACTCCCAAACTCCATTTTGTGACGTGGAACTCAACTCATCTTCCATTGCATTCATCCACAATGCAAATTGAGGACTATTCATGGCTTCTTGATAACTGTCTGGTTCAGTATTATCTCCCACATCAAATTCACGTTTCTAAAAATAAACAATACAATCGTCAGGAATGGCAGGTCTGCGTGTTCTTTGTGATCTTCTGACAACAACTTCATTATCCCCAGTATCAATGTCTTCATCATGTGCTTAATTCTGAGGTTCATCATGAGATTCCACTAAATATGTTCAATCATAGGGTCATCAGTAGTAGCATAAACGACAGGTACAGGGATTAGAATACATTCGTCCTTTAACACAATTTCTCTTGACCTTTGACTTGAACCAAATTCATCTTCAAAATAGACAGCTCTATCTGATTCTATAATTCTAGTCGTATGAGATGGGCAACAGAATCTGGAACCCCTTTATCCGACGGTGTAACCTACAAAGTAGCCACTAATAGTTTTCGGATCAAACTTCTTAGATTGTGAATTATAGGGTCTTACTTCTGCTTTGCATCCCCAAATATGAAAATGGTGTAAGCTTGGTTTCTTACTTGATCATAACTCATATGGAGTCTTTGGGAGTGACTTGCTAGGTACTTGATTCAAGATATAAGTGACTGTCTTCAACGCCTCACCCCATAAAAATTCTAGTAAACTAGAACGAATCAACATACACCACAACATATCAAGAATTGTGCGGTTTATACTTTCAGCAATTTCATTTTGTTGAGGTGTTCCTGACATTGTATATTTTGCTTCAATACCACATTCTTGCAAGTATTTAGCAATAGGCCCTGGATTCCTTCCACTCTCATCATAACGCCCATAACACTCTCCACTTCTATAAAAATTAACTACTTTGATTTTCTTTTTCTTTTGAAGCTCAACATTTGTCTTGAAAATCTTAAAAGCATCCAAAGATTCAGAATTTTCACGAATAAGCTCCACATGATCGTACCTGAAAAATCATCAATAAAAGTGATGAAGTATTTATAACTACCTATAGCAGGTGGAATAATGGTCCACATATGTTGGAACCCTCCCGGGTGCGACACGTGTCCGACGTCCCACGTGACATCTGGACGCGCATCTCACGAGGGAGCGATTCCTCACCACTAATTAAACCTCAAATCGGACTTAAGTTCGCTTCATCCGAATAAACCTTTGATAAATTGACCCCAATTATCCTCTAATCAAAAGGATCTGCTTAGGCCCATAATTAAAACTGATTCCTAAGTTATTACGAAATTTCGCACGAAACCGACATATATCGACCAAAAGGTCCAACTAACACCCGACACTCCCATTTTACCGAAAAGAAGTAGAAAATATTACCAGTTAACTAGTGCTTCAAAGTTTGTGCAAATCGGTGGCTAAATGGAGAAGAAACAAAGAAAATAGGAAAAAGGGTATTATAGGTTTACTTAAAACCAACTTTGCTTATTTAAAGCCTTTTTACCCCGGAATCCGAAATTTCTTACGTTTAGTGCCTCTCGAAACATGATTAGAAACTTTATAACATTTTAAAAGGATGTTAAAAACAGATTCATTCATT
>JAOTBA010000001.1:1699817-1714475 GCA_025629845.1 Erythroxylum squamatum | reverse complement strand
TCCCCATACCCGCCCCCGTTCGGGTAATTTTATCGGGTACCCATCGGGTTCGGGTACAATTGCCATCCCTAGATTCATTATCAAAAGGATACATATATCCTTGTATGTAACTTTATGATTCTCATTATGTTGATTTATCAATATGGCATAAAATGATAGTCTTGAGTATCCAACTTTATATTCTTGTCACTTATGTTAAGCATAAGTCTTCTTTGATCCAATACACACAAAATATAATGTATAAACTTGGATCAGCTACTTTTACTCATCAATCTATTTCATATTATACCTTGAATGTTGTAATAATGTTAAATTCGAATTCAGTATCAAATACTCATAAGAATGAACTAAAAATATATATGATCTCAACCATATCACGTATAGGAGAAAAAATTCATACAATCATTTTTGTTATAATGAAAATTATTATTATACTATAGCAAATGAGTTTAATTATATTCCATGTTTATGCATTTTATAAGTTAAATTTCATTAGGATACTATACCTTTCAGTTCTAGTTCATGCAATCTCTTACATCTTACCATCATGATGTTAACATATATCTTGCATGTTGTCATCAAAGTTTATGAGACATTAATCAATTCAAAATGTCATGACATTTTGTCATCCATATGATATTAACGTATCTTTAAAACTTTGTCACCAAATCCTCAATAGGGATTAATAGCAAAATTGCATAGTGGACATAAATCTCCTTTTCTTTTTATCTTTGAGAACTCTTCTCAAACCTAACCTATGTCCAAGAAATTAAGTTCATTAACTTAGTATCCACTATACTAACTAAAGGTAATTTCTACATGGAGCAAAATATAAATGTAAGAAAGCAAGCAATTGATCATATGTCATGACTATTAAATAATATTAAGACTTTAATCATGTATTTAGTTACTCCCTCTATTTTATCCAAAATAATAGTCTCACTACTATTCGAAAAGATCACTCTAATCTCTTTAGTGAGCTAGGATCGCATTCAAATTTAGTTGATCTTGAGTCGCTCAACGAACCAACTAAACTTAAATTAGGTAGATAACATCCTTATTAATCACACCTCAAGTGATTCTTAGATTTGTTAGGCAATAATTCTTTGTCAAAATATATCTTATTTATTATTCCTAACCTTGCCTTTAAATTTATATGATCATGAATCATTTATGTAAATTATACAAATTTAGTTAAGTAGAACTCACTAATTTAAGATAAAATATATTTAGGTTAAAGAGGCTTTGAATCATTCAACAAGCCTTACAATAGATATAATTCTGGTTTTATTCCTAAATAATGGAAGACAAAATTTACGTTCTTAATGTGTACTTAATATTTTAACGATGGATTTAATTTTATTCATCTTATCAAATACAAAATTGCATGTAAATGTTGTACATACATACATACATATATATATATATATATATATGTATATGTATGTATGTATGTATAATATACATTTAAACAAATGAAATACCTATTTCAAATATAATTTTTATTTATTTTAAATTTCATTTGATTTGACAATAATTTAAAATTCAATTGAAAACTATATTCAATTATCTTTACTCTTATAATAAAATTAATTGAAAATTTTTATCATAAATAATACTTCTTACTTATTATAATTTAGAAAACTCATTTTTCAAAATTTTAACAAGTAAGACATTATAATCCAATTAGAAAACTATTTCTAATTTAATTATAAATTATTTTTAGTTAGAAAACTATTTTCTAATATTAAAAAGAAAACTACTTTCAAAATTAAATAAAACGTTTTTAAATTTCATTAAAAAATTCCTTTACATTATTTATTTAGAGATTAGTTTCTTAATTAATTAGAAAATCTTTCCTTAATAAATTAGAAAACTTTTTAAAAAGTATTAACGAAAGCTAATTTTCTTAATTTATAAATGAAAATACCTTTTCAAATTTAAGAAAATACCTTTTCTAATAAATCAAATTGTAAACAAATATAATAATTATTATATAAATAAAAATAATTAATTTAATTTATTTCATTCAAATTGAAATAAATAAACTTTAATTACGGAACATCTTTTTTAATTACTTGAGAAGATAATTAATTAATTTAATTTATTTCATTCAAATTGAAATAAATAAACTTTAATTTATTTCATTCAAATTTAAAGGGTATGAGAATAAATCAATGGGAATGGAATGAATGGTAATGATTAGTTGATTATTATGATTGATTAAATAGTTTTTTCATACCAAAGTTTTAGGTAATGGTCCATACCCTCCATGTATGGGAGGAATGGGTTTGATTCCGACAAATACTAATTTTTTAATTTTTAATTGAATATTTTTAATTAAATATAATTAAAATATAATTAATTAAAATATAATTAATTAATAACTTTAATTAATTAAGATAAAAGCCAATTAATTAATTAATTAAAATAATTAAAAAATATAATTAATTAATTAATTAAAATAATTAATCAACATAAATTCTAATTAATTAATTAAAATATAATTAATTAATTAAAGTATAATTAAAATCTAATTAGTTAATTAAAATATTATTTATTACATGATTAATTAAAATCTAACTAATATATAATTAATTAATTAAAATATAATTAAAATATAATTAATTAATTAGTTAATTACAATAAATTAAATTAATTAAGATATTATAATTAATTAGTTATAATTATTTATATTTTAATTAATTAAAATAAAATAAATAAATTAAGATAAAATCTAATTAATTAATTAATTAAAATAATTAATCAACATAAAATATAATTAATTATTTCAAACAATTAATTAATTAAAGTCTAATTAAAATATAATTAATTACATGATTAATTAAAATTTTAATTAAAATATAATTAAGATGTAATTAATTAAACTGTAATTAATTAATTAAAATATAATTAATTAATTAATTAATTACAATATAATTAATTAAAATATTATTCATTAATTACTTAAAATATAACATCATTTGTATTATCAGATGAATGTAAATTGTATTAAACTATGTTACTTGATTTTACTGTAGCAACGAAATGGTAGACATTATGGTTGTGTCGATAAATTGCATAATATTTTGGATGATTAATCTATACTTTGAAGATATTATATAACTAATGATATGTTGATGCAAGAAAATACTAGAGTATTTTTTTCTTCAAGAGCTACTGGAAAGGAAAAATCGCAATATACTTGATTTTAAATATTTTGTCATTATAATTAGGGTGCATAAATTAAAAATAATTATTTAAAATATATTTGAAATTTACTATAAAACAAAAATTTAACAAATTTTTATTTCTTAACATTTTTAACAAACCAACCACCATCAATGGTAATGATAATCATTCCTTCATTTTAACCGACCATCATAATTATAATGATTATATCCATTCTCATTACTTACAATATTCATTCTAATTCTCATTCCTATTGCCCTCTATGAACCAAGCGTCCTCTTAAGAAATTAAAAATTTTTACGTTTGATTAGTCCGGTTGAAATTTTTAATCACTAAACAATAATAATAATAATAATCGGATTTATTACCATGCCCCCACTTCTTTGTTACTATACTGATAAAGAGGAATCGGTTCCTTGCGAGCTACAACAGAAATGCCAAAATGGCAATGGCAGCTTCAACGCGTATGCTAATTAAATAAAAAACCATGGTAGATCCCATTTCTAATCCTGTTCACGCCAAGAATCCACCCACTAGTCCTTTTCCATTACACGATGCTCCTTCCATATTCTTTTTCGTTTCGCAACGAGTTCTTGTTGACAATGGCGGAGTCCTCGTGAATTTTCACCACCATTCACGCCACTCATTTTCTCTCGGAGTTCCTCTGTAAAGGTTGATGCTTTCTTGCCCATTTTGTGAAACCCAGGTTTTAGATTTTCAAAAGGCTGCCATTTTCTAGTTGTCAGATCTGATTCATGTCGTTTTCTTGCTTCGTTTATCGCCCGTTAAAACAATCTGCTTTTGGGGTTTTGGGTTATATAGATGCAGATTGTTAAGTGGGGTTTGTGAGATTTTTGTTGGAAATTTGTATATTGTTTACGTTTATACAGATATTGATTAAATGGAAGTTTCTGGGGTAGCGTCTACTCGTTTGGATCAGTTGGAGGAGGGATCTGAAGGGAACTATTTGCAAAACTTTGAGTTGGAGTCTTCTAATAATGAAAATGGACTTAATCATCAGTTCCATTCAATGAACGCGTTGGAGATCTTAAGGGAAACCATAAGGATTCTCCGGTATAACTCCACTTCGTTTATGATGATTGCAGCGTTGCTCGTTTGTCCAGTGACTGCCATTTTTTTGTCAAATATATTAGTTGATCAAAATATTGTCAAGAGGCTGACTATTAAGTTAATGTTAGTTGCAAAGTCCAGTGGACTTCCATTGAGGTCTTTCATTAAACAATCGTGTCACCGCTTCTCTGAGACCGTTGTTTCATCCACAGTGTGCTTCCCTTTGTTTATCACATTGTCTTTGTTATCAAAGGCTGCAGTTGTTTACTGTGTGGATTGCACTTATTCAAGGAAAAGTGTTGATATTTCAAAATTTCAAGTGATCATGGGCAAAATTTGGAAAAGGGTTGCCGTTACTTACGCCTGGGCTTCTATGGTGATTGTTGGCTGCATCACATTATTCTGTGTACTGCTTTTTGCTATTTGTAGTTCATTCTCGGTGCTGGGTTTTTGGCCTGATCTAAACTTGTATGCTGCAATTTTGGTAGGTGTTGTGTTCTCAATTGTTTTCGCAAATGCCATAATTATATGCAATGTAGCCACTGTCATTTCTGTCTTGGAGGATGTTTCCGGGCCGCAAGCTTTGCTTCAATCCAGTGTCTTGATTAGGGGACAGACTCAGGTGGGTCTTCTATTATATCTTGGATCAACAATTGGGTTGGCTTTTGTCGAAGGGTTGTTTGAGCATAGAGTGAAGACATTAAGCTATGGGGATGGGTCTTCTAGGATATGGGAAGGTCCGCTGTTGGTCATCATGTATTCATTTGTGGTGCTTATTGATTTGATGATGAATGCTGTTTTCTACTTCAGTTGTCGGTCTTACCGTATGGAGGCAGCAGATGGTGAATGCCAATCAATTTTAGACACAATTGTTATTTCTGCTGAATCAGTAGTTGTTCCATGATGTTGTAAATTAACTATTGTGAGTAAAAGTACACAAATTAATGGAGGAGGGAGTGGAACTGGAAGGCAGCATGAGGGAATTTGATTCTTGTTACTAGTTGCAATTATCTCTTGATCAATAAGGAACAGTGAATTGGAACTCCAGCAAGGTATTCTGATTCGAGGAACTATCAATGATGATTAACCTCAGTTGACTCGACTCTTCTATGTAAACATCACTGAAAGCAAACCCTTTCATTGACTTGCTGGATAATAAAGAAATAGAGGGAAGGGTATATTTTGAATATTACAGAATGGATGTAGAAAGTGTTGCTCCTCGAAGGATATAAACTTTGGAAAATTGAGTAATTTTCTGTTTGTTTAATGAAATCTTCTAGTTCTGTTGTTTCTGTGTTTACTTAACTGTAATCTTTAACAAGATAATACAACTTTTCTTCTTTGTGCCATGATTTTCAGCAGCAGAGTCTCAAGTACAGATAATTTAGAGTACCTGCTACCTCCTTGCTTTCTACTCTTCATTTCATTTTCTGCCACAGTGCTGTACAGAAAGTTTGTGCAAATTCCTTGATGAGCATAAATAGGCATTATTAGCTTGAAGGAGCATGAAGGCTTTTTGCAGAGTTCTCGTGTCTCTGTCAGTAATTTTACACTGTTTACTTGGTGTTTCTGTTCTAGTATTTGAGATTCGAAGGTTTTCTTGTGCACTGGTCTGTTCTTGCAAGGTTCATCATGCACAATTACAAGAATTGAATCTGTAATGTTGTTTGATCTTTAGCTTCTCTTCAAATGAGGTACTCTTTGTCCCAAGTATAAAAAACCACCATTCATCCTACTTTTGCTCTATAGAAACCGTAGTGAAATAGTATTTTTGAAGACAGCATTTTCCCTACAATCTACTTGGATGAAGTCTGATAATTTCAGAGTTCACCTGCGAATGCAACACCTGATTCTGCCAATCTTGGTTTGAATATCAGCATTTCAAGTATTTCAGCCCTCCTGAATTAGTGTTAAAGTAAGGTATAGGTCGAAGATTGACTTTGTTTTTACAAAAACTTGTGAACAATGAGATTGACTTAGTGTCTAGCAATATCACAAATATAGACTTTTTTTATTTGTTTGCAGGTTACCTTTTACTGGGTTGACTCTGTTTCTGGTCATGACGCTCTGTTAGTGCTTTGAAGTGTTGAAATGAAAAGTGTTGTAAGAACTTTCCGGTGGTGATTTCTCCAGAAAAGAAAAAACAAATTGATGATAGAAGAAATATTAATTAGAAGCTGAAAATCCATAATTAGGACATATTGATGATATTAGGTTGTTGAAATATCAAATTTCAGGCTGGATTTTGGCAAAGAATGTTGAAATTACACTTGGAATTTTAACATTTGATATGAAGTAATTCCAATTTCTCTCTCCTCTAAACAAGAACCAATGCCTCCTTTTTGAAGTATGTTTCTAGAGTGAAATGTCTTGGTCTGTTCAGAACTCTTTTGTTTTCCCCACATAGTTCAATTCCTAATGAATCTCTGAACTGCACTTTTTCAGGCAGATATAAGAGTATCCCGAGTTATGAAATCAACTAAATGGCTGAGTGCAGGTCTGTGAAGGCATTCAGGAATATTACTACAGCTTCCATCTGAGAAATTGTTTTGCCTGGTCCAAATAATGCCAACTTCCATTAATGTTATGGGGCAGTGGACACAGTATATGTTTGACTGATAAACAGTTTATAAACACTCTGTTCTGAGGTGATGTAGGTATGCTTGTCTCTTCAGACAAGCGTGTTTCAGTGTCAAAGTTGATGAAAATGGTCGGATTAGGATTCGATTTTAAACTAAAATATTTAAAGTTTCAGATTCTCACTAGTCTTGTCTCCGCTCATGGTTTCGGTTGTAGAACTACAGAATGTACTATCAAATCAACGATTCCTACTGATAGAGAGAGAGATGTGTTTTTAGTTGGAGGAAAAAACAGAAGTATCAAAGTCACCTGATGTAACTCAAGAGATTGGATCGCACATTGGACTCTTCGCCAATTCTATATACACCCACCAATTCATGCTAGTTGCTACCATCACCTCCTTTCCACGCCAGACCACCCTTGTCCCATCTCTTGTTTTGTGGCCTACCAAGAAGGGCCAGTGAAGATCCAAGGATGATTCTAACTCGTTGGATCAAGAGAGTTGAATGTACATCGTTCAATAAGATTAACCAAATGGGAGTGGATTGGAACTTTGATGAGTGGTTGCTCGTATAACGTGTTATGGTCAGGTGTGATGTATAATGGGACCAGAAGGCAGCAGAATAAGTTTTCACCGACGAAAGGAATCGAAGCTATTGCGAGTTATTGATCTTGTCAGGATTGCTTTGATATTTGTGAGAACTGAGAAATTGCTAATCAGACCCGGACAAGAATTTAAACTATCTGTTTCTAGGAAGTGTAAAGATTTGATCTTTAGCTTGAGTTCGTGTGAAAGATCTGATCTTTAAAGAATAAAGAGTCTTTATTGTGAAATAGAGATTATCTGTCTATCTTATTTTATAAATATTTATTTATTTATTTAATTTATTAAATAAATAAATACTTACAAAATAAAATAGGCACAAAAGAATACAACAGCTTATCTGTAACATAGAAAAATAACCGACAAGCTAAAGAATCAACTAGTGAATAGGTATGGTATGGGTCCCTACAAAACTGGTCCCTAGCCAGTGCCTACCATCTATCCATCTTGTCTACAACCCATGTTTATTAGTTCTCAGTGCCTCTCTGTCTCACCGTGCAGTACTTGAAAAAAGCTTCTGTCTGATACAGAACAGAGTACAGCAGCAATGAGAAGGAGAGGGAGAGAGAGCATTTTAATGGTGTATGTGTGTGTGAGATAGAGAGAAGAGACAAAAGGGGAAGTCGAAAGTCAGAGGGTATGGAGTGGCATTTACTCCAAATCCATCTTTACTTGGCTTTTAGTTTGTTTCTTTCCTTCCTCACTGTACATATTCTCTCCACTGGCATTCATTTTGGCCTGCACTGCCAGTCACTCAGCTGGTTTCGCTTCTTTCTGGGTCCCAACCAACAATACTTCTCTTTTCTTTTTGCTCCTATTTTCCATTCCATGTTGTGTAATGATCAAATTCTTATGTGTGCACGGAGAAATTTATACGTCAGATTTTACATGCATTATGATGTTTCCTTACCATTCTTTAAGTTCAATTTCCTTTTCTTGTCTGCTTCATTTTATTCTTTTACTAAAATCACCCACCCCTGAAGACATCGCTTTCCCTTCACACTCATCTCCTTTCCTTTTCAGTGAAAAAGCTGCAATCCTATATAGATGTGCAGCAGGGGATGACATGTCTCTTGTTTATATTACTTTGGGGGTTTCAACTCCTGCAGGGTAGATTCCTTTTTTATGATTTTTGAGTAACAAGAGTTAAAATCAACATATATGCACCTCCCAAGCAGATCCCCTTCAAGAGCCGAAAGGGATTGAATTACAATCTGAATGCATCAAATTAGTATATGAAATCAAAGTTTATCCAAAAGATAGATCGGTAAAAGTGTACTACTAAGAGTAGAAAAATCATTCAGCAACTTGTTATGGTATGCAGACAAAGGTCAAATCTTTGATTTTAGTATTTGCAGAGATCATCTTTCAGCATCTTTTTCATGTTACAGCATCACTTACTGCATGAAATTATTTACTTAACCTGAGAGTTCTAAATTTCTCATTTCATGTTCTAAATTTCTTAAACATTAATTAGCATCTAAAATAAAGTATTTGTCTTGTGTTATATTAGATTAAGACTTGCTCATGTGGACAAAAAGCAGGTGAATGTAAAGATGTAATTAGCAATTGGAATGAAAAATTAGCAGTAAAACATGAGCTTTTTCACATTCTCTCTGAGCTTAGGCAAAGGCGTTGCCTTTGGTGGTGCAGCTCTTGAGATTGTAGATGCATTCTTGGTAGAAACCATGGATTCAGACCTATCAAGATAAAGTCTTCCTCTGTATGCAGCCAAGTGAGCATAGTAAGCAGGAGGCACCAAAGAGACTGGTTTTGTGCACCTAACAAATGTGTAGCAGAGGTTATAGACCAGCTTCTGTAACTCATCAGAAGTGAATTTATTCTCATCCCACAGTACATGGTAATGTGTTGGCCTGCTCGTTCCTTTGACTCCCCAGTGGCTGCATAAGTAGAAATCAAATTCCCTTGGATGCGTGATCACAGTGTCCACAACAGTCCCTGGTGGTATATTCTCGTCGAAGAAATGGTTCTGGGTCAAAGAGGGATCGGTTTCACAGGGAAAGAGTCTTGTGTGATGCCTCTTTTGAACAACAGAAAAAGTAATGGGAGGTCTGTAACCACTGAATTTAGAACAAGCTTCTTTAATAGCCTGTAACTCTTCTTTAAGGACCTTGTAAAACTGAGTTTCACTCACTCCATCTCTGAAGAATATTAGTCTCTTGGGAAGTTCATTTACTTCCTGGTAGAAGTCATCTAACAGTTCTTTAACCATAGCAGCAAGGTCTTGGATGATTTCTTCTCTATGTGTTTGTGACCTCATTCTTGAAACATACTTGTTGGCTGCTGGCCAATTCATGCTACCAACCACAGCAGCAACAGATGGGCTGAAATCGTCAAGTGGATGAGGATGAGTCACATCAGCACCCATAAACATCACAGGTTCACGAGAAGACAAGAGGCGAGGAATTTGAGAGGGTAATGAATTGTACAGTGCAACTGTGCATCCACCAACTTTGGCGTTTATCTTTAGAGCCAAATTTGCCAGAAACTGTGAGCTCAACTTGCCAAGGTTTGGGTACAAGCAACATTGAGTCACAACTCCAACACTTGTCTCTGCTATTCGTTTCAAATCTGCATATCCCTTGTGTTTCTTCTCCATTACGCATATTATTAGCTGCAGATTATTTGATGCAGCTCTATGGATCTTCTTGAGATTTGATTCCAAAACCGATACATTGTTAAGCACTTGGATTGGCTCGTATTCAGGGCTAACTACTGTATTCCTATTAAGGAAGATGCCTAACTGCTCACATCTTTGAGATAGCTGGTTTATGAATTTTGGGATGTTGGACTTCTGATCAGAGGTGCCTCCAAAGCTTATCAGAGCCCACCTATCTATTCTAGTTCCCTCAGAGACATGGCTGTCCAAAAGGTTCCATTGGCGATCACGGCGAGAAGGGAATAAGTCTCTTACATGACCACCATCTCCAAGTCTAAGTTTTGGTGGTTGAAGAATTCTACCATTTACTCGTGTCATTTCCCTTGAAACATGGAGCTTGAATTCTCTGCCCTGCTCGCCACTGTCAACCAAAAGTTTTTCTAAACATTAGATAGTGGGTATAGAACAAACAAAGCAATCAGAAAATAGTAAAAGAACCAATACGTTTCATCATAACAATTGTTTAAGTGCTCAAAGAATCACCTTGTTGGCCCAACAGATCCTTGCACGACTCCATCTATGATGGCTTTCCTTGCTTTTGGTCTTTGGCAACCCATCTTCAGGATTCTAGCAGTCTGATCATCAGAGAGTTTACCCAGAAACTTCTGGCCTTCACAAATTATGCAAAGCTCCATTGGAAGATAACATGGTTTTCTCCTACTAATTTGCAAGCACGGCAAGTTCCTGAATCGTATGTCATAATTGTAGTGGTCTTTGAAGTAACTCACCAACCTCAGGTTCTTCCCATCCCTATCTGCAAACCAAAGATTTTCTGTAGCTTCTTTTGTCAGGCCATAAACTCTGTATCTCTGAACTGTCTCTCTGTGGCAAACAAAGACTCTGATGTTCTTCAGGGCCTTCTCTATTTCTTTCCTTTCCTCACCACTCAAAGTCCTGGTTTTCCTTTGAGGAAGGTCGCTAAGAAATTCTAGACGTTTTTGCAGGTAAGGAAGGACTCCAATACTCTCATGGAAAGCAGTCACTGAGAGATCCACATTGAGAGCTAGTCCTTGTTGGGTTGGTCTCAGACTTTGAAAGAACCCTCTCAATCCAACAGCTCCTCCTCCAATATCTCTAGTCCCTCCCATTGAACTCGAGTAGAGTGATCGACCAACTGGTATACACTTCTCCATTGGTCCCTCTCTCAAAACAACATCCAAAGCATGCAGATAATCTTGAGGAAGAGGAATCCAATCATCACCTTCCTTACTCAAGTAACAACTCAATTCCTTAGCATCCAATTTGGACACAAGCTTTATATTCACTCTAAATAATTTGAGCTGTTGATACTTCTCTTCCCAGTCAGAGAATTGTTCGAAGGGCAATGATGACTTCCCAGTTGGGATAGGAAGGCTAATGTAGAATTCAAGTCTGTCATTCTGAAACTCTACAGGACTGTAAAGATTCTTTCTACCATCATATGCAGGAAGAGCTCCAGATAGTACTGTTGAATTGCTCTCTACAAGTTTCTGTTTGATCATCCTAGCAACTTCCTTGGAGGGACTTGGAGATATCTCCATGTTGTAGTGGAAAATTTTCTGCGAGGAATCGAATTGGACAAGAAAATGGTTGGCAAGCAGGGTAATAACAGACCCTTCAACACCACCAGAATCTGGCCGCTTTGCAACCACCAGTAGCTTTTTAGTGGAGTCTACTATCCTCCTTCCATCATCTCCTTTAAGGGACAGACTCTGTTGTGTTTGCACTTCTTGTGAAGCTGTTTATACATGGTGAAAAGAGAAGTTTAAGTTTTCAATGCTGAGAGACATACAAACGAAGAAGAAAAACGCAAATCCAGAAAGGAGATTTGCCTTCTTTTATGTCGGTTTTTTGTGCTATCCTCGCTGTATAGTTACCTGCATCAAAGTTGTGTAGCAACTAAAACCAATATGGAGTATAGAGAAAGGAGACAACAGAAAATCTAAAGAGCAAACATGCAAGGAATGGATTGATATGCGGTGTTAGTTACCTAATGGAGTGGTTATGACAGGGTCATCCTGGTTACAGGAAGAGGTGGGAAGAGGAGGACCACGTAGCTTACAGATAGGTGTTTTCCAATGGGCTTTTGATCTCAAGCTGTGATTTTGAGTGTAAGGTTGAGTCGAAGCAAGTTGAACAGGGAGTGGTGAAGGTAACGGTAGAAGAGCTGGGTTGAAACAATGGTGTGTGTTGTGGTTGAAGAACCCCCCAAACCGATTTGAGTTCTGCAAAAGTTGATGATGCTGATATTGATACTGATACTGATACTGATACTGATACTTGTGCTTGTGGCTATTGCTCTGACTTCTAAAAGTTTCAGCCTTGACGTTGCATTTCTTGCTGGCATTGGATTCTTCTGTCTCTTCCATTTACTCACAGTGAGTGTAAAGAGGGTAAGTGAGAAATATGGAGTAAGCTCATGCGTGAAGGAAGGGAAAGGTAAGAAATGAGTACCCTTTTGAGAGATAATACAAACACAAAAGGTATCTCAGAAGGAACTGTAGCTTCTGCAGAGGAAGAAGAGTTTTGTTCTAGTTGCAGAGGTTGTTTGTGTCTTAGTTTCAGAAGGAAGGTTTAGATATTGGTGAAAGGAAATTCATAGAGGAAGAGGCAGAGAGGAGAGGAGGAAGTGTATGTATACACTATTAGGATATGCAAAGCTAAAAAAGAGCCCCCACTCATGTAGTCAGTGGGTAAGGGGTGTATTTGGAGTTATTGCAGTCTGTGTGTAAAAAGCACATGCTAGGGGTGTTCTTATATACCCTTTATAGTCCATTGACTACATGTTCAAGCGTATAAGGCTATTCCAGTTTCACCTTTTTTTCACTCTTCAAAATCTCATTCCAAGTCAAAGAAAGCCACAATTTTTGTTTTAAGGAAAATATCTCCAAAGCCCACATAGTGATTGGACTTTCCACATGTCCTTGTCCCTCGACTTAATTTCTTATCATGTCTTCTTATTCTCTTTTTTTATCCGACCCGAGTTGGCCTGAAATTACGACCGACTCAAATTTCGGTTAAATTTAAGTTTAACATTAAAACGATATTATTTATTAAACATGACTTGAATTAATTTAAACGTGAAGTTTAAATAACTTAAATTAATCTATTAAATTTGAATCGGATTAAATCGCACTCAAAATATTAACCTTATTCTTAACGTACATATTATCATCTTGTTTAAATATGTAGATGGTCGTGCTTGCTTCATCGTAAGTGTTATCTAGATATGGCTATTATGCACAATAATTAGCTAATGCTTTTTCTTTTTAGATTTTTATGCAAAATCTTAATCAACTATTAGCTTTTCTATGTGTGATTATTCACATGTGAAGCCTTTGTGATTAGGAAAAGGAGCCAATTCAAGGATTGGGAATGAGAGAACCTTCTATTCCCCCCTTCCATAACACAAACACAATAATTCATTCATTTCATAAAAGCCAAACTTTCTTAAATATAACAAAAAGGATTATAATTAGGCATGATAATAGACTGGTTTAAAGTCTGATTAGGTTCAAGACTTTACACTCGAGCCAGAACCCAATTGAGCTCAGACAACTCAAAACCTAATCGAGATTGATTAAATTTATTCTTTTAATATTTTAAATTTCAAAACGATGTCATTTTATATATGAAATTTTAAGTTTTGAGCTTTGTCGGGCTGTATAACTCAAACCCAACCCTAAACTTGACTTAAAACTAAAAGAAATTCATTAAAAAAAAGTTAGAACCGATCAATTTAAGCCGAACTCATTAACTTCAAATCGAACAAAACCAGGCTGGACTCTTTTTGCAATCCCTAAGTCTAAGACTTGCTAATCTAAAGACTTCAAAGCATTAGGTATTCACTACTCGACCCTTTAGAACTTTTTTATTGACAAAGATAAAGGGACGGTGGGGGTGAGGATTTATGCACTTGGGAAGGTGGGTCAGTCCATATATATTTTAAGGATAAGCATTGTTGGAATGTGGTGATAGAACAATATCATTAGTGTGGAGCCTAGGTATAATTCATGCCCTATTCTCTTCTTTTATATATATTTATATGGACTTTGTACTACAAACGTCATGCCCACTTAGGAGACTCTACTTCTATGTCACAATATTTAAAAAATAGAATACAAATTATATCGGTAATATGATTTAAAATTATATAATAATTAATATATTGTACTTTGCATATTGTTTAATATACTTTAAATGATATTTATTTGCATAAATAATTTTTATTACAAAGCAAAATATAGTTAAAATTAAAAGTACTTTTTATTTTTATATTGTCAAACAGTCTACTGTATGAAGTTCTTTTAAAAAAGTTCTTTTTAAAATGACAGCCAAATAGTTAACTGACATTTTAGAAAAGTTATTCTCAGAAAAGATCTACAAAAAATGCTCTACTAACCAATGTTTTAAAAACCGGACCGAACATCGAACCGGTCGAAGGAAAGGTTTAAGGTTTAGAGGTTCAACCGGTGGTGAACCGCTATCAAACCGGAATATAATAAATAAGATGAAAATTTTATAAGAATAAATAAAAATAAAATATTTTATT
>JAOTBA010000001.1:1675002-1685459 GCA_025629845.1 Erythroxylum squamatum | reverse complement strand
TGCTGTACTCTCTGGAATCAAAACTATTTAGTTTAGCTTTGTTGTTTTACTTTCAAAGGAAAAACATGAAATACATATCAAGCATCAACTTTATTTCTTTTGGAAGTCGGAGTCTTAGTTAAGTCTCCTCTACTGACAGCGTGCTATAGCCTTGCCTACCTGGTTCTATGCCCATGCCATGTAGCCTTAACCATCGTTTAGTCACTGTTTCATTAATCCTTAGATCATAAGAACCTTTGAGATCAAATTCAAATTATGGAAATGTTTTCAGAAATTATGAGAATCATCGGGATCATAATATGCACTTTACACTTTATCCTTACTTCATTATTCTACTCAGAGAAGTGATTAATACCCTTTTGAGGAGTTCCCTATTGACACTGCTAACTTCTTTATATTATGGCTATGGGTGGGAATATGAGAAGTTAGAGGTGGTAGTTTGCTCTACACATACACTAACTTGAGCCACGTGAAATGCAGGAAGAGATGGAGAGTTCCTACACTGCGAAACAACGGCTCACAAACAATTCCCTAACTTGGTAGGCTTTCCAAAACAAATAATCGGAGTTGCTCTTGGGCTTACTGTTATTTGTAAAGACGAATGTAATTATGGTGTTTGATGTTTGTAACCAGTTGTGTTAAGAATGCTTGTAATGTAGTTGATAAATTAATGCTGGTAGCATCTATTAAGCAAAATGCATAGCTCTATGTTACATGTTTTTATATTTTTATTTATACATATCTATTTATATTTTGTATTATCGTTATTTTGCATTACAAGTGGATTTATTGGAAACATCCTTTCTACTAGATAGAGATAAGATTGTGTACTATTAAATTTCTTTAAACTCCGCGTGTCAACCGGACTTTCATTAGGTATTATTGTTGTCGTTGTATTATTGTTGTACTATCACCAATAATTTTTTACATTAGATAATAAAGAGAGATAGTATTAGCAAATTTAGTTCTTATGGGATCAGACTTATACTCTTCAATGTTAGTACAAAGTTTTTATTCATATACAAAACCTTGTGGAGCTAAAACCAAAGATGCTTTGAATATGAAACAACCAAGCTAACAATGAATTCATTTCAATATAATCACATTATTTGACAAAGTAAAACCTTTAAAAGCCAATTCCTTTTTCCAAGCTAAATAAACAAGCATTTGCATCTGACAGGCGAAGCAATTAATGGAAACCCCATTAGAACTAACTTTGACGAACTTTAGAAGTAATGATAATTTGCTTTCAAACAACATTGGAAGATAGAAGAGGGCTGCTAAGGTTTTCAGGGTTTGTGGAGTATTGAATAGGCATGAAAGCTGGGTCCTGATACGCATTAGCCAAGTTCTCATAAAATTCTGCTAATGTACCATCATTCTGGTCCTCCCTGTCCTTCTTTATTAAAACCTGAGTAATAAACAAGTTTAATGGTTCAGTAGAACTTCTTCTAATGCTATCCAAAGTTCTATGAATTAGAAGTATAAGTCCACAGGTATACAGTGCAGAGTAGCTTGGAAGATGTACATACCTCAGATGAGTAAGCGACGAAAATGGGAAGGAAACGTTTCCGGCAGTACTCGTTAAAGAGAAGTGTAAGAATTGGAAGAGGAACAACCAGGGTTGATGCAAGAGGGAGCTTCTTTACTGTAAAGATTCCCACTGCAATTGCATGCATGAGTACCAATGAGAATATCATTGAGTTGTGCACAATAGGCCAAAACTTCCCTGCTGTTTCATACTTTGGAGCATACACATTAATCCACTGCACAACAACATTGCATAACATCAAAGTTCCCTCTGAATTAAGATAACAACTTTGGCTTCAAATACACAAAACGACATACCTGGTTAGAGAAGACAATGTATGCAAGGCAGAGGTAAACCAAGAGGAAGGGTAGGATCAATGGAGCTAAGAAAAAATATGTGATTCCAAGAAGTCCAAAGAAACAAATTCTTGGAATATCCCTATGGTAGGGAATAGATGGAACTTCATCATCTGTACTTTTCCTGCAACATCTTCTACAAAGACTGCAAAGAAGAGGGATTGTGCGGAAGAGTTCTGATGAAGTGCTTGTCCATCCAGAAGTTACAACATAAGCAATGAAAAATGAAGCCTGCATCCAAGAATAGGTGTCATAATGATTTATCTAAATATGACTATTCAACTCCTCAATTTGGGAATTGAGAATGAACTTGAATCGATCTAAATACACGATTTAATCATAGAGTTCTCAGCTTCACCAAGGCTTTGTACAATTATGCAGAATATAGTCACTTGATTGTTTAGAAAGTTTCATGTGAAAGCTTGATATGATCCAAGCAAGGATGCAGCAATCCAGATAAACAACAACAAATTTGTACCTTTTCTCCTTCATTACTAAGCAAAACTATTTGATTGTACAAGTGCAAACTTTAACAGTTTCCATGAATTTGTTAAAGCCTCCATAACAGCAACTAAGCAACAAGGCTCCTTCCTATGGGTCGGTTTAACAAAGCATGTTCAAATTACAAACACTGATTTTGCATTAGTGATCTCTTTCCCTTAACAGTATTACATCCCATTCCTGTTCTGTGATCAACCTTGCTATCTCCGCAACTTGCATATATACTGAGCATTGAAAACTATATGTTAATGTGAAGCATTAACTGTATTCTTCTCTTTTTTATGCTTATATTGGTTTGATCGTGCTCAGATGTTTCTAATAACTTAAATGAACAATCAGAAAATGGTTGAATCAGAAGCAAGATGATCCTAAAATAACCCCTAAACCAGTCCCTGAAGAATGAAGTATTAACAAATAACAAATGGAAAGGAAGGAGAAGTTTTCTGGTCCTCAAGTAGGCAAGCAAAGACCTTATGTGAAGTTTTAATCAATCAATTTTGGGTTTTTACTGTTTCATAAGTAATTTTGGCAGTCTCTCGTGTATCAAAACGGGAAATTTCAACTTTATCTTCCTGTATTGAATGCATCGTCTAACCTGTGCCGGAACAGCCACAGCCAACTTTGCAGGAATATTCTTGGGTTCAAGAAAGATGGATATCTGATAGAGCACAGACCCTGAAAATACAGTCGCAAAGAAGATGTTCCATATTGTGAACCAAAGAACTTTATTACATGCACTTTTCTCTATGGCACTGTGAGAGATGTATCCTTGAATAGACGAGAGGAACTCCATGATTGGAGGGATCACAAATAGAAAGCACTGAAGAATAAGGCTGGGAAGGTATCCAGTAACCACTTGACTAACAAATGCACTGCAAGTAATAAACCCTTATAACTTCAGTACTATGAACGAAACACAAACTAAATAAGTTTCCTGGATGGAACTAGATGTTGATAAAATTTACATAAATGATGATGGGAAGTAAAAAAGATGACATTGATGCAAGAAAGAAAGATGGAGTTGTCTTCACTTACATGCTCAGAACACTTTTCAGGAAAGGAAGCCAAATCTCCAACTGATTCAGGTTGGTAAGACCTTGGACAATGACAACAGGAATGAGGAATAAAATTGTAAGAAGAACACATGCAACTATTACAATGAGCTTAGAGATCCATCTTCGCATGAACGATGAAGAAAAGAAAGGCCAATAAACATCATGTGGTTCAGGAGCTTGCTCTGTGGTCCAGTGCGTGGGATTGATTGATTGTTGCATGTGGAAAACAGTCGCAGCAGCATACCGAGACTTGAAGGATACAAAGGCAGCTCGAGTGTCCTTCCAAACGAAGAGGTAGACACAATAACAATAAGCATCAAACTAAACCAAGAAAGAAACTCTACAGAACTTACAAACTATTACATGAATTCAGTTTCATAGGTCTCTGTCATTTGATAATGAGTAACATCAATCTTGTTCTTAGAATTTTATCAAGTGATAGTAGACATTATCAGTTATTGAAATAAAATTTGACTAATAGCAGAATCTTGGTAATTAGACTCGTTCAAACTATCACAGGAATTGAAGCTTTAAACTTCTCAACAGAACCACATTCCTTTCACTCTATAAGCTGCTCAGATGGTGTATGTTATCTTTGATATGATGCAACAATATATTTACAATATTTCCTTTGCATGATGGAATCAAATATGAACACAGACTAAAAGGTATAAGAGGAAATCAAATATTCAGATGAGTTCAAGTGAAGACAGAATAACATACTTCTATCAAGGATGCCTCGGATTGTTCTAATCTCACATTCTGCTCTATGTCTTCCAATTTCTTCCCGTAATGATCCACGAGATCAATCTTGTTTCCAAATAGCTGAACACGTTTAAATTTATTCTGAGAAGGTTCTGATTGCAAGTGAATAATCCTCTTGTACAATTTCTGTGCCTCATTCTATTTACAAATCCCAATAAGAAAAATTGAATCGTAAGATGCCATTCAAATAACTCCTTGCTTTATGAATTACTAAAGTAAGTGAACTTGTCATTCCAGGAAACTTGAACATCAGAAGGAGCTAGCAAAAAAAAAAAAAAGGGAATATTTCATTACACTTTGTAAGAACATCTTTGCTCAAAGTTAAAAGGACATTGCTTACAAGAAGGCTCCGAAGCTTGCTTGTTCGACGAACAACAATGTGTGAGAGATATGTGGTAGGGTAATACTCTGAAAAGAAGCTCTCGACACTTTGACTAACACTACTTCCAGCTGAAACTGGGATACTGCGAACTAAGATTGTAAACTGATGTGGCTGAGGCTTGGATGAAGAAAAATAAGCAATCCTCTGGGATGAAATGTACATATATTCCTGCACAATCAAAAACAACTCAGTGTTTATTACATCTATCATCCAAAAATACATGTATATCATTATCAAGTTACAGAACAGGTAAACTTGGAGCAGGATGAAGGATTTAAGGCTTTAATGGCAGCCTCCCCAAAAGTAAATATTTGTGTGTATAAATTCATGAAATTTGACTTACATAATAAAGCAGACCACAAATGAAGATGGTAAGGAGATAGACAGCAGAAAAATGAACCCACAAGCTGCCAACATGACAAAAAGACTGGTGAGTGTTTAATCCACTAGAAGCCATCAAAAAAGCACAACTACAAGATGGGAATTTACCTTTTTGAGCCATTGTTTACATTAGAAATGGAAAACACATCCAAAGAATTACTTGTAAAGTTAGTAAAGTCTATTTGATGAAGCTGAGTTCCTGTGCAGTTCACTGGAAGAAGAACAAAGATCCCGATTATCCCAGCGAATGTAAATACTTTCAAACTGCAGTGTTCAGAATTTAAAAAAAAAGACAGATGAACTAAGTCCCATCAGATTAATCCAAATAATACTAAAAATTAAGAACTAATTTACCACAACAATCATCAAGAAGAACAGATAAACCTAAGACCTAGTATAAAGTTTACCAGAATGTTATAACGCGCATAAAAACCACAGCATCCAAGCCTGAAGATGACAAAATATCCCCTTCTGTTAGCTTCCAAGCTCTCATCAACCACCCTGGAGAAGGAATAAGTCTTTCAAGATTAAAGCGACTTCTCCTTCTTGAATTCCCTTCAGCAAGTAAACGAGGTATATAAACTTCATAGTTGGTCGGTTGTTTCCTCAGTACAGAGTACAGTACAAAGAACAGCACACAAAGTCCAGAATTTATTGCCAAAGACGTTAGAAGAGCGGAGATGAGCATTTCATCAGACTACACGATATGCCTGCCTGAATCAGTGACCAAACTGCACAAACAACGTACGACAGAAGTAACAAACTTTTTACGATCTACAACGTCAAGTGCAGCTAAAACATAAGCCCATTAACAGAAACGATCAAAGAGTAACAAATCGAATGTCGTGTTCGAGAATGCTTCACTAAGCGTTCAAGTAGGAAGCTTCAAGACCGACAGTAACAGACTTGCTGCCACTTTATTACCGGAAAGGAAAAGAGTAATTACCGGAACTACCCCCGCTTGTGTTGTTCCATTTTTCATAAATTTTTAATTTTAATTTACTTATAAAAATTAATTAATTAATAATACTCATTAATTAAATTAAATACAAATTAATTAATTTTATTTAATAATATTTTTAATTAAATTTTAAAAAATTTCAATTATTATTAAAAATTTTAAAATTGATTAAATATTTAATCAATTTTATAATTTTTAAATATTTAATTTTTTTATCTTATCAATTTAATTTTTAATTACATTGTCATTTTTGGTACTGATGAGGGCTAATTTAGAGAATTGACGTGGGAAGTGAAATGAAGAGCAACACTGGAAAGTCAACGAACGATTTGTCGAACTGCCAGTCAACTACTTGGAGTAGGTAAGATTTGATATGCTTCTCTTCTCTATAACAAAGCTGGCGCTTGGTTCACGTAGGGGAATGAAAATAGAAATAAGAATGAATATAGTAAGAAATGGGAATGGAGTATAGCCAACAATGAATTCCATTCCTCTAGTAATTCACAAGTATGAAGTATTGCTGAAAATGAGGGAATGAAAGTGTTACCCCTGTTAATACCAAACAGGGGTTTTCATTCCATACCCATAGATTTTTTCCTCTTATCCTCAAACAAGCACCCTTTAGTATTTATTGTTTAAAACTTTTTAATTAAGTTTTAAGATTTTAAAAATCAATAATAAAATTGATTGTTGAAGAAATTACAAGGCTTTTTATATATTTTTTGAATATTTTTAAATATCAAATTTTATGAAAACATGTCAGACACGTGTTATTTATGTGACATTCATAATTGGTGTTGTTGTTGTATGCTAGACACGTTAGTAAAATATTAATAAAAATAATTTTTAAAATTTAGAAATTTGATTAAAAAATTGAACACTTGAGTAAAAAAAATCTAAAAATAGCTTAAAACATTCACCTATTAGTTTATATAAAATGTTACAATAACAACGACATCATTCCAATATTTAGATTGTCATAAAATTGATTAAACTTTGAATAAAATTAAAGAATTTGAAATATATTTAAAAGAGATTGTTCCATTGAAGATTTTTAAGTTTAATTAAAAAAAGATTGTTAAATAAAAATAATTAATTAATTGTAATTTAGAAGAGCTTGTTAATTTATAAAAATTGATTAATTAATTAACAAACTGATGGTTTTTTAACAACAAGAATTATTAAACTAAATCGAACAAAAAAATTATACACTAAACCTAAAATTTAGACAAATTAAGGTTTTTACGATTAAATCGATCAAACCAGTTGAGTTTTTTTAATCATAAATAAAAGGTTTCCTGAGAATTTTAAATATTTCGAAATTTTTTAAAACAATTTTACCCTGTTAAAAACAAAGTTTGGTAATAGAAGTATTTCTCTTATGCAAGTGGTGAGATTTAAATCGTGTTATATATCCTCCAACGCCCTTGTTCTGTTTGGTTAAATGTTAATTAATAGAATGGAATAGAACGGAACAGATCGGAACAAAACATTTTATGATGGAATGAAATGTAATATAGTGAAAAGTTATTTGAAAGGAATGGAAGGGTTCATAATATAATGTAGTGAAATGTTGTTTGGAAAATAAATGGAATGAAATAGAATATAATGTATAATAAATGACTATTATATCCCTGACATTAAAATAGTTGTTACAGAAGATCTAACGTTATGATTTTAAAACAGAAATCATGTCAAATTAAAAAGTAACGGTTAAAGTCACAATCGTGACAAATAATTTTTTATATATTTTCTATTTTAAAATAATAAAAATTTTAGTAAAAGTTTTATTAATTCGTTATTAATTATATTTAATTTATTATTAATTATATAAATTATTATTATTAATTATTTAATAAATTTTATTTTATGTTATTCTATTATATGTGATTTATATTTAAAAAAATTTATTTATATTTTTATTTATATAGAAAAATATACAAACAATCAAAGAATAATATTTATAATATTTATATTTTTCATTAATAAAAAAATTATAAAATTTTTTATTTTATTATTAATTATATACAATTTATTATTAATAATATAAAATATTATTATTAGGGTAACGAGAAATAATATAAAAATATTATTAATTATATACAATTTTTGTGGATCGTAATAAAGAAGTCCGGAGAAAAGGTGGTTAGAGTTACAAGAAATAATTAGTATTAAGAAAAATTATTGAGGGTATATTAGGTAGTATATATTTATTAGTTTACGTTTTATTCTAAATCTTCGAATAGGAAGTTTCGTATTTTCACTGTTTAGGATGGGATAGAACGTAATATAAAACCCTCCGCTTTTATCCTATTTTGTTCCATTCTATTATGAAACTTTCAACTAAATGATAAAAGTATGTTACGTTACATCTTGTTCTATTACGCTGCGTTTGGTTAGCGTCTTCAACGTGCAGGGACGGGACGAGATAGAACAGGATAGGATAGAACAGAACAAGAATTGGAGACAGTGAGATGTTTGGTTGCGGTGGACAGAACAGAGATAATTGTTTTCGTTCTGAGTACAAAAATGTATTTGGTTGCCGGAGACAGAACAGAAAATAGTGTTAATGACGAAAATGCCCATGTAGTATAATAAGAATAGTAGATGTAATTCATTGATTATTTGATAATTGTTGCAATATTTATTTTACAATTTTGAATTACGTTGTTGTTATTATTATTATTATTATTATCATTATTTTTATTATTATTATCATTACCTATTATTATTACTTATTATTTAGGTTTGGAAAGATGAGACTATTTTTGACATTTCTAATTCTTGTTCATAGGACAAGAATTTCCGTACTTCAGTTTTGAGAGGAACAAAAATTTCTGTCTTCAGTAAGCAAACACGCCGAAGGACAGAACTTTTGTATCTTCGTCATCCGTCCTCACCTCCGAGGACGGTAACCAAACATAGCATTACAAACCAAACAGGCCTTAAGCACAAATGGCTCCCCGCAAAGACGTTTCCTGCGGCAACGGCCCGCCTGAGAACTGCCACTTTTTTCCCCTGCTGGTTGATTTGGTGATTTCTGTCGAAGTTGGGCCACCACCGTAGCAAAGAATAAAGCTATACATCAGGACAATCGAGTCAACTTCAGACAACTCATCCCAACTCCTAGATATTTCTTCCATTTTTCATCGCAAGATATTTTTAAGGAACAGAAATCTCTTTCCTTAATCTGCTACTAAGATTTTTTCTCAGTGCCACAAAGATTGGTTCTACAGTTTATCCATCTCAAGACTCATAGTTAGTACCTGTAACAATGGAGAGTGGTTCAGAGGTTTCAGAATCCATGAACGAATGGGAAATGGTAGCGGCCCACGACAAGAACCATGAAATGTCCATCTTTCCTCCAGACAACCACGAAGGCCTCCAAATCCCACCAACTCCATACCCTGATGATAAAGTACCTGAGTCATCTAACACGACCCCAGGAGTTGTCGGGAACGAGACAAGGAAGCCATTGAGCTTGCGGTTTGACAACTTGAGGTCAAGAATTGTAAGTGTCGCCAACATGGTACGCTGCTTTGTTGTTTTCCGAGGTGGGTTTTGGTCGATGACCGTCGTGATGGCTGCGACGGCGGCAGCTGTGCTCTACTGGAGAGTGCGGCGGTGGCGTCAATGGGTCCGGGAAGAGACAAATAACCGTCTCCTACTCCTTGTGAAAGAAAAAGACCAGGTTCGTTGTTATATAATTATCAGTTTGGCCTGTAAATATCACTATAAATAAATAGAATTCACAGATAATGACTGTTGAGTGTTCATATAATTCTGCAGAAGATGAACCAGCTCTTGCTCCGAATTGCACAGATGAACGAGATGCTGTCTGAACGCCGCAAGGTTGCTGTCTTTCGAATTGGCTGACCTAGAAAAACATTGGTTAAGCCATTTTTAGAGCTGGAAATGGAATCTTGTCTGCTTGCTGTATCCCATACCGTTTAATTGAAGAATAATACTTCCCTATTATAGATAAGGCGTAATTCTTAGCTTGTAGTCGTCAAGTATAGTATGGCGGTATCACCTTTCAAACTTAACTCTGTCTAATTTTGTCTAAATGCCACTTTTTTCTAAAATTTTCAAAGCACGCGTTTCTTACTCCAAGCAGGTCGCGTTTCTTACTTCAAGCAGGTGACAGCTTGGCTTGTACAGAGAAACATGTTATCAAAGCCATGTTTCTTTGTTTATTATTTATGTAGTTGTCGACTTTGATTTTAGAGGATTATTATTAAAACATCTTTATTTATTTAGTATTATTTAGTAATAAAAATAATAATTGTAAGGATATATAATTATTAATTAATAATTATATTTTTATTATTATAATAACTGTTAAATATTATTATTAAATTCATGATTATTATTATGGTTATTATTAAATTTGTTTATTATTATTCATGACATTATTAAATTCCTTATTATTATAAAGTATATTATTTTTATTTTTATTTTTATTTTTATTTTTATTATTACATAATTTGTATTTATTATTATGCAAATGTATTATTACAATTAA
>JAOTBA010000001.1:1645965-1672160 GCA_025629845.1 Erythroxylum squamatum | reverse complement strand
GTGCACTGGTTCCTTGAGAGTCGACCCGAGGTTGCATCCTGTATTGCAATCCTTGGTATAAATTTTATTTGACCGGTTTCCAAGGATCAATTCTAGAATTGAATGATAAGCCGCGATCAGGGCACTACTCTAACATTTAGTTGTGAAGGTATTTACCAGAGAATCTCATTCCCTATAGATAACCAAAAATTTAAAACTCACCACAACAATTTCATCGAAGTGCTTCAGCATTCTCAATGCTTAATTTCTAATTAGATTTAAATAGTTTGAACTGTTCAAAATTTTAAATCATTATTTTATTTAATACATATGACTATATCACATAAAGTCATTGGTAATCTAATGAAATATAAACATTATTCTTTTATGAATTGTTGTAATAGATCACATGTATAAATTTAATAATTCAAGACCATCATGATCCTTTCTCCAAATGATGATTTGATTAATTTTTAACTGGACAAATTTCACAAGTTTCATACGATTCATAATCATTAAAATACACATATCCTTGTATGTAAGTTTATGATTCTCATTTTGTTGATTTAACCAACTTGACATAAAAGGTTAGTCTCGATTACCTAGCTTTGTATTCTCATCATTTATGTTAAGCATAAGTCTCCTTTGATCCAATACATACAAACTATTTTTATGAAATTGGATAAACTACTTTTACTCAACAATATATTTCTTATCATGCATTGAACATTATAGTAATGCTAAATCTAAATTAAATATCAAATATTCATAAGCATGAACTAGAAATACATATGATCTTTATCATATCAAATGTAGCCAAGAAAAATCTTATAATCATTTTTCTTCTTATGACAACTATTATCATACTATAACAAACGCTTTTAATTGTAGTCTACAATTATGCTTTTTGTAGGCTAAATTAAGTGGAGAATTCCATCAAGGTACTATACCTTTTAGCGCTACTCAGTGCAACCTCTTGCATCTTGCTATCATGGTGTTGACATACATCTTACATGTTGTCTTCAAATATGAGACATTAGTCAACTTAAAATGTCAATACATTTTATCATCTATATGACTTTGACATATCTCTAAAACCTTATCATCTAATCCTTAATTTTGGATTATAGCAAAATTGCATAATTGAAATACAATTTTTCTTTTATAACGTTGAGAACTCTTCTCAAACATAATTATATGTCGTGACTACCAAATGAGATTAGGACTTTAATCATGCCTGGTTACTCCCACTATTTCATTCGAAAAAATATCCCTCACTACTATTTGGAAAGATTACTCTAATCATTCTAGTGAGCTAGGATCCCATTCAAATACAGTTTATCTTGAGTTTACTCAATAAACCAACTAAACTTAAATTAGGTAGATAACAACTTTATCAATCACATCTTATGTGACTCCTAGATCGGTTGGGTAACAACTCTTGTAAAAACATATCGTATATGTTATTCCTAACCTTGTCTCTAAATTCATGTGATCATGACGTTACTCATCCATATCACACTAATTTAGTTAAGTAGAACCCACAGTCATAAAACTAAACATGTTTGGGTTAAAGCGACCTTGAGTCTGTTCAACTGTCCAACTATAAACAGACCTCTAATTTATTCTTATAACAATGGAAGGCAACAATCATGTTCTCAAAATGTACTTAATATTTTAACGAGGGATTTTAACTTCATTCGTCTCATCAAACACAAAATTGCTTGTAAAATATCACACATATAAAACATACAATTTAACATGCATCGAATTTATATATCAACCATGTAAATAAAGTATGCATCTTATGCACTCAATCATATTATATGCGTAAAATATCAAGTTTCGTTTGATTGTAGTTATTGATCTTCACAATCTAAAATAATATTTCCAACTTCTTGAATATTAATAACCCTTGAATATTAAAACCGGCCAGTTTATCAGAGAACCGGCCAATTTTCTGATGAACCGGTTATTTGATAACCGGATTAAAACTCGTCCTCTCCTCTCTTCTCTCTTCTCACGGTTCTCTCCATCGCACCGCTTCTCATTTCTCTCTTCTCTCTTCTCAGAAATCAGTCTATCTTCTCCAGATCTGGCTGGCATCGACCTCAACCACGGTGATATTGTCGGGTACTTATCGGAGGTTCTCGGGTTGCTTTCAGATCTGGCCGGCATCGACCTCAACCACGGTGATATTGCCGGGTAATTGCCGGAGGAGCTCGGGTTGCTTTCAGATCTGGCCTTGTTTCACATCAACTCCAACAGATCTAGCCTTGAAGCTACTTTGCGAGCTGGATCTAAGCTACTTCGACAACTCATTGTTCTACACAGATCTCGAGAGAGAGACAGGTAAAACTCATTGTTCTTATTCCTCTTCTGTTTTAATATCAATTCGCAAATTTGAGATTCACTGGGGTTTATTGAACAGTTGACGAAGGAAGCTTAAGTGATTACCTAAATTTTTTATGTGTTGTTTGCTGAATGCGACATTAGTCCAGACATTTGGAACTCTGAAAATGATTTTGACTTCTAGTTTTGTTCAGCCTAGTTCGTGTGCATACTGCTTGTAGCAAGTAGTCAACTCGGATAGGGTTGGGAAGTCTACTCTTGGTACTTCAGAACCATGGGGCGCCTAAAGCTGCAATCTGGAATCAAGGCAATTGAGGAAGAACCTGGAGAATTTGATAATTCCTATTCTAACAGGACGACCTTAGCGTGCATGATTAATTCTGAAGTGGGTGCTGTATTGGCTGTCATGAGGAGAAATGTAAGATGGGGTGGTCGTTATGTGTCGGGTGATGATCAGCTGGAGCATTCGTTGATTCAGTCTTTGAAAGCATTGCGCAGGCAAATTTTCTCATGGCAACATCCGTGGCATACCATCAATCCTGCTGTATATCTCCAGCCTTTTTTGGATGTGATTCGCTCAGATGAAACTGGTGCACAAATAACTGGGGTTGCTTTATCATCTGTTTATAAGATACTAACTCTTGATGAGATTGATCAAAATACTGCAAATGTTGAAGATGCCATGCATTTGGTAGTTGATGCTGTCACAAGTTGCCGGTTTGAGGTGACAGATGCTGCTTCAGAAGAAGTTGTGCTGATGAAGATACTTCAGGTCCTTCTTGCTTGTATGAAGAGTAAAGCATCTGTCATGTTGAGTAATCAGCATGTTTGTACTATAGTGAACACTTGTTTCCGTATAGTTCATCAAGCTGGAAGTAAAGGTGAGTTGTTACAGCACATAGCTCGGCATACAATGGGAGAACTTGTTAGGTGCATTTTTTCTCATCTTTCAGATGTTGACAACACCGAACGTGCACTGGTTAATGGAGTCCTTCCTATCCAGAAGGTAGTTATTGTGCCTGATTCTTCTCAAATCACAATCTTCCGTTTATATATATATATATTGGTGGGGTTAAGAGGGTAAGCCAATATGAATAATTAAGTTTCTCTCTTTTCATTTATGATAACTCTTCAGAGTTTCAATTGAAAAATAATGTAATTCCTCTATTATCCATATTTATTTGTACATTCCAAAAGACTGCCTTTTGTAACTATCATTTCTTCCGCTACATGCTGAGGGCATTAGTTAAGATGAAGTTCCTAATGATTCTAAATGCATGACTGGCATTTTGGTAAATGAGAGGAGAGGCAACTTATATGACCTTAATCATTCTGTGTAGTTATATTAACATGGCGTAAGCTGCATAACGTTCTTGGTTTGTCGTGTAAATTTCCAAGATTTATGTGTTACTTATTCGGGTTGACTTAGAGTATCTACTAAAATTCACTGTATGATAAGTGAAAAAACAAAATGGTTATTGGGTAGTCTGACTAATGGTGGATGTTGTCTATTCTTACCATCATATGGCCTAAATTTTTCTTATTTTCTTTATTCTTTTCTTGGGTGGGGAGGTTAGGGTTGGGGGCCTAGTATTGAACCTTTAAATTTGAGTAGCAGACATCGATGACTGTATACTCTGGAATTTTGCTTTTATAACAGACATGAGAGCTTAATTTCTTCTACAGATTGGTGGGCCTGACAATGATTACTCCTTGGGGAATAAGCAAATGGAGAATGGAAACACTAGTTCTGAATTAGATGGTCAGGCTTCCTCTGTGAACTTGAGTTCTAGTGTTTCCACTAGTCTGGGAACAAGTGTGATGGAAGAAAATACAATTGGAACTGGAAGTGGTAAGGATGCACTTTCGTTTGATATGAACCTGATGGCAGAGCCATATGGGGTCCCTTGTATGGTGGAAATATTCCATTTCCTGTGTTCCTTATTGAATGTTGTTGAGCATGGTGGGATGGGTCCCAGACCAAACACCGTAGCATTTGATGAAGATGTGCCCCTTTTTGCTTTGAGCCTAATCAATTCAGCAATAGAATTGGGTGGTCCTTCTATTTGTCAGCATCCTAGGTTATTGAATTTAATTCAAGATGAATTATTTCGTAATCTTATGCAATTTGGGTTGTCAATGAGCCCACTTATTCTTTCAATGGTATGTAGTATTGTTCTGAACTTGTATAACCATTTGCGTACTCAACTCAAACTACAGCTTGAGGCTTTCTTTGCCTGTGTAATTTTGAGACTTGCACAGAGCAGATATGGTGCTTCATACCAGCAACAAGAGGTTGCCATGGAGGCTCTTGTAGATTTCTGTCGGCAAAAGACATTTATGGTGGATATGTATGCAAACTTGGATTGTGACGTTACATGCAGTAATGTGTTTGAAGACTTAGCTAATTTGTTGGCAAAGAGTGCATTTCCGGTCAATTGCCCTTTGTCTGCTATGCATATTCTTGCTTTGGATGGACTAATTGGTGTTATTCAGGGTATGGCTGAAAGGATAGGGAATGAATCAGCTAGTTTAGAACAGGCTCCAGTCAAGATTGAGGAGTATACCCCATTCTGGATGGTGAAATGTGACAATTATGGTGATCCCAATCACTGGGTTCCATTTGTCCGTCGAAGGAAGTACATAAAGAGAAGGTTGATGATTGGAGCTGATCACTTCAACCGTGACCCAAAGAAAGGCCTAGAATTTCTTCAAGGAACTCATCTCTTACCTGACAAACTTGACCCTCAAAGTGTGGCCTGTTTTTTCAGGTATACTGCTGGATTGGATAAGAATCTTGTTGGGGACTTCCTTGGAAATCACGATGAGTTTTGTGTTCAGGTTCTTCATGAATTTGCTGGGACTTTTGACTTTCAAGACATGAATCTGGATACTGCTTTGCGACTGTTCTTGGAAACTTTTAGACTGCCAGGAGAATCACAAAAGATACAAAGGGTGCTTGAAGCATTTTCTGAGCGATACTATGAGCAGTCACCACATGTCCTAGCTAACAAGGATGCTGCACTCTTGTTATCTTATTCGCTTATAATGCTCAACACAGACCAGCACAATGTTCAGGTGAAGAAAAAGATGACAGAAGAGGATTTCATTCGCAACAATAGGCACATTAATGGAGGCGGTGACTTGCCTCGGGAGTTCCTATCAGAACTTTACCACTCGATTTGCAAGAATGAGATCCGCACAACTCCAGAGCAAGGAGCTGGTTTCCCAGAAATGAGTCCAAGCCATTGGATTGATCTAATGAATAAGTCCAAGAAAACGGCTCCATTCATTGTGTCAGATTCTAGACCCTACCTTGATCATGATATGTTTGCAATAATGTCTGGTCCAACCATTGCTGCAATTTCTGTTGTGTTTGATCACGCAGACCATGAAGATGTTTACCAGACATGTATTGATGGATTCTTAGCAGTTGCAAAGATTTCTGCATGCCATCATCTTGAAGATGTATTGGATGATCTAGTTGTATCTTTATGTAAGTTCACAACTCTCTTGAATCCATTGTCTGTTGAGGAACCTGTGCTAGCATTTGGTGATGACACAAAAGCGAGGTTGGCAACTGTGACAGTTTTCACGATTGCAAATAGGTATGGTGACTATATTCGCACAGGTTGGAGAAATATTCTGGATTGCATTTTGCGGTTGCACAAACTTGGTCTTCTTCCAGCTCGTGTGGCCAGTGATGCTGCTGACGAATCTGAGCTTTCTCCTGACCTTGGGCATGGAAAACCTGTCACAAACTCTTTGTCTTCAGTTAGTATGCAATCCATGGGAACACCTAGGAGATCTTCTGGATTGATGGGACGATTCAGTCAGCTCTTATCTCTTGATACTGAGGAGCCACGATCCCAACCAACTGAACAACAGCTTGCTGCTCATCAACGCACTATTCAGACAATTCAAAAGTGTCACATCGACAGCATATTTACTGAAAGTAAGTTCTTGCAAGCTATATCATTATTGCAGCTTGCACGAGCGCTCATCTGGACTGCAGGGAGGCTTCCAAAGGGGAACAGCTCTCCGGAGGATGAAGATACTGCAGTTTTCTGCCTGGAGTTGCTAATTGCAATTACTCTGAACAATCGAGACAGGATTGTCCTACTATGGCAGGGTGTTTACGATCATATAGCCAACATTGTTCAGTCGACTGTAATACCTTGTGCATTAGTTGAGAAAGCTGTTTTTGGACTTCTCCGAATTTGCCAGCGATTACTACCCTACAAAGAGAATCTGGCAGATGAACTTTTGAGATCACTCCAACTCGTTTTGAAGCTTGATCCTCGTGTTGCTGATGCATACTGTGAACAAATTACACAGGAAGTAAGTCGCCTAGTGAAAGCGAATGCCACACATATAAGAACCCTTATTGGTTGGCGTACAATCACATCCTTACTTTCAAATACTGCTCGTCATCCAGAAGCTTCTGAAGCTGGATTTGATGCCCTAGTGTTCATAATGTCTGAGGGAGTCCACTTGTCACCGGCCAATTATGTTGTCTGTGTGGATGCAGCAAGGCAGTTTGCAGAATCTCGGGTAGGACAGACAGAGAGGTCTGTTAGGGCCCTAGATCTTATGACCTGTTCTATTGACTGTTTAGCAAGGTGGTCTCATGATGCCAAGGAAGCAATGGGGGAGGAGGAAGCTACAAAATTATTTCAGGATATTGGAGAAATGTGGCTGAGGCTTATTCGAGGACTAAGAAAAGTATGCTTGGATCAGAGAGAAGATATCAGAAACCATGCCCTTTCATCATTAGAAAAGTGCTTGACAGGGATAGATGGCATTAACCTTCCACATGGTTTGTGGATACAGTGCTTGGATCTTGTGATTTTCACAATGCTCGATGACCTGCTTGAAATAGCCCAGGGACAGTCCCAAAAAGATTACAGAAATATGGAAGGAACACTAATCATTGCTGTAAAACTGCTGTCAAAAGTGTTTCTACTATTACTCCATAACCTATCGCAGTTAACAACATTCTGCAAACTATGGCTGGGAGTACTCAGCCGGATGGAAAAATACATCAAAGTAAAAGTAAGAGGGAAGAAGAATGAGAAGCTCCACGAAGTAGTGCCAGAGCTGCTTAAGCACACCTTGCTTGTGATGAAGAGTAAGGGAGTCCTGGTACAGAGGAGTGCTTTGGGTGGGGATAGCCTATGGGAGCTAACTTGGCTACATGTCAATAACATGGCTCCATCTTTGCAATCAGAGGTGTTTCCTGATCAAAATTGGGAGCAGTCACGGCACATTCACGGTGAGGCAGGTGGAAGTACAACGTGCGATGAAGCTGGTTCCGTTCCCTCAACAGGATCACCTGCTTCTGAAGGTGACACAACTGCAGGTTAAACATTGCAGTGTTCTCTCAACTGGGATTAGTCTGTTAATAAACACATGATAGTGAGTAATCTGTTTCAGAATTGAGATGTTAATATTCCCATGTTTACATGAATTGATTAACTAGCGGTGGTGAGAAAATTTTAGCAGCTGGTGATGTTGATACAAAGTCTTGTTTAGAGATGGAAACAGGTTGTTCAGGCCCTCAACCTCCTCCCCTACTTTACCGGAAAGGTCTCTGTGAAGATTCTATAATAGTTTTCTAGGATCATTCATGTTTATGGAGATGAATGATTAGTGTATTAGTGAACTGTGGGAGGGGAAAGAAATGTATGTAGGCCTTTTTTTTTTTTACTGGCTTGCTTATTAGTGTACTGTACAGAAGTCAATAGTTTGAAGCTTTAAAATCCTTCACTTTTACTTATCGAAAATAGCGTCTCTATTAATTAGAGATAAGACTACGTATTACCTGACTTTCTTAGATCTCGGGTATCTGCAAGATTTTAATTGGGTATTACAGGATTTTCTTAAATCTCGTGTATTAGCAGGATTTTAATTGGGTTGTTTGGTATTTTCACTTTTACGTGATAATATTGACAGTGATTGAGATAAATATTCAAAAAAATATACAAGATTAAAAATGCTACCTAAAATTTGATTAGAATAAAATAATAAGTATGACAACATCACTAATTTTATTATAAATTAATTAGAATGGAATAATAAATATGGTAAATCAATTTTAGGTTCTTGGTTAGTTTTAATCACAAATGAGACTAAATTAAATATTATATATCATTTTTTATTTGTATGAACATTCATATATTGTGTTTTAAACTATTTTCTAATTTTATACACTTTTAAATAATATTAATAAGACGAATTGTGATAATATTTTAAATTTTAAGTTGAAAAAATTATAATATTTTAAATACGAAGAATTAACTCGAGAAAGTGTTAAATAACAAGAATTTGATCTATTTAACTTTTTTTTTTAACAGATGAACCCGTAGCTGCTATCCTTTGGATGTGCACCGGGTAAATCTTCTTCAGATTGACGTAATAATTTGCAAATCACGCTAACCGGATATTCCGCACTAGCCAAGCCTTATACGACAAACTCGATCGAGAGAGTGTAAGTAAGAGGTTCGAACACAGAGCCTTTTAGCCCTATGTCCCTCCACTCCATCGACTCAATCACTCCTTACGGGGCCTATTTAACCCTATAATTTACTTAAACTCTTATTAATTATAACTTCTAAATTTAATTTTAGTTAATTAAATCTTCAATTTTATTTGTTAAGATGAAATGAGTCTAAAAATTGGAGAGAAGGTAAAGAAGTAAAACGCAGCGTTTAAGGTGAACAAGCGAGAATACGAATACACCTTTTTCTTTAACACGAAGTCAATGGAGACAAAAGGTTGACGTGTTTTTACTGGATTGCGTTTCCGACAAAAATCTTCTGTTCCAAATCTGCTGTTGGATTCTGATTTTTCCAAGTTCAAGATCCAAAAAAATCCTGTAAGATTGATTACCCTCTTCGAAGTTGCAATCATGAGCGAGGTTTTTGAAGGATATGAGCGTCAGTACTGCGAGCTCTCCGCTAATCTCTCAAGAAAATGCAACTCTGCTTCTCTTCTTCCAAATGGAGGTAGGTGGCCCCTCTAAGTTCTGTGCTTTTGGTTGAATCATGATTTGGTGAAATGGGTCGTCTTGATTTTTGCAGAGGAGAAGAGGGCAAAGTTGGCTGAGGTCAATTCCGGTCTTGATGATTGTGATAATCTGGTAAAATTGCGTTCCCTTTTCTTTTTCTAATTCTAATTCTAACTCTAGATCAAGCTCAATTATTTTTTCTTTTTTTGTGTGTTGTTATAGGTAAGAAAGATGGACCTTGAGGCCAGGAGTTTGCAGCCAAGTGTCAAAGCTGTGCTTCTGGCCAAACTAAGGGAGTATAAGTCTGATCTCAATAAGTTGAAGAAGGAATTCAAGAGGGCAATGTCTGGTAACCCTAATCAGGTTAACCACGATGAGTTGTTGGAGTCCGGATTGGCTGATACTCATGCGGTATATGCTTTTTTGTATCTCTTTTCATAACTCAAGGAATGTGGAATAGTTTGTTGCTTTGTGATCTTTGAGCACTTGTCACTGCATTTATCAGAAAATTGTCAAGATTGTCACCTTTCCCTTAAAATATACGGTAGGCATACTCATGCTCAGTTCCTCTGGGGAAAGGGAAATTTCTAAACTAATATTAAATTGCTCTTGGGTTACATCTTAGTGTTGCACTATAGTTTCAACTTAGAAGATTTATAGTTCCTTCTAACTTGATAATTTGGATTATGTTCTGGTTTGGCCTGATTGCTGATACTCATTTTGCTGCACAAATTATTTTCATTTGAGATGAGATGCATATTTCTTTTGTTAGATTTGTCTAGTTGATAACTTTTAAGACATTGGGTATTGACGATACAGGTTTCGGCAAATCAAAGAGATAGATTGTCTATGTCAGTTGAGAGACTAAATCAGTCCGGTGACAGAATCAAGGAGAGTAGCAGAACCGTGTTGGAGACAGAAGAGATTGGGATCTCAATTCTTGAAGACTTGCACCAACAGCGCCAGACTCTTCTACATGCTCACGACAAGGTATGATATGTATGGTCTTTTCTCCTAATTAACCATTTGAATGATAGAATATGATTCCCCCATATTTAACATTTACTTTATTTTCATTGCCTGGTAGATATTATTTGTTATTAGACCATGCTATCAGCTATAGCTCTCATCAGCTACAAGTTTTATGATAGTTACTCTTGCGTCGGGTTTTTCAGATCAATACTGTCACAATGGGCAAAAAGTGAAATAGATTATCGATTATTTTATACATGGTCTTTCTTCTAATTAACCATTTGAATGATAGACTATGATCCCCTCATATTTAACATTTACTTGATTTTCATTGCCTGGTAGATATTATTTGTTATCAGACCATGCTATCAGCTATAACTCTCTTCGGCTACAAGTTTTATAATAGTTATTCTTGCGTCGGGTTTTTCAGATCAATAATGTCAAAATGGGAAAAAAGTGAAATAGGTAATTGATTATTTTATACATTGTCTTTCCTTCTAATTAACCATTTGAATGATAGACTATGATCCCCCCATATTTCACATTTACTTGATTTTCATTGCCTGGTGGATATTAGTTGTTATCAGACCATGCTATCAGCTGTAACTCTCATTGGCTGCAAGTTTTATGATAGTTACTCAGATCAATACTGTCAAAATAGGCAAAAAACGAAATAGATAATCGATTATTTTATACAAATTTTGTTTTCTTCTGTTTTCCCTTTCTTTTTGGTTTGCAGCTTCATGGAGTAGATGGTGCCATTGACAAGAGCAAGAAAGTTTTAGCTTCTATGTCTAGAAGAATAACCAAAAACAAGTGGATTGCTGGCTCTCTAATTGCTGCCCTTGTGCTTGCAATCATACTTATCATATCATTTAAAGTTTTTCATCACTAATATTCTTGAAATTGGTTTAGAATCAAACTATACTTTGCTGTGTGTATACTTTGTATTTAGTTGTCATTCTATACCAAGATTGTACTATTCTATCTTGTACTTCTGGCTGTCATTCTACATTAAAACAAAATCATTTGATTTTCTGTTTCCTTGTTCCAATTTCTGGCTATACAGTTCTCTTTTGATGTGCAAAGGCAGTCCTAGAAGTGTTGTTCATGAGTCATGGAACTGAGAATTTGGCAGGTTTTTGCCATTTTGCTTGTAGATTATACTTTTCAGGATTTGAACTTACCTCTAAATTGGAGTTAGATGAATTTATCTTCTTTCCTTAATGATCTTAAGTTGGTGTTACTAATTAAATTGCTCAATCTAACATCATGAACTTTCAATCTTTTATCTGACCATTCATTTATCAAATTTCATAAACAACTTCTCTGTTAGTTAAAGCTAAGGTTGGGTACTACTAGACTTATCTAGACCTTACATTTAGCGAAATTTTTATGAAGTTGTTATTGTTGTATTCATCAATAGATGTAGCTTTGTGGCTCTTAAATTCGTGAAAATGTGATTGTCCCGAGAAAACACACTGTAACATAGCAAATGAAATCACCTTTGTCAGTTTTGTTGTTCCAACCCTGTTCTAATCTATCTCATCCACACATTTATGTAGGTTTCACATAAATGTGTGGATTAGATGGATTGTAACAGGGTTGAAACACCAAAACTGGCACTGGTGATTTCATATGCTATGTGACCCATATAAATGTGTGGATGAGATGAATTGAAATAGGGTTGGAACAGCAAAACTGGTACAGATGATCACGTCCTGTAAGATAGGACATCCTGCTTTATTCTTTTATTCAATAAATATTTATAAAAAAAGGCAACATGTTAATTTTTGTATTTATAAGATCGAGACATTATTTATTTCTTTCAAATATATTTATAAAATCAATATAAAAAATAAATTCATTTGTAAAACTAAAGTGAAATAAAAAAAATTCTAATTTGATATATTAAATTAAGATTGACTTATATAATGATGAACTCTTTTGATAGAACATAATTATAAATATTGTCATATTGAAAAAGATCCAAAATATAATATATTGTTTTTTATATTTATTTAAAAAAGTTTAATAAATTATGTTAAATAAAACAATTAATGAAATCATTCTAAATCTATTACAAAATGAAGATATAGATATAAATTTTTCCAAATGAATGTATTCATAGAAATTACAAAAAATAGTTGATATTGTTTTTTTAATAATTTTTACTTAATTATTAACTGCATCATTTTTTAATTGTCACACTTGCATGTGGGTCTATCTGAAATAGCCTCTACTATGTATGGGTAAGGCTGTGTATTATCAGACCTCTCCAGATTTCGCTTTATTGTGGGATTTCGAATTAGGTGTGACAACGACGACTTAATTATACCCAAACATTTCATATTTTTCCTAAAGGATATACTTATTTAATATATAGTTAATCTGCTTTAATATAAATTGCAAAATATTTAAATTATTGTTTAATAATATTAAAATATAAAATATAAAATGTAAAATGAGGCCGACTAATTCAATTTTGTCCAACTTTTCAGTTTTGCTTTTAACTTTTCGGTTCGATTTATTTTAATAATTTTTGTTGTTAAGAACGATTAATTTGTTAATTAATCCGTCAATTTTTGTAAATTAATAATTTTTTAAACTAAAATAAATTAATAATTTTTATTTAACAAAATTTTTAATTAAACTTTAAATTCTGATTATTAAGAATAAATTTTTTAACTATATTTTAAAATTTTAAAATTCATTTTATATTTAATCTATTTTATGATAGTGTGATATCCGTTGAAATTTTTTAACTTCTTTTCTTTTTGGCATAATTTTCAGTTCAATTTTTAAAGTATTTAATAAAATATTGATTAATTTAAATAAATATAAAATTCGGACACGTGGACAATCAAATTCCCACGTTTTGGCACTAATTTATTTTTTTCTTTTTTTGAGGCAAAGAAATATCCACCAAAGATTCAAAGAAGAAAACTAAACAGTAAGAAGAGAAGATTCACATTACGAACTCTTCCGTTTGTTTCTCTCATTTGGACGGCCACCGTGTTAAAGTCAGAGTCTTTGACGCCAAAAACTCGTCCGCCGTGCCGTTTCTTCTTTGTACATTCACCCACCTCACCTGTTTGTCTCTTCTTCCATATACACTTAAATACAAATCCTGAAAGCTACCCATTTGTTCACCTTCCATTACCAACCGAAGAAGTATTGTAGTGTGTGATTGATCAATCCAAAGGTAGTTTCTTTTTCTGAATTCTCCAAGCTTACCAAGATGATGGATTCATTGGCGACTGTATCGCCGTCAATGGTCCTTCCTCCGAGTAACCCTTTTCCATCTCTGCAACGTCGACGCCGTCAAGTCTCCACCTTTGCTTCTTCTTCTTTCTCCGTTAATACAAGCCACCGTCGTCTTCCTCGGCTCTGCTCTGTTTTCTCTGTATCGTACAGAAGCATACGTGGGGGATATATTCGTTGTAGATCAAGGAACGGTCTTGGAGACGGAGAAGAAGAAAATGAAGAGGTTGAGAGAGCTCTTCATTTGGATGGTACCATTCCTGGGACCTCCGATGAGTTTGTAAAGCAGGTGTCTTCGCGTGCTTACGATATGCGTAGGCATCTTCATCAGACTTTCGATAGCAGTAGCTATGATGGTACTCTCCTTGTCCTCTTCCTTTTAAACTTGTTCAAAAGATTGTTGGTTGTTCGGGTAATTTCTGGTTTTCAGTTTTGTTTAGTGCTTTTCCTTAATCCTTACCTCAGTTTGCTTACTCTTATTGTTCTTTTGGAAACATAAGTTGGGGTTTCTGTTGCTGAAAGGTTTATTATTTTGGATTCTGCATTCTGAGGAGTTTATTTTGATACCCTTTTGATTACTCTGGATGAGAATTGTTGAACTTTTTGTTCTGAAAATTACACTTCCCGGGTGTTTTAGCTATAATGTGTGAATGGCGATTCATATTCCTTGATTGAATATCAGTAATTTAGCTATATTGCTATCTGTTTTGCATTTGTGGTTCTGTTGTATGATGTTTTTTATTCCAATTTCTTGACCTCAAAATTTGAGAAAGCTTTGTTTTATTTTTCCTTTAATTCTTCTTTAGTATTGGAGGCAAATCCATGGAGGGAATCTTCAAAGGCCCTATATGTACTAACCCATACGGAAAATCAGTTGTGCACAATGAAAACTCGAAGAAATCGCAGGTCTCAATTGTTTGATGATGTGTTTGTTTTTTGTTTGCAAACATCCTTGTAGCTGAGCTCTGGCTTTGCTTTTGAAACAGTGAAGTTGAAAGAGAGCTTGGCCTTCTGTTCTCCAAAGGAGGAAAGAGGAGGTCTGGAATAGGCAATCAAACTAAACAATCAAGGACCGGAACGAAGTTCCGGATGCTTGTAGAGGATGTGAGGGAAGGAGTACTGGTGAGTTATTCCTCTTAGATGCTAATTTGTCACTGGTATTGTGCACTGGAAATATAGCTACACTGTGAAAGCAAGAAACCGTTTTAGAATGCGAAAAAGTTCCGTGGTTGATGATTGATGGACATATTATAGTTAGTGGATTGTTTGAACTTTTGAAAATAACCTCTCTACCAGTTAAAAGTAAGGTTGCATATCACTGAACCTCTCCGGACACTACGTATCAGCAAGACTTTTATTAGATTGTTGTTGTTGTTGCTGTTGTTATTAGCTTGCCAAATCCTTGAGTAGTTAGCTACCCTGCACATCACCAACACATGTGAACACTTGAAATTGGTTTTGATTATGTCTCGTATCATCTAATCTTGTTTGCTTAATTGAAAAACCGAAATGTTGCTACAGGTGTTTGAAGATGAAAATGAAGCTGTGAAATACTGTGATTTACTACAGGGAGGAGGTAAAGGTTGTGAAGGTGTTGCTGAAATTGAAGCCTCATCAGTAAGAAGCATTCAGAAACCTTTTATCTTGTCACAGCAATGTATGTATGTTTAGTAATTTAGTTGTCCCCATGAATTTGTTGCAGATATTTGATCTTTGCCAGAAAATGAGGGCACTTGCTGTTCTATTTAGGAGGGGGAGGACTCCTCCGGTACCTCAAAGTCTAGAGCGCAACTTACGAGCTCGAAAACGGTCCCTCGAAGATCAAGACTGACTCTGCTTGAGATCGAGATAGTTGTATGGAAGTATGAGCGGTCTTAGGAGGTTTATTACAAGTAAATATTGTACTGCAAATGTTACTTGATAATCCAATATTATAGATATCAAGTTCAACATCATTGAACATCTGAAATTCAGATGCATCCATTCATTCAAAGCATTTTGAGTACCTTTTTTTTTTCTGTAATACATATGTGATATACTTGTTGAAATGAGTTCCTGTGCATGGACAGCTACAAATGAGTTTAAACACAAATTGAAGTTATGCTGTTGCATGTACAGTCTCAGAACAAGCCTATTAAAAGCATCAGCAGACAATACTCTTTTCATTGAAGAATTTGGGGTTAAACTGTCATTTTAAACCTCCAACTTTTATAACAAAATATAAAACAAATTTTAACTCAACGTATATAAGAGAATATAAATTATAAAACATATTTTAACATTTTAAAGTGTTCGAATTAAACCTTTTAAAAAAAATCTTAATTAGATGAAAAATTTAACAGAATTTACGTTAATATTAATATGATATTGTTTTTATTTTTTAAATAAAAGATGAATCTTACTGGTATATAATAAGTGAGGCATTGTTAAAAATTAATAAAAAGTATGTACTATTATCAAATAACAAGTGAAATTTACAATAAAAATCTATATGATTAATTTGAAAAATAATTATGTTATAGTAGAGTTCACTTTTTATTTAAAAAATATAAAAATAATATCAAGTCAGTATTATTACGACATTTAACTATAGATAATTAACTTTCTTAAATTTTTTATTTACTTCGAGTCTGTTTTGAATGGTTTAAAAATCTTAAGATTTAATTTAAATACTTTAAAACATTGGGGTTTAAGTTATATTTTGTTATAAATGTTGAGATCTAAAATGCACTTTTAGCCTTTAAGTTAGCGCCTGTTTGGATGGAATTTTTGGAGGCCAATAATTACTTTTCTCTACCACAAAAGTTTTTTTTAAGAAAAATAAGTTTTTGGCTGTAAAAAAAAAAACTTCTTTAATAGATATGACTTTTTTGGTAGCCAAAATACAGTTTTTTAAGAAGCTCAAATTTGGAGCTTCTAAAAAAAAGTGCTTTTTCTAATCAATTAATGAGTCTATTTTTTAGTCCCTTTTGTCCTTATATTTTATATATAATTCTCACAATATCCACAAACTCATCTTCTCCGTTTATTATATATTTAATTATTTACTCAACTTGGATATTTATTTTAGAATTTATATAATATTATTTGACGTTTTTTAAATATATTTTAATATTTATTTTTATATTAGTTTATTTATATTATAAATTATATAAAAGATTTAGTTAGATATATTTTCATTTATGTTTCATATGGTTTAAAATTATATAGTAATTAATATATTATACTTTGTATATTGTTTAATATACTTTAAATAATATTTATATACATAAATAATTTTATTACAAAATAAAATATAGTTAAAATTAAAAGTACTTTTTATTTTTATGTTGCCAAACAGTTTACTGTATGAAGCTCTTCCAATTTTTTTTAAATGACAGCCAAACAATCAACTGACTTCTTAAAAAAATTCTCCTAAAAAAAAGTATACAAAAAAAAAAACTCTACTAATATAACCCTGATTAAAATCAATTTAATTATGAATTGAGGTTAAATTGATTTACTATATCTATGAAGAAAGTGTTGAATCTTGAATGACTGACTCTTCAAGATTAAGGAAACAATAGAAAAAAGGAAAAAAAAAAAAAAAGGAAGACAACTCAGACAATGTTTTCCCGCCAATACAAAACTCTCAACAGTGTGAGAGTTTGAAACGCAAAGAAAACTCCTAACTGCCACTATCCGGTCACCGTCCGGCACCGTCTCTGTTTCAAAATACGTATTTGTTTATTACTTTCTGTCTGTCACCACTTTACTCTGCCTTTTGTGTTGCCATACCTTCCTCGACGATCGTAACAAGTTCCTGATCCGTACAAACACTAGAATACAACAAGTTCGTTACTTTCGATGGAAAGTATTCTTAGTCATTCCTTCGTCAAAGGAAAATCCCAACCGAGAATATTCAAAAGCTACGCAACTACTAGTGTCTGGCGTCGGATTTGGAGGACAAGAGTGTAAATTTGGAAAAACTTCTATCTGCTCCTGAACTCTCTTCCCCTGTCACTTTATTCATTTCCGTTTAGTCTTGTTTTTGGGTTTTTATTTTTGTACATATTGTAATGATTTCATCAATTTTCGACTCCTTATATATACATTTATCTGTGTGTACACATATTATGAACTCGTATTTGGTTATCTGTAAAAGCAGACATGGTCACTGAGTGAACACTTGGATTCACAGTTGAGCCCATTATCCTCTTTCTCCTTCTTCATTTTCATTTCTTTTCTGGGTTGGTTCCAAATTTTCTTCTTGGTTTAAGAATTGTTCAGAATTTGTTGGGGTTGGAATGTGGTGACCAAAGGAACAACAAGTTCTTTTGCGGTTGGTTTCTTATTTCATTTTGCATTTATTTGTTGACGGTGTGATGAGTAACTTGTATTGTTATGTACTACTTGCACTTGTGTTCTGTTTTCCCTTTCATGAACTTTGATGTTCAGTCAATAGACTGAGCAATTGAACTATCTTATTTCAAGCATGGATCTTTTTGTCCATAATAAGCCGTATAAGATCTCTATAGTTTTACTTGTTGTGGTACTTTAAATTTGTCGAACGTTTGTCAAATGAAATGATAAATGTCATCGCGGAAGTTGGTTCTTAGAACTGAAGTGTATGAATATATCTTGTGCTGTTAGTGTGCCCATTAATGGCAAGCTTGGTTCTTCGTCTAAATTTGCTCACACTTTTTTTTTTCTTTGATCTTTACTTAGCAGCTTTATTCTGTGTACTTGCTTAGGTGCATTCATCATTTGTTTGCATCATTTGTGAAGGGTATGCTCACCGACTTCTTGTGTATTATCTGCACTCTCGCTGGTAGACAAATACTATAATTGGCCTGTAGAGAAAGACTATTGCAGGAAATGGGTCGGTTGAAGGCAAAGTCTGGTATGAGGACAGTTAAGGAAGAACCTGAGGAATATGGCACTTCCCATTCCAACAGAACTTCATTGGCATGTGTGATTAATGCAGAAGTGGCTTCTGTATTGGCTGTTTTAAGAAGAAATATAAGATGGGATGGCCGATATGTGTTGGGTGATGATCAGCTGGAGCACTCACTGATTGAGTCTTTGAAAGCATTGCGCAAACAGATCTTCTCACGGTCGCATCCATGGCATACGATCAATCCTGCTGTGTATCTCCAGCCATTCTTGGACGTGATTCGATCAGATGAAATTGGTGCTCCAATCACAGGAGTAGCTCTGTCATCTGTTTATAAGATTTTAACTCTTGATGTGATTAACGAAAAAACTGTAAAAGTTGAAGATGCTATGAACTTTGTTGTTGCTGCAATAACTAGTTGCCAATTTGACGTCACAGATCCTGCTTCAGAAGAAGTGATACTTTTGAAGATACTTCAGATTCTTCTTGCTTGTATGAAAAGTAAAGCATCGGTCACATTGAGTAATCAGCATGTATGCACAATAGTGAACACTTGTTTCCGTATAGTTCATCAAGCTAAAGGAGAATTGCTGCAGCATATAGCCCGACATACAATGCATGAACTAATTACCTGCATTTTTTCACATCTTCCAGATGTTCATGACCCAGAATGCTCTGTGGTTAATGGATCTAAAATAGTCAAGCGGAAGGTAAACTTGCCTGCCTCATTTTTCTTCATAATTACAGTATGTTCTCTTCTTTTGTACTGGAACTTGCACGGTAATGTTTGATAAATCAATAGTGATGCTATCTGATCCAATATGTGACACATTTCAACTCAAATGAATTACTTGTCTGACTTCTTGAAACAAACTAATAACCGGAGGAAATTGTGCAAGTTAATGTCATGATGTTTTACTATATTCTGTTCTTTTTACTGGCATAAGGTTGATCTATCAAACCAGTTTTCTGGAGGTGGGTGGAATATTTTGTTCAATTTTGAAAATTTTGTTGTGGGATATGTGGTTTTCAAACTGAGATTATTCAAAACTTTCCTTTGTTAATAATTTTTGAGACCTATTTCACTTACAGAATGGTGGCCCGGATAATCATTACACTATCAAGAGTAAACAACTGGAGAGTAGGGCTGGCTGTTCTGAATTTGTGGGAAGAGATTCCTCTGTGAGTTTAGGTTCTACTGATTCCACAGTCCAGGTAGCCAGTCTGATGGAAAACATCACAATTTCATCTGGCAGTGGAAAGGGCAGTCTTGCTTATGATTTGCAGTTCTTGGAGCCATATGGAGGCCCCTGCATGGTGGAGGTATTTCACTTCCTGTGTTCATTATTAAATGTGGTTGAGTATGTGTCAATGGATCCAAGATCAGATAGTATAGCATTTGATGAAGATCTTCCACTCTTTGCCCTGAACTTAATTAATTCTGCTGTTGAACTGGGTGGGAAATCTATAAAAAATCATCCTCGATTGTTGAGTCTAGTTCAGGATGAATTATTTCGTAATCTTATGCAATTTGGCATGTCCAGAAGCCCGGTTATTCTTTCAATGGTATGTAGTGTTGTTCTCAACTTGTATCACCATCTGCGCACTGAGCTCAAACTACAGCTGGAGGCTTTCTTCTCCTATGTGATTTTGTGGCTAGCACAGAGCAGATATTGTGCCTCATACCAACAGCAGGAGGTTGCAATAGGGGCTATCATAGACTTTTGTCGACAGAAAAAATTTATGACAGAAATGTATGCCAACTTTGATTGTGACATCACATGTAGCAATGTGTTTGAAGACATTGCTAATTTGTTGTCAATGACTGCATTTCCATTAAACACTTCATTGACTACAATCCACATCCTTGCTTTGGATGGTCTGATAGCTGTTATTCAGGGTATGGCTGAAAGGATAGGCAATGGAGCAGTTAGCTCAAAAAAGGAAAAAATGACTATTGAAGACTCTATTCCATTCTGGAAAATGAAGTGTGAGAACTATGGTGACCCTAAGCAATGGGTTCCATTTGTCCGCCAAAAGAAGTACATTAAGAAAAAACTGATGGTTGGAGCTGATCACTTTAATCATGACCCAAAGAAAGGACTAGAGTTCCTCCAGGGAACACATGTCTTACCTGAAAAACTTGACCCCAAAAGTGTGGCCTGCTTTCTTAGGTATACTGCTGGATTAGATAAGAATCTTGTTGGGGACTTCTTGGGAAACCCTGATGATTTTTGTGTTCAGGTTCTTCATGAATTTGCTCAGACTTTTGATTTCCAAAATATGAACATGGATGATGCGTTACGGTTGTTCTTGGAAACTTTTAGGTTGCCTGGAGAATCACAGAAAATACAGAGGGTTCTTGAGGCTTTCTCTGAAATTTACTATGAGCAATCACCAAATATTCTAGCTAACAAGGATGCTGCTCTTGTCTTGTCTTATTCACTTATAATGCTAAACACAGATCAGCACAACGTTCAGGTCAAGAAAAAGATGACAGAGGAGGATTTTATCCGAAACAATAGACGAATAAATGGAGGCAATGACTTGCCTCGGGAGTTCCTGTCAGAACTCTACCAGTCGATTTGCATGAATGAGATCCGCACAACTCCAGATAAAGGAGCTGGATTACCTGAAATGACCCCCAGCTGTTGGGCTTATTTAATGCAGAAATCGAAGAAAATTTCTCCATTCATTGTGTCGGATTCTAATGCCTATCTTGACCATGATATGTTTGCTGTCATGTCAGGTCCAGCAATTGCTGCTATCTCAGTTGTTTTTGATCATGCAGAAGCTGAAGATGTTTACCAAACATGTATCGATGGATTTTTAGCAGTTGCAAAAATTTCTGCATGCCGTCATCTTGGAGATATATTGGATGATCTAGTTGCTTCTCTTTCTAAGTTCACAACCCTCTTGAATCCCCCATCTTCTGAGGACCCTATATTGAGCTTTGGGGATGACATAAAAGCCAGGCTGGCAACCGTAACCATTTTCACCATTGCAAATAGATATGGTGATTATTTATGCACAGGCTGGAGAAATATTGTAGAAAGCATTCTGAGACTGCACAAACTTGGTCTTCTTCCAACTCGTGTGGCTACTGATGTTGCTAATGAAGTAGAGCATTCTGCAGAATCTGAACACGGGAAACTGTTGACAAAATCTTTATTTCCGGTTCCTTTGCAACCCATGGCAGCTCCCAGGAGATCTTATGGCTTGATGGGTCGGGTCAATCGGCATTCATCTCTTGACAATGAGGAGTCAAGATTCCTTCCCACGGAAGAACAGATTGCTGCTTATCAAGGCGCCCTTCAAACAATCCAAAAGTGCCATATTGATAACATCTTCACTGAAAGTAAGTCCTTTCGTGATGACTCATTGTTGAGTCTAGCAAGAGCACTCATCTGGGCTGGTAGGCGGTCTCAGAGAGGGAACAACTCTCTGGAAGACGAAGATGCTGCAGTTTTCTGCCTGGAACTGCTGATTGCTCTTACACTGAACAACTGGGACAGAATTATGCTACTGTGGCAGTGTGTTTACGAACACATAGCGAACATTGTTCATTCAATTATAACACCTTGTGCATTAGTCGAGAATGCTGTTTTTGGACTTCTTAGGATTTGTCAGCGGCTGCTCCCCTACAAAGAGATCCTAGCTGATGAACTGCTGAAGTCATTGCAACTTGTTTCACAGCTTGATAGCCGCATTGCTGATGCATACAGCGAGCGAATAACAAAGGAAGTCAGTCGGCTTGTAAAAGCAAATGCCCCACTTGTCAGATCTCTAATGGGATGGCACATAATAATGTCACTTCTTTCTGCCTCAGCTCGTCACCCAGAAGCTTCTGAAGCTGGATTTGATGCCCTATTGTTTACAGTATCAAATGGAGCTCATTTGTCACCAGACAATTATCTTCTCTGCGTTGATGCAGTAAGACAGTTTGCAGAGTCTCCTGTAGGACAGGCAGACAAGTCTATTCGTGCTATAGATCTTATGACAGATTCTGTTGATTGTCTGGCTAGGTGGTCTACTGAGACCAGGGAAGCAATCAGGGAGGAAGAAGCTACAAAATTGTGTCAGGATATTGGGGAACTGTGGCTGAGGCTTGCGCAGGAACTACAAAAGGTATGCCTGGACGTGAGAGAAGAGGTTAGAAATCATGCCCTTTCATCACTGCAGAAGTGCCTGGCAGTTAATGACAGGATCAATATTCCAAATGGTCTATGGTCACAGTGCTTTGATGTCGTAATCTTCACAATGCTTGACGATTTGCTTGAAATTGCTCAAGGAAACTCTCAAACAGACTACAGGAATATGGAAGGTACACTTATAACAGCTGTGAAGCTCATGTCAGAGTTGTTTAAAGGGTCACTCAATGAGCTTGTACAATTAGCAACTTTTAGCAAAACGTGGGTAGGAGTCCTTAGTCGAATGAAGAAGTATATGAATGTGAAAGTAAGAGGGAAGAAGACTGATGAGCTTCAAGAATTGGTTCTAGAGCTTCTCAAGGAAACACTATTAAAAATGAAGAACGAGAGCGTGCTAATGCAGAGGAGTACCTCAGACGGCCACAACTTGTGGGAACTAACTTGGCTACATGTCAATAGCATTGCTCCATCTTTGCAATCTGCAATCTTTCCTGATCAAGGTCATACAGGTCCTGGTCCTGGTCCTGGTCCATCAAAAGAATAGTTCAGCTCAGATGCCACTTGCAACACATTGACCGAGGTTGCACCCTTGAATCATATGGTTAGAACCGAGATGGTCATATTCCTTGCTCAGAGGCCACCACAAAGATTCATAAACAGGTCGGTCACTCAATTGATAAAAATGTGTACTTGTTCATCTTTTTCTCTTGACTCTTCCTTCTTGTCTACACCCTTCAATAACCATTATATTCCTCCTAATGAATATACCTTTGCATTCAAAGGCCTATTCTTTAATGATCCATAAGGCAAATTGTTTTCTAAAAACATTAGAACATACTTTGGATGGCAAGGCCCGAGGCTCGGTCAACCCCGACCTGGCTCATTGACTTCATGCCAAGCTCGGGCTCGGACTCTTTTGCCATCCCTAGTCATGATCCATACATTGCTATCATTTAATTGTTATAAGATAGAAAATAAAAAGAAGATAATTGGTTGAGAGTGGGAACATGTTGGAACCTATAAACACCATACAGATCTAGCATGCTATTTTATTATTAATTTGTCAAAGATTAAAATAAAAGGTCAAAGATGAAGTTCAATAGAAGACCAAAATGATCAAAAGATCAAAATTGAGTAAAGTGGAGCACCAAATATAATTTGAGAGAGCTCTAAGCTAATTCAAGTCAAGAACAAGAAAGAATAAAGTCATTTCAATGTATAACAATCACTGTAATCTTTTTTATAACTTGGTCATAATTATAAATTGAGGGTTCAATTATTGTGTGATGATTTATATTACTTTAACATAATCAAGAAGAAATTTTAGAATTAAAGAAAATCTCTTTGATGCATTAAAATGCTTTTGAAATAGTTTTGGATCAATTTTTTGCTAAAGGAGCATGTTTTGATTTTTGAAAGAATTTGAAAAACTTGTCTTTGGGTGATCAATATTATGGTTTCGAGGTGTTTTAGGTATAATCAACATATATGGGTTAACAAATGTGTCAAACTGATCAACCAATATTCTTAAAAGAAAGTTACATTTTGTATGGAAATTTTGCAGGACCACCTAGTCACTATACTAGTAGACCAATATTGGTCAACCAATATAGTTGAATGATCAACTAGTGCTCTTGGAATTAGCCATTATAATAACTAACTTTGACTTCTAACGATTATTTTATGGTGTTTTAGGAATAAATAAATCATATAGTATACTAGAGAGTTGTTAAGTGATGACAAATATGGCCTAGTCCGACTTGACTTTGGCCTGGTCAAGGGCCACGGGTTGAAACAGCTTGGCCCGACAACAAAAAGGTACAAAACGACACCGTTTTGTTAAATTTTTTAAAAAAATATAAGATCGGGCCAGGTTGGGCCACGAGGCTGTCAGCCCATGGTCTGGCCTGCAATCACCGGCCCGTCGAGAAGCCCCCAGCCCATGGGTCTACTAAGAGACTTTAGAGGCTAGAGAGAGCATTTAAGTGAATACTTTAATTGTATAATATGTATTAACCTTTTCTTCATTGTTGCAATTAATAAAAGTTGGTTTCGAGATGTAATAAAATTGGAATTGGTCTATGGTCGAGTCAATAATAAATAAATAGGAATTTATAGTTATACCTTGTATATGATTGTACCATTGTAGCAATTTAAGAAATTACTTAGGGTATATATTGTGAGAGTTTTTATTAATCTTGACTAAGATTTGTAAAGGGTTATTCTTTAGGAGTGATAAAGGAAGATGGTTACAGAGATTCCTCTTCATATGTGAAAAGGAAGATGATGTATGGAGGGTTTCTCTTCATCAATTGAAGGAAGAAAATAATGGATTCCTAAGTAAAGCTTGGGGAGAGGATGTAGATTAAGGGTTATTTCGTCAAATTATTGTAGATTGATTTTACCTCACTTTCTTTGCTCTTTTTTTTATATATATTTGTTATGAAACTAATTTATATGAATCTTCGTAATCATTCATTAGAATAAACAATTTCTTAACTAGTTTTAAATAGGAAAAATGGTGAATACATACAGCTTATCCTCCTTTTCGTGTGTTATCCATGGATCAATCATTGATATAAGGACAAGTCTAATTTAGAACATATAGAAATTAGACTAATGATTTTATGATATATTTTGATTCTCTTTTTATCCAAGATAGTCAATGTATATGTAAAACCTCTTTCTTTGATAAAGAAAATTACTTTTATTGAAAGACTAAGATGAAACACTTTTTATTAGCTAAAATGATTAATCTTTGAGGTGTTTTAAATAATAGACCTTATATTTCAATAAAATCCTTATTGACATATAAAATGGAGATTAAGGTACCAAAAAGATAGAAATGAGTGAGACAATAAGAACAAGAGACTAATTGCATTAAATAGCAAGGTCGTGCATAGTTCATTTTGTGCATCAAGTAGGAGCGAGTTCAATAGAGTATGCATGTGTGAGAAAGATCAAGAGATATGGTATGCGCTTGAAATCACATATGAAGAAATCAAGCGAAAGAGAGTAAAGTGAGCATGTTTGGGCATTAATGTGAATAGTTTCATATATAACATACCTCCTATATAGTTTAGCATAGATAGTTTCCTAGTTAGCATAATTACTGTATTGACAAGCTTGGTTGGAGTTACTCTTGTTTGCTATTTTCTGTTTTGTTTATTTATTTTATCATTTATTGTTAATCTTTAACACGTTCTATACGTATGTTATTTTGTGTTGCAATATCTATTTATTATTATTATTATTATTATTATTATTCCTATTTTATTATTTTTTATGCACATCCATTTATAATTTTGTAGTATCTTTATGACACATTACATGTGGATCTATCAGAAATAGTTTTTCCACAAGGTAGGAGTAAGGCTGCGTACTATCAAACCTCCTCAGATCTCGCATCTCAGCAGGACTTCCACTGAGTGTTGTTGTTTGTTATTGATGTAGTTTCATATATAACATAATGAATCAATTTCTAATATATAACATAATGAATCAATTTTTAACATATAGGCCCACTTCATTTATAGTATTAATGCTCTTAAAGGTTTTAGTAATACTTACATTAATCTTGAATTAATAAGAA
>JAOTBA010000001.1:1614577-1638092 GCA_025629845.1 Erythroxylum squamatum | reverse complement strand
TATCAAATAGAGAGGCATTTGAGACTTATATATATATATATATATAAGTCTCAAATGCCTCTCTATTTGATAAAGGTTTTAATGTTCTATAGAAGTACACGCTTTTTCAGACTTATAATTTTATAATTGGTGCAGCTCACTGACTTGTCTTCTGTTTCATGATTCAGACAGGACTTCAGGCACGAGGTTAATTTACTAGTGAAGCTTCGCCACCCAAATATAGTCCAATTTCTTGGAGCTGTCACAGAGAAGAAACCCCTTATGTTGATTACTGAATATTTACGAGGGGTACCTGACTTGTTTGATGTTTTCTGGTGCTTGGAGATCAACTATAAAAATGTTTGCTTAATCATAGTATTCCTCTAATATTGCAGGGTGATCTCCACCAGTACCTCAAGGAAAAAGGTGCACTTAGCCCCTCAACAGCCATAAACTTTGCCTTGGACATAGCCAGGTATGTGTGTTAAGGTTTTATATTGACAACGCTGGGAGAGATGTGAAACTTTCCCCTAAGAATGTACATGTTTTTTTTCTTTGTTTGTTTGTTTGTCTATTTTTTTGGTTAGATCCTCACTATTATTTAGATATCAGTTTCCATATTTGATTAGTTTTGGTGAAATTTACAAATTGCGTACATGTGAAAGGCTACACCACTGTTCTGATATCACAGTATATGTTCTTTTTTTGGATATTTTATGGGGTTACAGTACAAATGCACAGTTTGTACAGATCCTACTTTTTCATTAATTCTTAAGATAGCATGCACATACTTGTACTTTATTTGGCTGCCATTGAATTCTATTTTGCGTCTTCATTTTCCTGATATTATCGCTATGAGGAATGTATATAGGCCCAAAAGGTTTGAGGAATGTATTTAGGCCTAAAAGGTTTCTGTATCCTGATCTTGGGCACACAGAATTACCTAATCCAGCCTTTTTGCTAACTTGAATTCTGTATAACTTCTGTGACAGAGGAATGGCTTATCTTCACAACGAGCCAGATGTTATCGTTCATCGAGACCTAAAACCAAGGTATGTTTCTTCTACAAAAGGTTCAACCTTGCAAATGAATTGTGTGATTCTCCACTACATAACAATGTGCTTGAAATGCCATTCTAATACAGCTTTAGACTTACCCACAAAAGGAGTCATTTCTCATCATCTCATTTTCTTGCTACCTATGGTGAGGATAATTAGCATTTTCTTTTTCAACTTCTTAATATTTGTTACACAATGACAGGAATGTTCTCTTAGTCAACTCCAGCGCAGACCATTTGAAAGTTGGTGATTTTGGATTAAGCAAGCTCATCAAGGTGCAGAATTCCCATGATGTATACAAAATGACTGGCGAGACAGGAAGCTGTAAGTGCATTTTGTAAAATTCATTCAAATAGAATCATTCTTTTACTTATTTTTGTTTTATGATTCTTGAAACAAAAAAAAGACCGGTATATGGCTCCTGAAGTTTTCAAACACCGGAAATACGATAAGAAGGTTGACGTTTTCTCTTTTGCAATGATACTTTATGAGGTAAGTTTTGGTCTTTACAAGATAAGAAAATAATGAAGTGTTTGAAAAGGGTTGTAATGCATTACGTTCTTCACTGCAGATGCTTGAAGGAGAACCACCACTTGCAAACTATGAGCCTTACGAAGCAGCCAAGTATGTGGCTGAAGGACACAGGCCAACTTTTCGTGCCAAGGGGTTCATTCCTGAGCTGAGGGAGTAAGTAATTTGAAAGTGTTTTGAGTTTGTCTGATGGCTTATAGTTTAAACTTCTCCTGAATTGTAAGGCTTGTGAGGAAGATACCCAATTTCTTTTTATCATCATGAACAATACAAGTATGATGCCCCTCTAGAGCATGAACAAATTTCCAGTCACCAAAGAAATTTTGAACTGATTACTGATGAAAAACATTTGTCACTCGGAATAAAGAGGGCTGTCTTTATAATCTTCGAAAGATAGCAGCCATACTGCACCTTAAGAGAGACACCTGTTTCAAAAGAGTTCTAAATATGTTGCATTCCCTTAAAAAGTTGCAAGGCCTTTATCATTTTAAGTTTCCTATGTTAGTTTGGTTGTTAAACAACTTATATAAGCATTTCATGTATAGGAAAAATTTTCCTTTTCATGATGCATATTCATAATATGTAATATATGCCTGTGTATAGTAGCATTATCAGACACCAAATTTCTGTACCTAACAATGTTTCTTTTTTTTCTTGTGATTCTTTACAGATTGACAGAACAGTGTTGGGCTCCTGATATGAACAGAAGACCTTCGTTCTTGGATATTCTCAAGAGACTTGAAAAGATTAAGGATATTTTACCAGGAGATCATTCCTGGAATATATTCAACGCATAAGCCTGAAAGCGGTGACATGAACTATATTGAAGTACATGCCATTCTTTCTGGCCATTTCCTGCATCTGAAATTGGTGCTGGTTCTGTGAATATATTTGACAAAGTTTGTGAGAATGCTTCTTCACCTATTTCCTCACTTAATGTTCTGGACTTACCGTGGTCGCCCGTCAATGGGTAGTCTTTCTATATTTTATCCCAAGGTAACCTGTCAAAAATTTTTGTTCAAGAAGGCATTAGTATGAATTTCTGTCATCTTCTTTTTCGTTAAGCACATTCTTCACAGATATCTTTTCGGTTAACCTGTGACTCGCTTAAATCTGGAGTAGACAACATGCACACCTTTTAAGTTCCTAATTGTGTTTTTCTTGTAAGTATTAGATGCAATTTATAGCCGTCTGATTCCTTTTTGTGGATTGATCATTCCGGAACAATTGCTAGTTTGTTTCTGATTATGAATGAAATTGAGTTTATTTCTGAACTTAGTTTCACAACTGTTCTTAACAAGTTGGGAGAATACTTGCTGTTTGAATAGTATTCCATTAGTAAGTTTAGTTGAATGTGAGTGGATAGGTGCCAAACTATCCCAAGGCCATTTCCTGGCAGAGCACCTCTAGGGATTATGACTGGTTTAGGTAGCTAGGGCTAATTTTTTCTCCAACCCTCCTCTTAATGGAATTCAAACATTAGCATGAGCAACGTAACTTCTTGACCATCAAATAGATACATAGAACTTGAATCTTGTAACCCATTCTCCAAGTTAGGTAGATGGCTTAAGAACACACGTTTTTTGCTCACCTTTGATTATGCTCCGCAAACCATCCTATAATAAGCTTCATTGACAAACTAATGCCTTTAAATAGGGTTGGCAAACTAGTCTGATTCAAGTTGAATGGATTTTAGATTGGGTTCAAGCTTGGGAGAGCCGAAACGAATTGGCTCAAAGCCAGTTCGGCCAAACTTCAAAACGGTGTCATCTTGATAAAGCGCCGGATAGTGTCAGGGACAGAAATGAATGACAAGAAATCAATATTCTCATCCCATGCAACTGAAACAATTTGGAACTTCAGTATGCACAGAGGACTAGACCATGGATCTTGGTTAAGGATTAGATGAAGAATTACAAGACTGTGTCCCATCCAAAGGGAACATGCCAAACAAGATGGTCTTTGAGTTTCATTTAGTATTTAATGGTCTCTATCACAATTATATCTCATTTTGTGTAACAATCTGCAGTGGGAAAAGCCAAAAAAAAAAACCTGAAAAGAAACTCTGCTAGTTGTCCAAAACAAAACTCATATCAGCTTCTTTTTCTCAAAAAAGGTCTTCAAATGCCATACTTGCATGCCTGCAACTGATAAGCAAATAAGAAGTGAAAGAAAACTTAACCAGCCCATTCTCGAGTTCGTTGCTCGATTCAACTCTTGCATTTCTTCTTCCCTGAAACATGATGCATTAGGCATGAGTTAGAGAACTAATATGAAAACAAAAAAAAAAGCTATTAGAATTGTGTAATTGAATCCATCTTTCACCTTTCCCGAAGATAATACATCTCATCCTGAATTCCTATTACACTATCATACAACTTCTTCAACTCTAGCTCCATTGCCTGATATTCAAGACAAGTCAGAAATTTCAGATAAAGTACTAAGACAGTGCATCATTACTGATTACATATTCAAATACAATGTTAACTGGTATGAAAGAATCGAAGATTGTCGTAAAACCTGCTTAGAGATAATCGAAGAACGAGAATGGATAAAAAGTTTTGCACCTTTTCCTAGCAATTCCTAGGAGATGACTTCTTCAACCTTATGATCTGGTTGCCTTACTTTTTGGTTCAAATCATCCTCCACAAATACTTCGTGTTCTATATGAAAAATATAACACCAAATCCATTCACAGATTCATAACTAAAATTCCTGAGGCAAACTGAAGAACTGCAGCACCAATCTAGGATGTCTTTCTGATTAACCTTCCGATCACCCGAAAATGTTACTTAACTACTTGTTCAAGTTCCCGTAATCTAAACAACTTAATTCTGACTTCAAGTGTATCATGCTCATCAAACAAATTCTTCTTGTTTATGTTTTGATCACAAAATTAAAACACCATTTAACTTCGCTTCTTCAAAGAAAGGTATTGAGATGCATGACATTCCAAAAGGTTTTAACCCTAAGTTGCTAAACTAACACAAAGCAGCTCTATGTACGGTACACTACCCAATTCATTCGGAAGATCCTATTGAATCTAAAACATCAAACTTTGAACAACCGACTGCATCATATTCACATTGAAATCGTAGATTTCCAATTTGATGCATTAACACTAACCCATCATCTTCACTTCCAAGCTCAGGAAATCAAAGCTTCCTCAAATGTTTAAGCCATTTCAGTATAATCTGAACCAGAAGTTCTAACTAATCAGATTATCACCCTCAAATCAAACTCGATCTAGAAGACAAATCCAAAGTCGAAACAACCTCGAAGTATGAAACTTAATCTAAGCAAGAAACAACACCAGAGCATAATCAACTTACTTCAACGGACCCTTTCTTAGCAACACTAGTCCAGTCTTTAGCAGCAACACCGGACCTCCAATCAAACTCCACCGTCATCGTCGTTGCCGGTGTATGATCCTCCGCAAAGAAACAAGCCGCATAATCCCCAGCTTCCGCCGTCGTGAAAGCAAACTCCCCAGAGCCAACTTTCGTGGCCTCGTGGTAACTACTCCCGTAACTCGAAGTCACCTAACGAGCAGAAACCAACAATAACATCAAATCAAACACGCCAAAAAAACCCCCAATAAAGTTTGGATCTTTAATACATCTACCGTGCAACCGATGTGTAGAGTTAGTTACCTTGACAGTGACTTTGTGGGACTCCGGCAAAGGCTGGTCGCCGTTGGGATTGACGACGGAGTACTTTCCAACAGTCAAAGAATTGCTTTTGATTTCTTCAGATATGCACTTGGCGTGTCCAGATTCTATGTCGAAGCGTAAAGAATCCGACACAGTCGATAAAACCCACAAGGCCGTTGTGATTACAAGCAAGAACAACCTTATCCTAGTTGCAATCATGGCGGTTTTAGTGAGTTTTGTATCAGTTTATCGGTTATGTCTTGTAGGAGAGAAGAGGGTTTGTTTGTGCTGTCGAGTTTGGGACTTGAAGTCGAGTTTGAGACTCCTTGAAGACATGCAGATAAAGGTCAAAAGGGTTCTCGACAATTGTCAGCTTCTGATTGGATGAAACACGTTTTGTATCTCTGCATAGTTTAGTTAAATTGTGAGTAATTTTAAATTCGGAGAGAATCTATTACAAAAACTTGACGTTTCGATATACATATTTATATCTTTTAAAGTTTTTCTATAACTTGAAGTTTGGATATACATATTTATATCTTTTAAAGTTTTTCTATTCATTAATAAAAATATATAAATATTTAATTATTTATTAAATAAAATAATATTCATAGAATTTAAATTAAATATAAATTTTTTTAAAAAAATTATGCAAAATAATAATAAAAATTCAAAAGAATACAAATAAATAATTATATCATTTTATTATTTTAATAAGAGTTGATTAATAAGGGTTAATAACTAAAAAAAGCTCAAAATTTCTTCAATTTTTTAATTATAGCTCAAACTTTAAAAATAACAACAAAATGCACAAACTTTTAATTTTTTTCAATTCTAGCCCAATGTTAGTCTCACCGTTATCTATACTGATGTAGCACAACCGCTTGACGCTCCTCACTAATCAAACACCTCAGCTGGTTTAGGAGAAGATTGTCTGATTAGCGAAACGACGTCGTTTCACTTTGATAGTAAAACGACGCTGTTTCAATTAAAATCAGATGTCCCTCCCTTCTCCCTCTTTTATCCGTCTCTTCTCTGACGATTAACGCTTAAAATTCTTACTCTGAAATCTTGAATCTGTAACCTAAAATTCCTCAAATCGCCCAACGTTCATAAGAGAGTGAATTCATGCGTTGATGCTTCTTCTATCACGAAGTTATTTTCTCCATCAGACCAACAAGCGTTCTCCGTGATTTCATGTGTGGGTGCTTCAAAAGAGAGTGATTTCGTCGTCAAGTAAAAACTGAAGATTTTGTCGTTGGACTTCTTGTGGCGTCAAATGGGGTACGATTGTTCCTCTTTCTCTCTATTATTTTTTTCACTTCAATTCGGTTTTTGTATGAAATGGTGTGTTGTACTAGGTTTTCAACTCCGACTATGGTATGAAATGGTGTGTTGTTGTACTATGGCTTAAATTGGATTGTACTAGGTTTCTGAAAGCATAAATCTAATTTGTTGTACTAAGGGTTCAAATTAGATTTGTGCTTACAGAAAATTAACTTGTATTGTGTTAGAATTCCGAAAGCACAAACCCAATATGTTATAATAGGGTTTTAAATTGAATTTGTGCTTCTAAAAAATTGACTTGTATTGTGCTAGGGTACTAGGGTTTCAAATTGGATCGTGTTAGGGTACAATTTGTTTGTTATTGAAAAGAAGGATTGACTTGTATATGTACATAGCAAATTGAACAGTAAAAACCTTGAATACTCCTACATTTGGTTTTCAGTATGAAATACAAGTAGAATAAAAAACATCAGAGTAACTGAATGCATGATGGTTGATTCATGCTTTGTTTTGTGTTGTATGTAGAATATATACATCTTGGTAATTACTGAAAAATATGAAATTACAAGTCCATAGCCTAAATATTCAATTATGTGATACTTCATCCTGATTTGCAGGGAAGAAGCTTCCTCTCCTTTATTTTGTAAATGCAATGGTAGTTTAGCTAAAATCTTAATGTTAGGGATATTTTTCATTGGGGATATTTTTCGTTGGGTGTGAACCTAGTATATATTTCACATAAGAAGAGTGTCAAGGTGTTGTTAATGGATTCAAGGGTACTATTTATTGTTCTTTTGATAGTGTAGCAAATGCTAGAAGGATATATTCTCAATTTTGTGAAGAGAAAGCATTATGTTTAGCCGTAAAATAACAGTAATATATACTATTTGTTATATGTGATAATTTAATTGGATTCAAATATAATTAATATTGATATTTCTATAGATAATACATATGTTGAATATTAATTGCCCCAATTATAATGCCTTGATGAAGTTACAGATTTCAAATGCTAAGTTTTAACATTGGTCAACATTTTTATAAATGTGTTAATACGAAAGTAAGTAATTCAATTATTGTTTGTAGCAATGCCAATCATATAAATTAATGCTAATCAATATTCAAGTTGAAGGTCTCTTGTAGGTACTTGTATTTGTGAAAGAGATGAAAGTTTGTTTTGTCGTAAAATATGTCAAACAAATTCTGTGCGTTGGGGTAAGAGTCTTATTCGGAAGATATATTATTGCTCGCAAGAAGTAGGTATGTGTAAAAATTTATTTGCATAACGCAAATTTGTCATAAGTCCTAATATTTGTGTTTATATCTTTATTTTGTAGGTCCCATGCAATTTCATAGCTTGGGATGTAAGTACAAAAAAATGGAGATATTGTACTAATTAGAAAAACAAATGTAACTATTACGTTTATTGAGACTCTTTTTATCATTTATTCAATCACCTGCCACTTTAATTTTCAATTGTAAGCTTTTCAAGTTGTTAAGGAAAACACAATTGTTGCAAGGTTTTACATTGTAGAAGTAACTGCAATTATTACAAAATTCCATCTATTAATTATAATCACATTTGTATCATTCATAATTATTTGTCCTCTAGTAATTACAATGAAGAGTTATGTTCTATCTTTGTTAATTGACCATTGTTACTTTTTAGAATATGCATATATACATTAAGAATGAAAAATAGGAGACCGAAAGAGCTAACATTCTTGAATATGAAATATATTTGCAAAAAGAGAAATGTATATATTAAATTCCATATATAATAAATATAGCTAAATGGAAATTATAAACTCTAATATATGCTCTTATAAAGAATGATATGATTAGCGTTCAAAGGAAAAAAAATAGTGAAAAAAATGCGGTTAGCAAGGACAACAATGTTGAAGAGTAACTAACCGTAAAAAGACAACAATCATGTACAAGAAAAGTAAAGTCAATATCATTTTTGAAGAGTAAACTACAAAGTAAGATCAAACAATCAAATAAATAGGTTAAAGACACTGACGGTATTCGTTAAACTGAAACAATATCCAAAAATATTGGTTTCTCCAAATAGTTCTAACTTCTAAAGCTCCATATTCAAAACCATGCCTCTGTCTTCCAACTTTCTCAGATAGATTGGTGTATAATCAGCTCCAGCTTCAAAGGCTTAGTCCATGGACTTCTGCAGTGCTTGATCACTCACACCATCCTTACATAAACACTAACTAGCAGAAATTTAGAAGTATGATTCAGCTTAAAAGAGATGTCATCAAGATCACACACACACAAATACAAAGGAATTATCACCTGTTTCAACAAAATCATACAGATGAAAATAGTAAGAAAAACTTTTCATCCAAATGTCATACAAAAACTAGACCATAATCATTCAATAACTTACTTCAATAGCCACTGAGGGCCAAAAAAACCAGTAAATACATTAAACCAGCGATGACTGAAGCAAGACTTTATGAGAAATCAAGAGCAATGCATCATCAACAACAAAAACAATGAATAATTAAATCTTCCTACATTATATATATATAGTTTGGATCTATCACAGAAGCCATCAAACCTTGTTTTGATTATGCGATTTGTCTAATGATTCAGGATCAACACATATATATGTTTGAACTTTAACAGGCAATCTTCCTTTTCCTCTTTTTCATTGTTATAAATTTTCATATTTCTCACACCAAAATTGGCAGTGAAAGTCTCTAATGTGTAGTCGACATTCAACTTGATCCAACTTTAAGTCGAGATTAGAAAGAGTTGGATCATTTCTCATTTAATTCTAATGCTAATCAGTTCTTTTTGGAGCCTTCTAGTGTAAGAGGTTGAAAGCAAAATAGTTATATACCCAAAAAAACAAAAACATAGGGAGTAAAAGAGCTAACATTGAATTAGGTAATGAAGCAATACTACCAACTATGAAGATTTCCTAGTAGCAGATCTTTTATCCGTTAGTTTGATCCTTCTCCTAGGTTGAGTTGTACTAGCAGGTGTACTTTGGGATGTTTGTGTTGTTGTTGTGTTAGTATTGGGAGGTTGTAACACTTATTATTGACCCTCATCCATCTATGAATTATAAACAACCAATTATGTAAATATTATCATCTTCCTTATAATTACATATAAGTAGTATAAACATGAATTTAAATGACTTACTGTAAATTAGGTATTCCCAGAAACCTCCCCAAATGTTACTTCGTATCCTCTACATGCATATAAAAACAAAGAAAAAAATAATGTTACATAAGTTAGAAAAAAACTTAAATTTTATACTTAATTAACCATTCTCATCTTTCTTAGTAATATAGAAGATGCAATATTTGATCTTATGGATACTGATTGTGTCGGTCTACCTACTTGACTGCTACGGATACTGGATGAAGGGGGTTTAACAGATACTAATTTTGGTGGTCTTCCTCTTTTTCACTGTATTATACACATTAAAGATAAACATAAAGTTAATAATACTTGATGAATAACAACACATTTGTTACACAACTAAAATATCTTCCTTAAAAATTTCATGTTAGCTTGGAGGTTGATTCTTATTTTTGCATCTTCTTATATTATGACCAATTTCTTAACAATGATGGCATCTCATAACTACTCCAACCTTAGTCAATTTCTTGGGATTGCGTGGTTCTTCAGTGTGATCCCTTTTTCTTGCCTTTTTCGATCTTCCAGGCATCTTCTTAATCAGTGGAGATAATATTGGCTAAAGATTTTCAGTCTTTGGCCAAAACTTAGGACCACTAATGAGTTCCATAGCAAACTGGTAAATCTTCAAATAAGAATCACACTTATAACATTGATTCACATAAGCGTCGATATCCTCCCTCTGATAAGATATACAAGTCAAAGAATGTTTACATGAAATCCCGGTTAAATCCCATAGTCTACATTGGCAAGTTTGTGCTTGCAAGTCAACGATGTACTTGTCCGCAAAGATACTAACTTTAAATTTCAAATTCCCATTTGTCATGACAATGCAATGTCTTGTATCCGATTGTGCTACCTCTATTTTCTTCCTCACTCTAGGACAAATCTCATCTATGCACTTCATTATCATATCCCTTTTTCATATATCCGAGTCATTAAAGAAACTCAAATTTCTTCTAACATATTGATCAAGCTTTTGGTACGAGCTTCACAAATGAATCCATTAAACATCTCTTAAATATTGTTATGTACTATTTCACACTTCGGTCTTGTGCTCACAAAGGGCTTCACAAATGTGTTCGAATTCCTACTTTTAAAATCCTCATAAGCCTTCACTGACAAACTCTTCAACTCCTTCATTACCTTATCAAAATCAACTTGCGTGGTGCAATTCACCGCTTTCCAAAATAAAATCCTATAAGTGTGCCCTTTATGAACACTAGACTAGTTTGCATACACATAACAGACACATTTCTTATGTTTAGCTTCTGGAAACAAGTTCTTTAATGCTTCCACTAAACCCTATAAAACAAATTGTTACATAAATTAATTAAGTGTTGATGACATAAACAAATGAACATAAGATATATGGATATTTAAAGTTTAACTTTTGCTAATCGTTTATGAAAGTCCATGAAGTGGAGATCTTCAGCAAGAATGCTCAAAAACTAATTCCATGATTGGTAGTTTTCTCGCTTAACTATAGCCCAACATATAGGAAACATCTGATTGTTTCCGTCATGACCAACAACAGATAATAATGCACCACCAAGGAAAGTCTTCAGAAAACATCCATCTAACCTAATAATCTTTCTGTATCCACCAAGAAAACCATACTTCAAAGCACTGAAACCCATATAAAATCTTTTAAACATTGGTCTCCCAGTTTGTTCATCAAAATCACATTCAATAATAAACTTTCTATCTTCGTCAGCTTGCATTAATTCATGTCCATAAGACCATAACTGCGCATAATGACCTTCCATTGATTCCCGAAGCATAGTAATTGCTTCCCACGTAGCCCTATAACATTGAATTTTAGTGACCTTTAATGCATATTTTGATTGAAGATCATCCATCATTTCACTAATAGGCCAATTGGGGTTCCTCCTAAATTTGTGTATGAATTCATTCGCAATCCATTTTTGGCTAGCTTGTTTATTCCTCTGCACTTTACTCCAAGTATGAGTGTTTTCAACTCTCTACACAACAAATATTTTCTCATTTCCAATCCAGCTAGCATACACTTGAAAAGGACAATGTGCATCACAAACTGCTTCCATTTGTACACCAGATCTCACCATTGAAACATTATATCCATTTGTAATTGCATATTTCCTTATAGCTTCCTTCAGCTGCTTCTCGTCCTGGAACTTCATTCCAATTTCAAACTTAAAATCTATCATTTCAAATTTTGGATTAAAACTAATGTATTTCTTCTTTGGTATTGATGCTTCATCATCACTAGGAACTGGTGATTAAATTTGATCATCACTATCATAATAAGCACTATTTGCACAATGCGAACTTCCTTTTGCTCTTCCAGTATCTTTTGAATGATCACCAACTTCATTGAAATTGTTTTCACTTCCACCGACACCATCAACAACATTGTTGAATTCAAACCGACTTTTACAAGTCTTCACACTCCTCCTTTCATTTGTTCTAGCATTAACATATTCTTCATCATCAGTTCCAAAGAACTCCTCATCAACTAAATCATCACCAAATTCATTATCCTGCATAACAATGAAGTCCTCATCTTGCCCCATTTTGACTTGGAACAACCCCTCATCTTGCTCCAATTCATCATTAGAATTTGACTCCTTACCAATTGTCGCAGGATTCCCATAACCATGATCATAGTATATTTGAACATTCTGACAATTAAATTCTTCCATTTTTTTCAATATATCCAACTTATCCCTGTCATACTTTAAGCCTAACTCTATCAAGCTTCTATTGGACTCGTGTGGAAATTTGTAAAACATAGAGATTACTTTATGTCTTTTATTTTCGAAAATCCCTTTTAGAACTAGGATGCTTAATTCATCAATACCCATATTCTTTTTTCTTTTAATCTTAGCCCCAACCTATTTAACTTCCTGCCTTTCCAACACTCCACCATAATGAAATTCAAAATTGACCAACATTTGCAAAGGCAAACTATGACTAAATACAAAATGATAAATATTACAAGAAGAAAAAAAATAAACAACAACTAAGATGAGCAACAACTAAGAAGAAAAAAAGAAGTAATAACTTAGATGATTCACTTCTATCCCATTAACTAACAGTGCACAAAAATAGGTTAGTATGATTGCATCAGAATAATACACTCACATTTTCAGATGCAAGGAGCTTCATAAAAGGCTAGTACTATAACAGAATAATACAAACTGAAATGTTAGAAAGGCACAAGAAACATACCTTTACAAATTTCTTGAAGTTTTTTCACAATACTTCACAATTTGGCAGCCTCACCTATTGAAACGATCATAAGTAAGTCATTTTGCGGATGTACCATTTAAAAAAAGAATGTATCCACAACATACAAATAAGAAACTACACTAAAAAATTTGAGACAAACAAAATGGAATGCATTCAGTAATTACCAAATAGAAATCATATTTTTTCAGTAATTACCAAATAGAATGCATTCAGTAATTACCAAATGGAGTGCAAGTTGAACCAAATATTAAATATTAGAGCATAGAACAAGCCAAATAGAAATCATATTTTTTAGTAATTACCAAGATGTATATATTCTGCGTACCACACAAAACAAAGTATGAATCGACCATCATGCATTCAGTTACTCTGATTTTTTTATTCGACTTGCATTTCATACTGAAAACCAAGTGTAAGAGTATTCAATGTAAGAGTATTCAAGGTTTTCACTGTTTAATTTGCTATGTACACATACAAGTTAATCCTCGTTTTCAATAACAAATAAATCATACCCTAGTACAATCCAATTTGAAACCCTAATACCCTAGCACAATACAAATCAATTTTTTGGCAAGTCTAATTTGAAACCCTAATATCTTAGCACAATACAAGTCAATTTTCTGAAAGCGCAAATCTAATTTAAAACCCTAGTACAACAAATTAGATTTGTGCTTTCAGAACCCTAGCACATTCTAATTTGAAATCCTAGTACAACAACACACCATTTCATACCCTAGTTGGAGTTGAAACCCTAGTATAACAACACATTTTTTCTTACAAAAACCGAATCGGAGTGAAAAGACAATAGAGAGAGGGGTTCAATCGTATCCTAATCAACACCACAAGAAGTCTGGCAACAAAATCTTCAATTTTTACCTGACGATGAAGTCACTCTCTTATGAAGCACCTACGCACGAAATCACAGAGAACGCTTGTTGGTCTGATAGAGCAAATAACTTTGCGATAAAAGAAGCACCAACACACGAATTCACTCTCTTATGAACGCTGGAGGATTTTAGGTTACAGATTAGGGATTTCAGAGTAAGAGTTTTAAGCATTGATCGATAGAGAAGAGACAAAGAAGAGAGGGACATCTGATTTTAATTAAAACGACGTCGTTTTACTATCAAAGCAAACGATGTTGTTTCGCTAATCAGACAATCTTCTCTTAAAGTAGCTGAGGTGTCTGATTAGTGAGGGACGTCAATACGTGGCTGTGCCACGTTAACGCAGATAACGATGAGACTAACATCGGGCTAAAATTGAAAAAAAATTAAAAATTTGAGCATTTTATTGCTCCTTTTTAAAGTTCTGGATATAATTGAAGAAAATTTTGACTATTTTTAGTAATTAACCCAATTAATAAATATTTTTATGAATACCAATTATTTCAATATAACCATCATTTTTTAATTTTCATTATTAGAAAATCACTTTTTTATATAAATTATAATTTTTTGAAAAACATTATAATTACTTACGTGAAATCAATTAATCTAATTCTCAAAAATAGTAAAATAATTTGATTGGATTATAAATTGAACTACTATATTTTAATTAAATTAAATTCAAGTTTCATTCATCAAATTGAGGGCGAATCTTAGAGTAACTAGTAAAGGTTACTCTTTTGTGACCAGAAGGTCAAAGATTCGTTTTATGAAAACAACCTCTTTGTAAAAGAAATTCAAAGAAAATATTGTGTATATTGATGTCCCAACACCTTGGCAAAGCCGAGAAGCCTTGTACAATGGGATACACTTGCGTTTGTGTTTTTTCATACATTTATAAAAATCCTTTTATATCAAAGTTTTAAGATAATCCAAACCTTATCTCTATTTTTTAAAAAAATAACATAAAAGTCAATTTATAGGCTTATTCTTAAAGCACAACTATGTTTTTCTAGTTTAATGTATCACAATAAATAGAAGACAACAAATTATACAAATCTTAGCACTAACCAAGAGAGTGTATGAGCTGTGAAAGGTCAAACTATCATACTATACATCAAGTTAACCTTACTTTTTTAGTTAAACAACTTCTATTAACAACATTAAGAATATTGAAATTCTCAACTCATTTTTGTCTTATAATACCTTATTGTTATTTTGAACATTGATATTTATAACAGAATACAAAACTGTTATTTTGAACGTCGGTATTTATAACAGAATACAAAACAAACCTTAATATTTTAAGCATTCAAATTGAACCCCCACATTTTAAAAACATTCAAAACAGACCTAAGTGAATAAAAAATTTAACGGAATTAATTTCTAGTTAATTAAATATTATGTCAATATTGACATGACATTCTTTTTTATTTTTAAACAAAGAGTGAGCCTCGATATCACGTAACAAGTGAGATTCATTTTCAGAAATCTATAAAAAGTATATCTTAGTGTCATGTATCAAATGAGACCAATAAAAGTAGGTCTTACTATCACATAATAGTATAGTTCACTTTATGATTAATTTAAAAACATGTGACAGTACGGTCTACTTTACCAAAAATCATAACTTACATTAACAAAATCATGTACATTAAGAAGATTGAAATTCTCAACTAATTCAATTTTTTCTTATAATATCTTATTGTTAAATCAACTTAAGCATTTCATTGTTGACCAAAAGAAAAGTTTTCTTTTTAGTGATCAAATGAACTCTTACTTTGACCCATTTAAGAAATTTTTAAGCAATGGGAAATTGATTGAAGATAGTTAACATATGTTTGTTTCCATTTTAGTTTAAGTAAAAAAATATGTTTGTTTGATTTTCTAGTTTTTTATCTTTTGATTGTGGTTTCTTCTATTTTTTAAAACTTATAAAATTAAATTTTGTTTTATGCTTTTATCTAATTATCTAATATTAATTAATAATAAGAGTTATGATTTATATAATATAATACAACTATATTTTAATTTTTATAATTGCTTTAAATTTTATTTTTAAATTTTAAATTTTAATAAATATACCTTAAGTTTAAAATATCTTAATTGCATCGATTTCAAATTAATATATATATATATATATAATTAATTTTAATTTATAAATAATTATTAATTATTAAAGTATTTATTTGACTAAATTGTAGTAGATTTTTTAATAATAGTTTAATAAATATTAAATAAATTTTATTTATTTATCTTTAAATTTTGACACTAATAACTAAATAAGTTTTTCTTTTATTTTAAAAATAAAAAACAAAAAAGAAACGAAAATTAAAAATCATAATCAAAAAATAAAAGTGAAATCAATTGCTAATTTAGCTTATAATAAATTTAATAATGTAAAGAGTATAACATAAAAGTGGGCACACATATTTTTGTGTTATATATAAAAAAAAATTACATTACATGAATGCATTTTTTGTGATGGAAAATTAAGAAGATGGAAGATTCATATTGATTGCACGTGTCCGCCCCTATCACATGCATCAAAGCTTGGCCTAACACCTCCCATGCAAATAATTATTGAGGTCGGTCGACTTTAGTCTGTGTATAAAGACCATATCCATTATGATAAGATCGTATAATTTTACGTTTTGATTTCAATTTTTTCCTTCATTTTTAGTTTGTTTTTTCGACGTCTTCACTTTTTAACTTTCAGATTACGCAGCTTTTACTAAAGGTATAAAAAGAATGAACTAAAAATGAAGAGCTTACTAGTATAGTACGTTGTAATGCGATAGTAGTTTGGAGTGTCAGAAGAACAAACAAAAAACAAATAGTTGAGAGCATCGGGAGAACAACAGATAACGTCGAGCTAGAATTAAATAAACTAAAAAATTTAAGCATTTTATTGCCATTTTTTAAGATTGGGCAAGAATTAAATAAAATTGAAATTTTATACATTTTATTGTTATTTTTTAAAATTGGAGCTATAATTGAAAATTTGACAAAAGCCGAGATTTTTTTAAATAATTAACCCCATTATTTAATATATTTTATGATATTTTAAACTTATGTCTATTAAGACTCATTTAACTTTAAAATTTTGAATTACAACTAACAAAAATGTGTAAGCCAGTTTAACCATAAAAATCTTAAAATAGTCTAACTTTTTAGCTCGACTTTTAATTTTTCGATTTGATTTATTTTAATAACTTTTGTTGTTAAAAATCGATCAATTTTTTAATTAATCTGTTAATTTTCAAAAGTTCTTATAAACTAAAATAAATCAATTAATTTTTATTTAATAATTTCTTTTTTCATTTAAACTTCAAATACTTCGATAAATAAAAACAATCTTCTTTAATCCTATTTCAAATACACATATTTGCTTATAATTTATCAAAATCTTACTATATATTTAAACTTCAAGAACTTTTTGTTTAAGTGAAACCAACTCAACCTAAATAAATAAGCATATAAATGATTTTTTTAATGAGTTTACAGATTTATTTCAAAATTTTAAAAAATCATAACTGAATATTGAATAAAAACTGATTTAAAATCATTTTAATTCGTGTATTAACTAAACAAAATATGGCATAAACTTAAATATGTACATATAAATATATAAAGTTAAATAGTTGATCAAATAAAACTAAGTAAATATTTATTACCATCAAAAGCAATGTTTTACAAACTGAAATGGTTCGACCGGTTTAACAGTAAATTTTTTTTGAATCGACTAATTTTTTAGTTTAATTTAATTTAATAATTTCTGTTGTTAAAAATATATAATTTTTAAATTAATTGGTCAATTTTTATGAACTAAAATAATCAAATTAGTTTTCATTAATCAGTCTCTTTTTTAATTAAAATTCAAATTTTTTGATAAGTACAATCTTTTTAAATTATTTTTAAAATTTATCAATTTTATTCAATCTTTAACCGATTTTATGTCAACGTTTAAACCTTAAATTTCTTTCCGACATATTTGAAACAATTTTTTTTGTATTTGAAATTTAGGTTAAAAGAAGGCCAATGATCTCAAATATTACGTTATTAGATTGTAATGGTGTAATCTAATTTTTGAATTTTGATTATTGATAGATGTAATCTTTTTGGACTATAAAATATTTTCAAATATATACAATTTTCAAGTAATATTACAATCTTGCTCTGGATCTTATCATTGATATGCATTGCAATTGGAGATAGATTTAGATCATAATTTAAACATAATTAAAATTATGTATTTAAAATAAAATAAAATAAAATATTAGTTAAAAATTGTATAAATGTTATTTTTCAATTAGTCAAATATTTAAAAATAATTTTTATTCAAATTATCCTATTTTTAAATTTTAAATAAATTTTAAATAAATAGTCATATTCAATATTCACGATAATAACAATACATCATTTAGTTTTTATCTGAGATCATCCGTTGGATCGCCGGCTTTGTTTGTTAATCGATTGATTTTGATATTTCAATCTGAGAGTTTATTTAATCTCTGAAACAGCAAGAAATGAAGCATTGACGAGAAAAAGAAAGAAAATTGCAAAGGAAAATTAAATAGCTAGAGGAAGAAGATAGAAAGATACAAAGATTTTCTTTTTCTCGTCTCTGTTTGGTTGGTGAGAAAGCTAAAAGCTTGAATTCTTGCACTGTTTTCCCAACCGTACTCCCTCCCTATAACACAACACACACAGCCCCATAACACCCTTTTGCTTGTAAACCCATCCTCTGATTTCAAGTTCCGATTTTTCTCTCCTAATTTTGATTCCCATCCCTCAAATTTAGGTGGCATTCGGGTCTCTTGAGCGAAAAAGATCTCGACTTTTTGTTGATTCTACAATGGGGATTCTTTTTCTGGGGCCTTGATCCGAAAGGGGTCGAGATTTTTGTTTGATTTTCTGGATTTCTTTTATTGAATTCGATGCAGTGGCGATGAAGAGAAGAGCAGAAAAATGGAACTTAGATCTGAGAGTGTACAAGGAAGGTCGGAGAAGATAGGTTCTAGTGTATCGGTGATCCCAAGAACGAGGATACAAGTATGGTTTATAAGCGTTTGCTCAAGTATTCTGCTATGGACCTGCATTATTCAGATTGTTGCTGTTGGGGAGCTTTGGCACCCCAAGTTCATCACCAATATTACTTACAAATTCTCGCAGATTACCACCGATAGCCACCTCCATGTTTCCGTCAGATCGCGGCCGCCCCTTCTTCCTGCAAGTGAGGAGTCGTCTCTGTTTATTTGTGTTTGTCTCTTTTTTTGTTTTATGAATTAGTAAAGATAAATTCTTTTGGTTATCTTGGTGATTTGGGTTTGTAAAAAGAAAATGTGTGGTGGTTGAGGTAGTGACTGCGAGGTCTGTACTTTTTTTGGACTTTTGAATCTTTTTCTGCTTTTATGCTGTTACTTAAATTCTTGGATTTTCTACAGCTACTGAGTCTCATTCACGTGGCTTCCAGTGGATGTTGCTTGTTATAAGATCAGGCCCTTTGCACGCTATATATATATATTTATATACGTTGAGTGGGTGGGTTATGCGGGATTACAGGGTGTTCTGCGATGATTGTGATGTGAATACTTGTGCTTGATTTGTGCTCATTAGAAGTGGATAATAAATGGATATGGAATTGACATGAATTGTAAAAGGAAAAGATTCCTTTTTTGGGCAATAGGAGTTCAAATCTTTGCATGATTCCTTGGAAGCTCATGAGGTATTAGTTGTCTATTAACTTGTATATGGAATCTAGACTAGAGTATCAGACAATGTGACACATGCATTTTTCTGTAGATATCTTTTACCTCCATCCATTCATCCTAGGAGATAAATTTTCAATTTCTGCTGTTCTTTGCAGGAAACTATACAAGTCAAGGTTTTCTTAAGGTGTCTTGCAATGGAGGCCTGAATCAAATGCGTGCTGCGGTTTGTACTTCGTCTTTGTTTGATATTCCAAAATTTTCTCAGCTTATTGACTTGATTAGTTTGGCATCTCAGATCTGTGACATGGTTGCTGTTGCTCGACTTTTGAATCTCACTTTGGTTGTTCCGGAGCTTGATAAGACATCTTTCTGGGCTGACCCCAGGTACATTTGTTCTTGGCAAGTTAGATCACATTCATGTTTCTAACTTCTTTAATGTTAACCCTTTTAACTCTCATTGCAGTAATTTTGAGGACATTTTCGATGTGCAACATTTCATCAACTCCCTAAGAGATGAAGTTCGGATTGTCAGAAGACTACCTAAGAGGTTTTCTAGGAAATTCAAGTTCAAAATATTTGAGATGCCACCAGTTAGCTGGTCTAATGAAACGTATTACTTGCAACAGGTTTGAATACCTTTGGTTCTTTCTCACTTGGTATTCATTATGTTAAACTAAATGGATTGGGGATGGTAAGACAAAGTTTTAGAATCTTGCATCTTTGAGCTATCTTGGAAATCAATTTCTGCACTGCAATTTGATCTTTTGGCGAATCAATGTGTTACAATGTTGATTTCTGTTTCTTATGATAATTCTAGTATCTGCTTTTATGTCATGATGCAGATTCTGCCCCTTTTCAGCAAGTTAAAGGTGCTGCATTTCAACAAAACTGATGCACGCTTGGCAAACAATGGGCTGTCAGTTGAATTACAGAACCTCAGATGCCGTGTGAATTTTCAGGCACTAAAATTTACTCCGCAGATTGAAAAATTGGGATACAAATTGGTTCGCATTATTCAAGACAAGGGGCCATATGTGGCATTGCATTTGAGGTACGAGATGGACATGTTGGCTTTCTCAGGTTGTACTCGTGGCTGCACCAATGAAGAAGCTGACGAACTTAAGCGGTTAAGGTTTGTTGACACTTTCAGTATTCTTATCAAGATGCATTTGTCTTTTCCAAGTCAGTGCCGGTAGCAGTAGGGTACCCAATGCTTAAATAGTTGATAGGAAAAATCATAACTAGTCAAATGAAGTAACAGTTTTAGCAATCCTATCACATGATTCGAAAAACTATCAGTCTTGTATAGCCTCTCAAAGTTTGTCAAATTTGACCAAATGGCGTCATTTAGCCTGTCTTTTTCAGTATCTGCATTGTGCATCGAAGGAGATAAACAAAAAAAATTTCTTCGTCCATACTTTTAGGTATGCATACCCTTGGTGGAGAGAGAAAGAGATAGTTTCTGAAGAGAGAAGATTGCAAGGGTTGTGCCCCTTAACACCTGAGGAGGCTGCTCTAATATTACAAGCAATGGGTTTTGACAAGGAAACACAAATATATATTGCAGCTGGTGAGATATATGGCAGCGAACGAAGACTTGCAGCTCTAAGAGCTGCATTCCCTCGGATTGTGAGTTGTCAACTCCCTCTTTCAATAATTTGTCATCTTGTGGTGAAATGCTTGTGAATGTGGTATATATTGTAGTATCATTCGGATTTTTTTTCCAACTGTAGAGAAATGCATTTAACGCCTTTTGGAATAATCCCCGGGGTTTTATTTAGTTTTATGTTACAAAAGTAGTTTGGTTTTTATCTTGCTTGGGCGCTAGTCATGCCTCTGGATCTCGGTTCTTTTTGTTGTTTCCAGGTGAGGAAAGAGATGCTGTTAGATCAAGTGGAGCTGCAGCAGTTTCAGAATCATTCATCTCAAATGGCTGCACTTGATTTCATGGTGTCAGTATCCAGCAATACTTTCATTCCTACCTATGACGGGAACATGGCAAAGGTTGTTGAAGGTCACCGCAGGTATGCAATCGTATTGTTAACAAGGAGAGAGAGGTGTCATTTGTGTAGAAAAGAAATTTCTGAATCTCTAACCTTACCTCATTTAGGTATCTTGGGTTCAGAAGGACAATCCAGCTTGATCGCAAGAGACTTGTAACGTTACTGGATTTGCATCAGAATGGGACACTTTCATGGAATGAATTTGCAGTCTCTGTTCGAGAGGCACACGAAAGAAGGATGGGACAGCCAACTCACCGGAGGGTCATTCCCGATCGGCCCAAGGAAGAAGATTACTTTTATGCTAATCCTCAAGAGTGCCTTTGCGAGGGTTCAAGCTGTAAAGACTTGCTAGCCATGGCAAACTCAAGTTCTGTAAGGTGATGGCAACAAATTTAAGAGCTCAGCTAGATGTTTCCACCATTTGGTATCCACAACAAGGTCCTCAAATTAACTAGTATATACACAATACACACACAATTGAGATGCTGCAGAAAGGAAGCTACTAAATGTGAATGATGCCATTTTTCTTTTTTTCTTTTTTTTTACCCTCTTCTTCTCGTGTTGATATAATTATTCATTTAGTCCTAGTAAAAGTTTGTGAAACGATTTTTTCCAGAAAATGCAAGTTACATATCTAGCTCTTCTTTCTGCTTGTGTTCCAAAGCTTATGGTTATGTATAAACCTCTGCAGAACTTAGCTGATCACAAGATGTTGAGGTTTTGAGTATTACAGAAACGCCCATTACTTGAGAACCGACTTCTCACCAAGTCGGTAACTTCAATTCAAGATCAACAAACTAGAAAAACTAAAGCTCTAGCAACAAAAATGGATTCAACGTCAATAGAAAGAATGAAATTTTCCAAAGATGTTAGCTTTTCAAAAAATTAAAAGATTGTTCATTTGTTAGCATCGACTGGTTCATTTGTTTCGTCCAATTCCACCTCAGTTTCCTGCTTCTCCTCCGCCCGCAAGATGGGTTCATAGTAATCGGAATGAGCTTCCATACACTTCTTCAACGCCGAAGTAACCTCAAAGCACTTCTCGACAAGGTCTTCGTTCTTGCTCTCGCTCTCTCGCACGCAGTTTTCCCACGCGACGAACTTGTCCTTGCAACCACCGCTCTTCATGAATAAGCAGAACCCGCACTCTCCTTCTTCTTCTTCTTCTTCATCAGCTTGATCTTGGCTGTTGTCGTTATTCACTTCAATGGTTTGTTTGCGATTATTTGAGTCATCTGGGGTTTTAGTATCGGAGCCGCTGTCGGTGGGTATTTCCGGTGCTGGAGGGTTGGTAGTTGGTTCTGTCTACGGGGGTTTGGGAGAGGACATTAGGAGTAGGGTTTAAGGGCAAAAACTAACAAGAGTGACTTGAGCAATTAACCCTTTAGCTCCGTTTGGTTGACGGAAAAGTAACGTGAATTTGGAATATGATTCTTCATAAAATAAATATATGGAAAGTAAAGATATTCAACTGTTTGGATACTTATAAAAATTCTAATAGGAAAGTTGGGTGAATTCTTATTATAGTGTTTGATATGTAACAGTATTTTATGGAATGTAACTTAATTTTAACTTTTGTTTCCAATTATATTCCTGCAAACTGAATAAAAATTGAAATCGTTAAATAAGAAAAAATATGAACCTGAAGAGCAAAAATATTTAAAATCCAAACACAGGCCGATACTAAAAATTTTAAAAAATAAGGAAAATTTTAAAAAATAGGAAAAATTTTCAAAAATTTTAGAAATTTCCCTCCCTCGCTCTTATCTCTCATTCCCTCCTTTCTTTTCAAAGTTTTTTAATTAGTTATTTTGTTTATTTCAACTTTTATAATTATCGTAAATTTTTATTTTTTTAAAATAATAATAAATATATTTATTACTAATAATAATTATAAATTAAATAAAACTTACAAAAAATTATTTTTATTTAAATTTATTTAAATATTTTATATAATATTTATTAATAAAATATTTTATTTTTAAAAATAAATAATTTAAA
>JAOTBA010000001.1:1577701-1608118 GCA_025629845.1 Erythroxylum squamatum | reverse complement strand
TCCCTTATTTGTAACTAACTCACGTGCTAGGATTCTTCTTACGCCTACTGTATACTAATGGCCTTCGGGCTCTATCACATACCCAGAAGGTTTTCCACACCAAATTAAAGATGGTAACTTCTTATATGTCAATTCCGTCAATTGAACACAAAATTGGTTATCAAACTTTAGAACCAAGGCTACCCAAAACCATTTTGCAAACAATTTCTTCAAGTCTCAAGAACCCAAGAAACCACACCCAATATCGTAATCATGAATCAAAAGTAGAGGTTAAGTACTTAATGCACACAAGATCAATGTTAAAGATGGGCATACAATCATTATCATTACTTGTAGTTCAAATGTATAGTGTTAGCTGAACTAATATACATATGCATTGCATCACGGATTAAGAACTAAAATTTCATACAAAGTATGTACCTTTCTTTCTGATTAAGAACTAATATCGTAGTCAGGAAGTAGCATACACCATTTTTTCCTCTGTGTTCCTCACTACTAACTACTCTTCACACGGTTACCTGCTGATGTTGGCACTTATGCAGACATTTACGATCCAGTATCTCGAAACTTTCAACAATCCAGGGATGGGTATTTAGCAAGAAATAGTAACATGCGAAAAGTTGGGAAATTTAACGAAAATGGACAACGTAAGTTAACCTCCAGCATTTATTGTTTTTCTGGTGCAGCATCATCATCACCCTTTTGTTGAGATGATACGTATATGGAGCGGTGGTGATGCGGCGCAATGTGTTACATCTAGTCACGAGCATTACCACCCAAGCCAAGCAATGGTTGGAATTGGAAGTATCAACACATAGCTTACCAAGCAGTGGTTGGAATTGGAAGTATCAACACGTAGCTTCTGACCATGATCATCTAATACATCCGACAATTCTTTTTTAATTAAACATAACAAAACAATCTCCTTCTTTAATCAAATTTTAAATTTTTATTTTATTTAATTTTAAACAATCTCCTTCTTTAATCAAATTTTAAATTTTTATTTTATTTAATTTTTATTAAATATCAATTTTACGGCAGTCTAATACTGATTTTAATTTTGTTTATATTATCATATACTAATTTTATGATGATCTAATATCGATTAAACTTTAAAACTTTAAACTTTTTACAGTACCAATTTAATTTTCAATACGATTATTAAACACTGATGTTCTATAACTAGAGAGAATTTAGGATGAAGTAAACAGCTAGTTCTGAGACTTGAGGGCATAGAACAAAACGAAAACCAATTTGATTATCACTTCGTGGCCTGTCAATTATCCTTACAAGTAGCAGTTGTTGAGTACAGAGACTTGTTGAGTCCCATATGGAGAAAATGAAGAAATCATTCAACACTGAAAAAGAATACTAAAACACCAAAAAAAAAATTGATGAATGAATTGCTACAAATACCTTCACAAATAAAAGAAAAAACAGAAAAAATGGATCCTGTTGCAGCTACTTTTGTAGAAAGCCTCTTCTTTAATCTACAGCTTTTGTTTTCCTTTGCTTGTGCTTATCTCCTGGAAGAAAGATTCCAGGACTTTATCAGATGATGGTGCTGCCACAAATTTGATCTGGCAATGACATAGATTAAGTTAGTAAATATGCTGAGTTACAACTTTATCTATTCCATGATTCTTTTCAGAGTTCTCAAAGTATATAAGAAGAAACATCAAAAGCATTGGAAGAAACCTTAGCTCATTATGAAAAGCTCGTTGCTAACGAAAAGCTCGTGAATCATGGGAGTCGAAAGAGTGAAAAACATTTAAGTTCATGACTAATTGTTCTTAGATCTGTTTAGCACATTTTTTTGGTAACCAAGTAATCACGGTAAGACCCAGATGCTTCTTACTGAAATAGGGTTCATGTTCAACTGTCCTTACTTATATAAGAAAAACTATGGTGTTCAGTAGTACCAGGTTCAAATCCTAAAGATTACATTAGAAGTGCCAATTTCCAGAGAGATATAAAGGAATTACCAGAACAGAATGTACAGGTTCAGATTGGTAAGAATTCATGATGCTGGATCAATCATTTTCTCACAAATGGCTTTTGGCAAACAAGCAACCTCTGATCACTGCCATTTTGTAGGTCAATCACCCTTGCTTCCCAGTGTACTTGTGTAGCAAGAGCTCGAGCCATCTCAATAATTCCCAGTTTGTCAGAAAGAATAACCCATCCCTGCAATCAAAATATAATGGTGCATTTAATGGCATTACTTCAAGTTGTCCAGAAATGAATGACATAAGCATCACTTGGCATTTCTTAAACATAGGCTGGACTGGTTATATATTACCTCAGGCCGCAAAATTCGATCCATCTCTACAATTAAATCCACCATTCTGCACTTTTCAAAACTAAGATGTGACAGAAGTCCATTTGCATGAAGCATGTCATACGTTCTGGGATATGTCGGAAAGGGCTCACACCTGCATACCAACATGTAAAATGAATTTGAAAAGTTTCATGAAATTTAGGCTAAATACCAACATGTAAAATGATTTTTATGTCTCAATGCCATAAAAATCAATATCATATATGAAAGACTAAGGAAGTCCAAGTGTACAGATTTACTAAGTAACTCTAAGTGATAATCCTCCTAAGTACATACCACCATTGAACTTCACCGACAATATTAGTAACACTTTTGACAACAAAAGGCCACAGATCTGAGGAGCTTTCACTACTATATTCTGCTAAAAGTTTAAACAAGGGTATATTGTCGAAGTAGAAGTTATATGTAAAATGTTAACATGGAAGTACTGAACAAAGGCCCATCACCAATGTTTTCTTTTCTTTTTTTTTTGACATTATCCATTTCCATTCTGATTTATGTGAAGTAAGGGAGCTGTTTTGGCTAGGAGAATTGAATGCTGCTGTTTTGTAAGGGAAAATAAGCAGATACCAGTCATGAAGAACACCAGCGAAACCCCGATCAAGTATGAGAGGCAGTGTATTACGAGAATTAACAGGCACAACATTCATCACCCACAGTGCCTTTTCATCTTCTAGAAAAGCAGCATTTAGACCCCCATAATGAGCATTCACGTCCATCACATTCCTTATCATGTTGTACGGAGGTAATGGATCTTCATCACCTGGCCTCTTAGGATGGTCAGAAAAGATTAAAGGGGTAAGCAAAGACCAATAGTTTTTCAGAGCTGATCGCCATATCTGAGAATCTTCCAAGAAATCGTCAGGTTCAACTCCTGCAAGGATAAATGAATGAACAAAGTAAGACAGGTATATAGAGTTTTAGAATCCTCGAAGAAAACTAGATATCTCATGAGGATAGTAAAAACTAAGTTAAGTTGTCAAAAAAATTGCTTAAATGCAATTCGAAATAATACTTTCCATGAACTTCAAGATCAGCTGAGCCAAAATTGGAAGCAGAAGATCTGTTCTGGATAGGAATCCAACGTTTGCTGGTGGTCCCACTTATACACGAGATAAGAGGTTGATAATACGATGTGACATCATGCTTGTAATCACAAAGTGGTGCAAAATCCTGCTTGCTACAGTATCAAACAAAAGCAACAGTGTAGGTATAATTTGAAATTGTAGATTATGCAAAAATAAAAAAGAAGGTAAAAGTCTGAAGTATAAAGTTCATCCAGTGGAAATATGCCAAACCCAAACTCAAACACCTACGTATGATTGACCTAGAAAAGACATCTATTACACATGATAGCATCCCTTACCGAGATTTATAGCACTGGACAGATGCAGTTTTCTGCCAGATAAATGTTTCATCCTGCTGAGCCAAAAGACTCCAGCAGATTCTCTCAGTGAATTCTCCTATAGGAGTTAGCATGCTTGTCTTCTTCATCCTCAGTGAACCACCATGTGGCTTGTTTGCCGGTGAGGTTAAGACAAAGTAACCTCCAGGCCTGAGAAGCCTATCCACTTCAATAAGGAATTTCCCATCTGTTTTATTAAAACATTGTTAGTGATAAAATTATCATTCCAAGCAATGAATGCTACAATGTAAGTTAATATCAGCAAAGAATGTTCGAGAAGAAACAAGGCTGCAATAGTTGACACTCCAATGTAATAACAGTAGGGGATATTGGCACTCAAATGTTTTGGCATTAAATCAGTAATCCAGAAAGCTTCAAGTAGCACTGTTTTTAATTATGTCATGCATACACCTATTAACAACAGGAAATAACTGAAACTTAACACAAAACCGTAAATTCTTTCCAAAAACCAAAATATATAAATTGATCAAGCATTTAATGGAGGAGTGATACTGGATTTATTCTTTATATTAAACCCAAGGGAGCAGGTACTAGTTATTAAAGGAAATCCAGTCCAGACCAAGTTTAGCTGCTAATATCTGCATATACACCAGCAATGATTTCATATAAAGCAGCAAAGAATCATAAAAGAATAACCCATTACATTTAAAATATAGACACAGTTAACTATCAGGGAAAATTGGCAGATTGAAAAACTGCAGTAATACCTTTTTCATCCCAAAAAATACCACATTGAGCACAATGAACCATGTCAAAAGACATTGATGGATATGGAAGTTGGCGTGAAATGAAATTCCCAATCAGAGCTGGAAGGCCCCTCTCAAGGGAAAGCTGAACTTGACTGCCCGTTGCTTCATATGCAGCAATACAGACAGCCATTAGGTTCAATGATACCAAATGAGCTCCAAAACTACCAAAACCACAACCAATATCTAGTACGGTTCGCACCTGCAATTAACACTTGAAAATCATTTCTCATTTACATAAATCCAAAAGGGCAGATCAATAAGTCAAGCTGCATAAGTATTTATTATGGACATGAACATGCTACATTATAAATGTCTCTACATTCAAATATGTTACTGGTTTTAGAAACCAAACTCTACCAAGAGCTTAGGAGAACGGAAGAGGACTTACACCGGCTTGAAGAAATTCAGTGTCACTCCCTAATCCAATCATCTCAGCAATCTGGCGAGAATAATCTTTGACACCGTCAAAGATCAATCCATCATCAGAGTGAAAAGCAATCTGATTCTCTTCAAGTAACATCAACCTACGAAATCGTTAAAGAATATCAGTTGATCTATCTCACAAAAACGAGTAGCATATGACAGAACAGAACCCTCTTAGTAATACCTTTTAGTCATGCTTCCAGAAGAAAGAAACTGGTCTTTGCTTATCTTCACATTTCCACTCCATATCACATCTCGGCCAGCAGGCCAGCGAAGAGGGATCTTATAGTCCTTAGGAGACCGAACTAAACACCAGTCTCTCGGTCTCAACATCTCACAATGTCGATCAAATTCCTCCCCATCTTTAAACCCAGCCAACAAATTAGACGTAACATTATAACAAGGCACAAAATTTTCTCTCTCTCTCCCACAAAACGAAAGATCCTTTTGACTGGCAGATCCTAATGACAGAGTTCTAAGGTCTAAATAGTCAAGTGAAGCTTGCTCTCTTAGTCTTCTATAACTGGAATAAATGTCAGGTACAGGAGTGGAAGACACAGGATCAAAATCACTGGAAGAACTGGATCCTAAAATTAGGATCAATGCAAGTGCAGCAACAAGGATCACCAACAACCAACCACGCCTCGGTTTAAGACCGGAAGTGACAGATAGTTTATTGAACCAGTGGCTTCTCATGTCCAAAGATTGAACAAGTGAGTCTCTATATCAACTAAATGAACCCAAATCTCCAGTACCTTCGGAAACCATAACCTATCATAACAAACAAGCTTCTGCAGATGTTACCATGAACCTGAACAATCCCTACAATCATTGAAAGAGCCTCCTTTACACTACACCAGCACCATACATTAGATCGATCTTTTACCAACTTCTCAAAGTCTTAAAAATCCCAAATGGGCATCAAGATCGCAGGTTATGTTTAGCAATTCCTCACAAAGAATCGAAAATTCACACAATTGAACTCGCAAAAAGCAGCGTAACCACTCGCCAGTGCGCCAATAACAACAGAGAATTGAGCAACTGAGCAATGTGAGAGCAGTTTCCAGTCTCAAACCAATCAGATCAACCTGCCATTGAAGTCAAAACAAGAACTCAACAAAACAAAAACACAAAAAGTCAATATCTTTAACCATTTTACTTACAGTACCACAACGTTCTTTTCTTGGCTCTTTTGAAACAAAATAAAATAACCGATAAAACAAAGGAATACCCAGAAATCACTTTTCACTTCTGATGACTAAAACCAAACAATTCTCGAAGAAAAGTGAAAATGCATCTGCTTTTCCCACCGAAATTGAAGACTACAGATCTTGAGGAAGAAAAGAAAAAGAAAACAGAGCACAGAGCAGAGCAGAGCAGATCAGATCAGATCAGAGAAGGCAAGAGAGATGAACAAGGAAAGCGCATTAGGGTTTTTGAGGGAATAATACCGAATTGAGGATGGAGATTGAAAGCCAAAATGACACGAAGATTGAAGAATAGAGATTAGAGAGAAAAAAGACGAAGAGATTGAGAGAGGAAGAGATACATATACATCAAATGTCTATTTTTGGCTTCGCACAGTTACACGTTTCCAAAATTATTTATTTAGTCAGATCTTAATTGGCTCTCACATTGAGGAGACAGAGAGAGCAGACAAAATCATTTCATTTCGTCATCTGATATAGAGAGAATATTTGTATTTTTCTATTTTTTAAAACTCCTGTTAAAGTTAAAAAGTAAGATAAAAAATTTTAGAAGAAATTAAATATAATTAAAAATTTTAAAATATAATTTAAAAAGATTGTTCTTATCAGCCCGGTCGCTAAGCACTTTTGGTAGGAAAAATAGTCCGTTGGTACAGTAGCTAGGCACCTTCAGTGGGAAAAACAAACCTTCGGTGAAAAAAATAGCCCTTTGGAATAGTCGCTAGGCACTTTCGGTGGGAAAACAAAAAAAAATTGAAGTTTAATTGAAAATTTTATTAAATAAAAATTAATTGATTTATTTAGTTTATAAGAACTTATTAATTTATTAAAATTGACCAATTAATTAATAAAAAGAGTTATTAAGATAAAAAAAATAAAAATTAAATTGAAAAGTTAGACATGTTGGTTTTTTTTAAACGGAGGAACCCGCAGTCACATCAATCAGATACTTCGTACTAGACAAGTCCTGTACAACAGGTTCGATCGAGAGAGTGCAGGCAGAGGGATTCGAACACAAGACTTTTTGGCCCCATGCTCCCCACTCCACTAACTCGACCACGCATGTTGGGTTTTTTAATCATTAGTATTTTTGTCCATTTCTCATTTTTAAATTATTAAAATATAAATTTTATTTAAAACGTATAAAAATAAGTCAATGCAAGAGGGACTCAAAATAATAACTACATGTCAAAAATGACTAATTTTATTAAACTCTCTTGAAAAAAAAACAATGTAATATATTTTAAATTCTTATATTATGTTAATTTAAAAAAGTGAAAGTTCATGGTGTATTTTTTATTTTAAAAATTATTTCAAGCAAATATATAATATTATTTAATAGGAATTATGATATTGTATTGCAAATATATCATAATCCTAAATAAATTTTAAAATTATATATCATAATTCCTTATTTAATATATATAAGTGATACCTTATCTTGAACTTATATAGTGAAAGACGCCTTCCACAATGAGCGGAGTTATGTTGGAGTAAGTATATGATTGCTTATAAATTTAATTACAATTTAATGTGGAGTGACAAAAGAAAATGTCACATCACAACACTTTTTTTAGGTCCGATTTGGATAACCTTGATCAAAAGTTAACGGATTTAGTTTAGTTTGATCGGGTCTTAAGCTCGGACTACTTAGGCATATTTTAACTTGAGGCCTGATAATTATTTAAAAAAAAACGATATCATTCTATAAAAAATATATTACTTTATATTTTAATTTAAAAGATAAAAAAATTAAACTAAACCCGAACAGAAGTTGTCGAGCCGAACTGACATGGTTCGATTCGTTACCAACCTTATTTGTGTGTTAATTGGTTCGGTCTATTATCATCCCTATTTGTGTGTTAATCGGGACTTTGGAGTATTGGCTTACTTTAATAAGCCATGAGTGTCCCATAACAAGCCTACGTTGCATTAATCAATACAAAAGTTACAAGCCACACCCACTCTGGATTCCATTCCAAGGGAATAGTGAAACATTTTGTCAAACAGAAAGCAAACATATTTTGATGGAGTTGGTAAGAGCTGTAGCTGTGATGGAATTTGATCATGTGCATGCATGAGGTATTCTAGAAATAGGAATTATAAAAAAATATTTTTAAAATATTTTTTAATTTTAATATTAAATTTAAAAACTTTTAATTAAGTATCAGTACAAAAATTATTTTTTCTTAATAATTTTGGCAAAATGATTTTGTTTTGTATCTTTTCTTCAGGTCACGAGTCAGAGCAGATCAGGACAACCCCTACCCGAGCCCAGCCTATGAAATATTGTTATGGTAAGGCTTAGATCGGTACAATCTTAAGAATGGTTATTTATTTCCATTGCAATTGGTTTTGTTCTACTTGTTACAATGAAATATTGTAGTTTTTTTAACGATAAATTGATGCATATAGCTGAATGTTCCATGATTTGGTGATAAAAAAAACTCTTCACATTTGTATCTTCTTGATTTTTTTTTTGGTTAAAGTTCTAATATTTACTCCTTAAGCTAGGTTTTGCTCCCTAGGTTAGGTCATTATTAGTATTTTGTATTTGTATTCAGTTTGCCTTTTTTTTAAACTTGCATCATTATTTTCCTGTCAATATCTGCATGTGGGTCTACCGGGAAACAGCCTCTCTACTATGTAGAGGTAAGGCTGCGTACTATCAGACCTCTCCAGACCTTGCTTCACTGCGGAACTTTAGACTGGATGTGACGATGACGATGAAAAGCATATATAATCTCTTAAAATTTTAATAATTCATCATAAATTTTTATTCAAATAATTATCAAATTTTTAATGCCAAAATTTTAAATGAATTTTTAAAATATTAAGCTCTAACCCTAAAAGTTAAAATAAAAACTTAATTGAATAAGAAAAAAAAAAGAAAATCACTTTCCTTACTTTCTAAAGATAATATTTCCACTAAACCATTCCTTTGGAGGTTAGCTCACTTGCATTTTCTTCAAATAATTTTTAATTAATTAATTAATTATAATATAATACAAATTGATATTAAAATACAATTATTTACTTAATTAATTAATTTAATATAATATAATACAAATTGATATTAAAATAAAATTATTTACTTAATTAATTTCTATATTTAATGTTTAATAATTAATAATATTAATATAATTATATTAATATTAACAATCAAATGAATTTTTATTTTAATTTTTAAAAATACAAACTACAATCATAAAATAAAGGTAAAAATCCTTTTTGAAAGAAATCCAAAATAATATAAATAATTCTTAAAAATAATTAAACCATAAAGGAGATGTAAATTTTTTTCCACGTGATATAATTGAGACAGCCTTGGCAATGGAGTTCGTTCGAATCCCAATTAGGCCGATGCTCCAAGCCCAAGCCTAAATTTAATCGGGCTTTAATTTGAAACTTGATCAAATTTGAATTAAGTTTGAATAAATATATTTTTAATTTTTAAAACTTGAAAAACATTCTTATTTTACTTAAAAATTTTGGATCTTAGGTTGGCTCGGTTGGATAGCCTGAGCCTAACCTGGCTTGAAACCTGATTAAGCCCGAGGCTCCAAACCCTACCCAAGTCTAACGAGACTTTGACTTCATAAAAGTTTTGATCAAGTTCACACTAAGTTTGATTAAATATGTATATTTTTAATTTTTAAAAATTAAGAACAAGATTATTTTAGTTAAAATTTTAAGGTTTGATGTATTTGTTTGCTACTAATCTAATGCATTTGATCTCTTTCTGATCGTTTCAACTTTCAGAGATGGGCAACCTATTGCAGAAAGGGTAACATAAAATGGAGGGCTTTGTTGGAACTGTGGTTTTTGTTATCCAAACTTGGATTTTTGCTTCGAGTTGAAACGATAGAATCCGACTAAATTCCTTATCCGCGTTTCTGAATTTTCTTTCTCAAACGGAAAGATCCATGAATTTTGTTAAAAGTTTGTCAATTTTGCATCCTGGAAATCCAAAGAGGGTTCTTCTGCCTGACAAAACAACTTTTCTAACATTAAAAATTTGCAGGCAAATGTTATATGGCTATACATTGTACCTGGAGGAATCAGAAGCTTAATGAATTTTATCAAGAACAAGCATAACAACCCTCCAATAGTCATTACAGAAAATGGTAAACCTCTGCAAGCCCTGAAGTTAATGTTCAGGAATGTTGGATGGTATACAAAACCTGAACTGTTCGTGGACTCGTCTTAAAAGAAAAGGCCTTTTGATTTGTCACTAAAAGGAAGAGCTTTCCTGGTGTATGCAGGAATGGATGCTCCTAAAAATGCTCCATTAGTGCTGCTTTGAAGGATGAGAAAAGGATTAAATATCACAATGACTCTTTATTGAACCTGCTAGCTTCTATCGAGTATAATCAATCCTCATCTATGTATTGAACCTGGTATTAGTTATACCAGTTTCTGCAGGCAAATCATGGAGTCTTTTAGACATTGTAGGGAAGACGGTTGCAATGTACAAGGGTCATTTGTTTTGGACCCTTACCGATAACTGGGAGTGGTCGCTTGGTTTCACTTCAAGATTTGGTCTCTCCTTTGTGGATTATAACAACAATCTCACCAGATACCCAAGAACTCTGTTCATTGGTTCAAACAATTCCTGAAATCAGCATGAATGTGGAAGCTTCGCACTATAAGATAAGCACACCTTTTTTCTTAGCAACTGCATATTTTATTATTCTTGTAGCACATTAATACTGTGCACAGACATTTCGGGACAATTCTGCAGAAAAGAACTAGTCTGTCGATATTTTATACAGGAAACTGTTTGCCTTCATAAACATCACCAAAGTTCCAGTGAGGAGGTGTAACATCATCAGATTGCACCATTTTTCCATCACTAGTAGTCACTTGAAATGACAATCTATGGCCTGCTAACTGGTGCCAAGTTTGCCAGTTCTGACCCCAACAGCGACTCATTTGTATCCATTCAGTGTCAGAATCGTTGTTGGAACCCTTGATCTTAACATCAACAACATTGCCAGCACCTCCAATATTGTATACTAAAACAAGCATCCAGTAAGGATTACCCCTGATTTCAAATCTGATTCCCCCATCTTTTAAGCAAGGAACTCGTCGATACAGGACAGGCACGATACCAGCTTTGTATTCTGCAATTTTCAGGAACATGGGAAGTGATAGATCAAAGTGTTCTTGTGGAGGGTTACACCAATTTCCATCGGGTTTGCTGTAATTTGGAGGACAGAAATTGGTAGCCGTTACTCTGACGCTGCCCTTTTTGCACCATTGCTTGGAGTTGTAGCACTTGATTTCGTAACAGGCTCCACAGGTTTGTCCTCCATTGAAAATAGCTGTGCTTACAGCAGCTGTTTCAAGTCCATAGCCTTGTTTGAAAAGATCTCCATAGCCACACGCCCCCACTGATGACAAGAAACATAATTAGAAACAACAAAAGATTATGAATTGAACATAAAAATGACTCTTACTGACTCACTCATTGTTTCCTTGCCAGACATGTCACCGTAAAATGTCGCATGTGCAGCTTTCCATCTCTGCCTTGCAGTGGCTGTGGTAGCAAGGCAGACCACCACCGCCATAGCCAGAAGAAGAGAACCTGCACCTGCCATTTTTCTTAGCTCTGTCTATCCAGTGGTCAGTTTAGCTTAAGAAAAGCTGGTGGCATGCATATATTGACAAGAAAACTGTAAAGTGTAGATCATAAGAAGTAACGCCTGTACCTGAAATTAGCAAAGTGACATAAATTGAAATGAGCAAGTGCATGCAAAATATCCAATTATGGCAGGTAATCAATTAAGAATTTTCACTTAATGAGTATTTTAGATTAGTTTCTGCATACAACATCTGTTAGTCATGCAGAAAACGCAAACAGAATTAGTTGATGAGTACTTTCCTGACTTTTGAAAAGATCCTCTTCTGGATTGTTGGTGATATGCTAATATTCTTCTACAGATACTATACAGTTTTATCTAGATTATATTGAGATATTGGCTGTATATAGATCATATAAAATAAGTTCAAATCCCTTAAATTAAGGGATTAGATCAGATTAGATTAGATTAGATATATCTGGATATATTTCCAGATTTAAACTTCTCTTATAATAGGCTATATATGGCCGTATGTTTTCTATTCAATACTACAGTGGAAATTATTCCCACTTTCGTACATGGATTCATGGGACTCATGTGGGGTCTATTTTAGGCTTCAAAACAAATTCATTTGAACTTCCTGTCCAATGAATGAGAGTTTGGAAAGTTAACCACGGTGGCCCTGTCAGTACTTCAGTTTCTTTCCTACTAGCTGTCAACTATTCATGTAAAAAATCAGACATGAAAAGCACAAATAGGCAAAAGCAACAGTGAGTTGTAACTTTATTTTGAGTTAAAAACACATTTCTTCATATGCCAAAACAGAGTAAAACCTACAATCTAAGAGTATGTTTACGGTTGGGAATTTGGTATAATGTTTCAAATACTACTCTAATATTCAGTTCAATATGCAGTTCCATTGTGAACTGAATAATATATCACTGGAGAAAATTTATTTTACCGTTACTTCACTCCCCCGGAAAAAAATTCAAACTAATATTATCCTCCTGAGCCAAAAAAGGTAAGAAACACTACCAAAAAAGAAAAGAAAAACAATGGGAAGGTTTTGGTTCTGGTTTTTTGGAAAGGGTTTTTGTTCTTTGGAACATGACCACAGACTGAGACTGTCAAACAATCTGATATTGGGAATATAGCTTGTAAGGTCAAAAGAAGGTTGAATCTTTTTTGTTTGCTTGAGTGCTTTAGCATAGTGATTCAACTGGACTCAAAGAGGCCATATTCACTTAACATTAAACATTAAACATTAAAGATTAAACTGGATTACAATGCAACAGTAAACTGGATTCGACTGGTTGTATATATTACTAGCTACCGCTAGTAATAAGCTGCTGCTGAACTATAACAAAATGCTATTATTGAAGGCCATCCAGATCATCTTCATCAGAAGTTTATACATGCAAGAATATTGAATATGTGAAATGGAAAAGATCCGCTTTTTCTTTCTCCTAGAAAGAGTAGGAAAAGTGTAACAAAAAAAGAAATGGGTAAAGAAATTGAATAATCTTTTCTTCAGGCTTTGGGAGGATCTAAGAAGATGAAAGTATCACCAACTGTCCTCAGTGTCTTTAATCCGATCAACTCGCAAGAAATATTAATAAAAAAGAAGGCACTTCTGCAACTTAGTTTGACACCGACTTGGCATCAACATAGTCCTTAAGTACTCTTTCAATGCTGCAAAGAGAATAACAGAATTCAGTAGCGAAACAAGTGATCCCTGAAATCTGGTTTAATAAATCATCTTGACACTAACCTCTCCTTCAGCAGGTTTGGATTCTTCCCCTTTTGAAGTTTCCTCGCCTACATTGTAGAATTTGTATGAGATCATTATCTAAAACACATATCCATCTATGTCTCCTTAACTCAGCCAAAGAAAACAGGATTGTATGGCAACTTATCTATTCATTAGTTCCAGAATATGAGAAAGAGGGGAAAAAATGTGTGACGACAGGCTCCACTGTATACTTCATTGAAGCACCAGTATTATCTCCATAATAAAAGCCAAAGTTTTATGGAATTCTTTTACTATACCTCCATCTTCAGGTAATTCAGAAGTCCAAAGAGTGAGGTTGTCTCTCAATAACTGAATTATCAGGGTGCTGTCCTTGTATGATTCTTGGTTTAAGTTGTCTAACTCGGAGATCACCGAATCGAAAGCTTGTTTAGCCAGTCGGCAGGCCCTGAGGGTTTTTACATGATAAGATTTCATAGCCTCAAAATGAATAACAAAATTAAGTTATCAGCTTGATAGTCATAAACAATCACACACCTTTCAGGAGAATTCATGATTTCATAATAGAAAACAGAGAAGTTAAGGGCAATCCCAAGGCGAATTGGATGGGATGGAGGTAGATCTTTATTTGCAATGGCAGAAGCAGCCTAAATTTGAACACACAAAATGAGGTACAAATAATGGATAAACATGTTACAATAGCTAATATAAGAGATACATACCTCATAAGCCTTAAGTGACAACTCTGCTGCCTCTTTCCTGTCCTGGTCAGTCTTGAACTCAGCTAGATAGCGGTAATAGTCACCTTTCCTGAATCCATGTATCACATGATGTAGATAAAGAACCTCAAACTTACTTATTCCTTAAGCGAATGCAAAGAATTTGGTGAATAGGAGTAATCAATTGAACATTCAAAAGGAAGAAGAATGATATTGCACTTTAACACCAAACATGACTCACATCTTGTAGTAAAACACAGTAGCTTCTGCAGAGGTTGAAGAGGGGATCAGATGCTTGTCTATGATGGAAAGAATGTCACTGCAAATCACAGAGAGTTCGTCCTCTACCTTCTGGCAATAACCTTTAATCAGTTTAACATTCTGCTCATTGCCCTTTGATTCTTCCTTTTGTACAATTGAAGACATAATGCGCCAAGAAGCTCGCCGGCCACCGATCACATTCTTGTAACCAACAGACAGCAGATTCCTCTCCTCTACAGTCAACTCACAACCAAGTTGTGCAATTTTTTTCATGCTCTCCACCATTTCTGTTTTTTGAGTCAAGCAAATGCGTTTTACTATCCAATAAAATGAAAATGACGATGATGATGATTACGGTTGGTGGGGCTATTACCGTCGTAGCGCTCAGCTTGTTCGGAGAGCTTGGCCAAGTAAACAAGACTCTCTCTTTCCATCTCATTCGACATTGTTGAGAGAGATTAACTCACAGAGTAAGCGCTAAAACAGAGAGAAGAAGAGAAACCAGAGAAGAAGGAAAACGGAGGTAAAGCAGAGAAAATAGGTTTAAAGAAGAAGAAAATGGAAGGCGAAGAGGAAGGTGCTGCGCGGGTGTGGTGTTAAAGACCGAGCTATTGTGGGGTTCTGGACCATGACCGAATGTGGACCGTTGATCTTCGGTTTGACTTTGAAAGTTATGGCGCGCTTTTCGTGATCGATTCAATGGGAGGGCTATTTCTGTAATCTTACCACTGCCCTATTATTATTACTTTCTTTTCCCGATAATTTTATTAAATAATTAATTATTTTTTACTTCAAGAGTTATGATATATTTAATTTAATTTGAAAAATTCAAAAACTATAAATTTTTAATTTGATTTTCAATTCTAAAAGTAAAATAATTTTTAGGTTATTTTAAAAAATTTTATGTGATTTTATTTATATGACTTTTTTATTAATAATATTATGATATTTAATTATCAATTTTAAAATATATTGGCTCAAATTAAAAGAGTTTATTATTTGCATCTAAAATTGTTATTAATTATATAAATAAATAAAAATGAGTATTTGATAAAATATTTAACAAGTTTTATTTAATGAAATTTTCGTTCGAAAACAGTCTCTCTGTTAGTTATAGATAAGATTGCATACTATTACTAAACCTCTCTGAATTTTACATATCAACTAAGGTTTTAAAAACTGGACCGAACCGTTCGGTCCGACTAGAAAAAGTTTGAACCAGTCAATAGTCTGGTTCGATTTCACCTAATAATCTCTACGTATAAAAATTAGCCGGTTCAAACTTTTTTCGGTCGGATTAGATGGTCCGATCCGGTTTTTAAAACCTTGATGATATGCAACGAACTCGGTCTATCGTGTTTTTATTCACTTTTAACTTTGAATTTGAAAAATTTAGAGATTTTGACGATGATGAGACACGACCTCTTTTAGAAATACAATTTTAATTTTTATTGTTATTTTAATATTCATATTAGACTCATATTTATTTATTATTAATTCATTATATAATAATAGACATTGGTGTATTCTTATTTCAATAAAATATTATATTTTTACTTATTCTTATAAGTTTTACTTCTTATTTATTATATATCAATTTTATAGCAGCTCACTACCGGTTGGACCTCTAAATCTTAAACTTTTTTTTCGACCGATTCAATATCCGGTCCGATTTTTAAAACATTGTTATCAACTAGCTTTTTATTAGGTAGTTACTGCTGTTGTTGATTATATAATTAGAATTATATTGACTTATTTTCTTTTATTTTTAAATTTGCAAAATTTACTAGAAATAATTATAATGTAATTAAAAAACTCAAAAATCTATAATTTTTTTAATTTTATTTTCATATATGAAAATAAACTAAAAAAAAACAACGTATCTAATGCACAAGATTTTCAACTTTGCGGGAGTTTAACGAGGATCATATTATACACATCTTTTTCTTTGTATTTTTATGAAGAAGCTACTTCTGTGATTCGATTAACTTAAACAAAAATTTATTTGAATTTAATTATATGCTCGAAGTTTAATATTCACTTATTTTTCTTCATTTTAAAATTATGAAAATTTTTGTTGAGAACAATTATAATTTATTTTATTAATTTAAAATTTCAAAAAGTCACTGTAAGTTTTTTATGTCATTTTTAAATATGAAAATAAAATTTCCTTTTTATATGGAATAATTTAAACAAAGTGTTTTTAATAAATTAAATAAACAATATTAAATAAATTTAATTATTAATTTTAAAAAATAAAAGTCCAAGTCACACTAATGGGCTTGAGCCCACTGAAATAAAACTGTAAAACCTAACTCGGAAACTGTTTCATGCTCCGGATGAATCCATATTTTGTTTTATCAAGTGAAAGCGATTTCTGAACAGAGCCTAAGACTCTCAGTTTCAAGCCCGTAAAATGGACGGTGCTGCCGGTACAGGAGGCGGAGGCGGCGGTGGAAATGGCAAGGATAGGGAAGAGGAACAGGATGGAATGTCCGTACACTCTGCGTGTAAAGCTCCGCTTTCCTCTGCTTCTTCTCCTTCCAAGGTCTTCTCAACTGTCTATCGCTCGCTCTTTTCCACGTTCTCTTTAGTCGATGTTGACTGTTTCTGTATTCTGTTTGGTTTTTTTAGGAGCAATTGCAGGTTGAATTGGAGCTTCGGCTCTTGGAGGCTCTTGAGATTTACCCCCCGGTTAAACTGAGAGGTTAGGTTCTTTGATTTTATTTTCAATTTCGTTTTTTATCGATCTCCGGTTATGCATTTCCTGTATCTTAGATAGCTTGATTTCGTACTTAGGGTTTGAATTAAAAAGAAAACTTTTATTGAAGAAAGAAGAGAGAAATTAGAGGAGGTTTTCTTGAATTGCTAATTTGCCGTCCTGTTGCTAATACACGTAAAGCCTTGTGGTTTCTGAAATCTTTTTCTGGCAAGTATAATATTGTTGGAAGTGTTTGATTCTGTATAATTACATTAGTATTGAAGCATTTCAAAGGAATTAGCTGTGACGTGAGGAAAAAGAAATTTTAAAAGAACTTTGAACCTACTCAGGTGGTCCAAGGTGTGTCCTTATCAACTGTGGGATTTTGGAGCACCCTTTTTGTTATTAAATATTTTGAGTGGGCAAAAGTATGGCTACCAGTGAGTTTTATCATTCGTTATATGCCGCTAATTAGGATTAATTTATTATTTTTCCTGTCCAGTTGTTCTAAATCCTAATTCTCCTTGCTCATTAGTATGAAATTTGAAATGCATTACAAGGCCCTACACTTTCTATCATTTTCAGCCATAAATGTCTAAATTTATAGAAAGAAATATGTGTTGCCATTTATCGCATAAACACAAGCTACGCATGGATCTAATGTTGAGAAGATGGAAAATTTATTGGCTGTAATTTTCTTAAGTACAATAATGTCCTTTTTACTTGATTAACTTGTTATCATCTGACATAAATTCCCTTTTGTGACCAGGAATTTTTCCCTAATATATAACCAACTACTATATTGTATTCATGCAGGCATGCATCGCCACTTTGTCCTTTATGGTATGATGGAATATCTGAGGAAAAGGTACTTAATTAAGAAGTCTACTATCAATCTTAGGTTCTTTTTTTTTTAGCCAGATTTTCTATTGCGTATGCTAATGTGTTGATGACTATATTGCAGTTTTGATCGACACTTCTCCCCTGATGAAGTTCTACAGTTGCTGGATCGATTCTACAACATAGAAGTGCTGGTACTTGTTACATTCTGATAATTCCCGTTATCTATGAACACTGATAGAAAAAACCCAATAAATACTTCATCAACCTCATTTATTGCTCTTCATACTTCCAATTGATTCATGAAGAAACCGAAATACTCAACATTTTGAGTTGATATAGAAGAGATAAATCTTAGCTACTTCCCAGAATCAAAAGTTACAGTGCTGAAAACATCTTATAGATAAGTCTGGAAGACCAAGCAACTAAGAATTATGAGAAAGCTAGGGATAGAAATTACCAAATGTTTTGACTTTTGATAAACAAAAGCATGTGCATTTTCATTTCTTCCATTACAGGATAGTTCTTGAGTGACTTGGCTCTGTTTACCATGGATTTCAGAAACCGGATGATGAAGAAGCAGAAATTCTGAGTCACGAGGAAGATTTTAGCTTGCCACAGAGTTATTTTGTGAAGGAAGAGTAACTGCCGACAAATTCAGTCCTAATCATTCATACACAACAGTTATCATACTGTAAAAGACTTATGATCCTGTTACCAAAACTACTGAAGCTACTTTGGCACGGGGAATATGTAAGTAAATATAATTCAAGTAGGTATGCAGAGTATGGTTTTGTACAGATTTGTTCTGTTTTTTTAGTCATCCAACTCAGTGGGAAAGAGATATTAATGTTGATACGGTGGAAACGAAGACACTTTTGCTGTTTCTCACTTGCACATGGTTATGTCTTGCTGGGTAAATAGAACAAACCCTTTTTAGGGAATATATGATAGATTCTTAATATTTCAATTTTAGATTGTTAAATAAAAATTAATTAATATGTTTCAGTTTATAAAAATTTATTAATTTATAAAAATTAACTATCTATTTAATAAATTAATTAATTTTTGACAATAAGAGTTATTAAAATAAATCAAACTGAAAATTTAAAAATTCAATCGTTAATCATTTATATAAAAGTGTATAAATTTTAACTTCATCCTGAAGCATTAAAAATAAACTTTTAATGTTTATAAATAGATTGATTTGAATTTTGATTGCAAGGAAATTTAGGTGAATTTATGTTTTTATATTATAAATCTTTATTAATTATATGGATCTCAATTGGATTTTATTTATTTAAATTAAATTATAAATTAATTTAACTTATTCTTAATTATTTTTAATAATCTGAATTTAATCTTTTTATAAAGTTTAAATTAAAATATTTTATTTTAAATAATTCAAAACGTTACAGCCAAATTTATATTTTAATAAAAATGGGAGAATTAAAGTGTTACTTACCTTAATATTTTTTATAATTTAATTTTTCATCATTAAATTTAAATAAATTTATTGTGAGTTTCTAATAAATATACCTTCAATTTAATTTACATGATATCACAATTAAATAATCTAATTTACTACAAATTCGTTATTTTTAATTTCAATCTAAAAACAAGAAATATGTTTTTTTAAAATTTTCAATTCATGATAGATATAGTTTTATCCACATGCATTATGGACCATACATTAGCCTGTAGTATCTTTATAAACTCTTCGTCTCTCAGACTGTGCGTGTGTGTGTGTGTGGTTCTCTTCATTTTCAAGCTTTAAATTTCCTCATTTTCCTTCTTTTTTTTAAAATTTATCTTTAACTTTTTTTTCACAAAAATCAGTTCTCTTATTCCTGTAGTTGAGGAGCTGAACTGAATTTTCAGTTTTCAGTTTTCTGTTTTCTGTTTTTTCTGTTTTTTCTGTTTTTTTTGTTTTTTTTAACTATGGCGTCAATCACAAGCTCACTTCAGTACCCTGTCCACACCGGTCGTCTCCGGTCACTCTACTTGCTGTCTCCAACGAACCGGATTTCTAGAGCCAATGTTCATCTCAAGACTCCGGCCGGGAAACTCCCGCGCCTGGCGTTCTCCCCATTGCCGGAAAACTCCCTCTCCTCTTGGACTCAACACATTCGCCGACGAGTTCCCGTCGTTAAAGCCGCTGCTTCTGATGCCGACGGGTTTGAGTTTTCCGTTTGTTGACTTTTTTTTCTTTGCTTGGCTTGGTTGGTGAAAAAGCTTGAGTTTTGACTGATTTGTGAGTGTAGGCAGGTACAGCCTGCGAAGAGCTTCGGAGAGAAATTTCCGGTTCTGGTCACCGGTTTCTTCTTCTTCGCTTGGTGAGGGTCAAAATTACAATGATTCGTGTGTAACTGGTTAGATGATCAAGTGATTAATTATGTGCATGTAATATCATGTACTCAGGTACTTCTTGAATGTGATCTTCAACATACTCAACAAGAAGGTTTATAATTACTTTCCATATCCATAGTAAGTAGTTCTGTCCTGTTTTTTAATGTATTCTTTTCTTGTTTTGAAGACATCCTCGTTTTTTTATTTTGGAATGTTTGGTTTTGCAGTTTCGTTTCTGTCATACATCTGCTAGTTGGAGTGGTTTATTGTCTCGTTAGTTGGGCTGTTGGTTTACCAAAACGTGCAGTGAGTGACTAGTTTGAGTGTTTGCTTGTTCTTTTCAATGATGAGGTCAATGAAAGATTGTTTAATTGCTTCAATTTGTTTGTGAAACAGCCAATTGATAAGGAGCTTCTGATACTATTAACACCAGTTGCATTCTGTCATGCCCTTGGACATGTCATGTCCAATGTTTCATTTGCAGCTGTTGCTGTGTCCTTTACTCACACCATCAAAGGTAATGTGATCTTTAAGTGTGATGAGGTTGTGAAAATAAAACTCAACTGTAATCTTTGAGTCCACAGGGTATTGTATCGATGGTTTATTACTTTTCTGCAGCCCTTGAGCCATTTTTCAATGCTGCTGCTTCTCAGTTTGTGCTAGGCCAACAAATCCCTTTGTCACTCTGGCTATCATTGGCCCCTGTTGTTATTGGTATGCATAGTTCTTCTAGCCCTTTTTATGTTTTTGGTCTCATCCAACCACAAGTGAACAGAATATTGACCTGAGCGAATCATTTTGTAGAATGAGTATGAATTTCTCAACTTTTTACACTGAGGTTTATAGGTGTGTCAATGGCATCGCTGACTGAACTTTCCTTCAACTGGACTGGGTTCATTAGCGCAATGGTTTCAAACATTGCATTTACTTACAGAAGTATCTATTCAAAGAAAGCAATGGTAAGCTTATTCAGGGGAGTTTCTCCCTTTCCTTTACATGTCTGTCAAGAGGAAGATATCAGAAATTAAGATTGTATAGGCCCTGAAGCAGTGCTTCTTTAGTTCTTTGCTTTACAAAATTGTTCACCAAGTTTCTAACAATCCTCCTTACTTTAACAGACTGGCATGGACAGTACCAATGTGTATGCTTACATCTCAATCATTGCCCTTTTGGTTTGCATTCCACCAGCAATAGTGGTAAGTATACTCAGAACAAAAACTTCAAACTGAAATCTTTAAATCTTGATTGCTTTCTCTTGCATAATGGTCAATCATTGCCTGTGTTCCTGTGTTTACAGCTTGAGGGTCCTAAGTTGATTCAAACTGGTTTCAGTGATGCAATAGCCAAAGTTGGACTTGTGAAATTCTTGTCTGACCTGTTTTGGGTGGGGATGTTCTACCATCTCTACAACCAGGTAAATGCCAAATTTAACCATATAGAAATTTTCTGACAAGCTTAACATTGACTTCGAATCATGTTTTTAGAACAATGGTGTGTTACTTTTGGTCTCTGTGTGTAAATTGCAGATTGCCACCAACACTTTGGAACGAGTTGCTCCACTTACACATGCAGTTGGAAATGTGTTGAAGAGAGTCTTCGTCATTGGCTTCTCTATTGTTGTGTTCGGTAATCTCTCTGTATCCCTTCATGAGATCTTGAAATTTTCCTATTGTCAGCAAGGATTTTAATGTTGTCATTGAACTTGGCTCGTATATTTTTGGATTGAATTTTGAAAATTCCCTGAGTATTCATGCTATGATTTGGAATTAGAGTTGCTTGAATGTTAAAGATTTCTGTAGTAGCATGTGTTGCTAATCAGATGCCATCCATATTAAACACATTGGTTGATGATATTAGTTTTATCATGTTCTCACATCCCTTTTAAATGGTTGCAAACTCTGCAGGCAATAAAATCTCTACACAGACTGGTATTGGTACTGTAATAGCCATTGCAGGTGTTGCCATCTATTCCTTAATCAAAGCAAACATGGAGGAGGCAAAACGGGTGAGTTTTTCTTGAACAAGTTGGTTTTTTTTTTTTTTCAGCAGAATCAAGTTGGAAAATAGTTTCAAGTAACTATGTTCAATGTCCTAAGTCTGCCTGTCCTCAACTTCAGCCTGTAAGAAATACCTGTTTTTGCAACATACTGATGAACTCTAATGTACATACACTGCAGAAAGCTGCTGTAAATCCAGGATCGTAGGAAACAAACTGTTGGAATAACTGATGCTCCACTATTTATTGGTGAGAAGTTTTTGGATGGTTGATTTGAAGACTTGACGAATAATGGAGAATAAAATTTGGTCTAAGAGTCGGCTGTCCAAACTCCATATATTTGTTTTTTTTTTTTTTGTGTATCTGTTAATGTTGTCAAATAGAGTACATAAATGTTTTTCGTAATTATTTTAATAATTACAAAGAGTTCTCTTTGCCTATCTAGGCCAGCTTCCAACACTCAATCCAACTTGCTAGGTTTGGTCTTATCATTCAGACCATAGTAGCCTAAGTGTCAATCCAAATATAGATTTGATGACAAGAGATATGTTCATATACTGCAAAACTGATGAAACAATCCTTCTGTTCTGGGCAATAGAATATTGGAGAATTGATCAAAGCAGATATCCTAAGTTAAAGGTCGCAAATGGTGGCCATAGAAAAATGATCACAAGAAAGCCTGAAGCAGAGCATTTCCTGCTTAAATACATGCTTAACAGCTGTTCAATAATTTATTCTTCTAAATGCAACCATCTTTCTTGGACCACCAATTTCAGGGTCACTAATAGACTCATCATAGAGCACCAACCAAGACTTTGGAGGTCAGATATATATAGATGGCTACGATCCTAACATACCTCCTGGCCTGTAAATGGCTCCCTTATGATTCCTGGCAAAATACAATCAACTCATTTACACACGGACAAGACCGAACTTTTGTCGAACATTGCGTTTTGTCCTAGCAAGGATTTCAAGGAATGTGATAAACAAACCTGCAACAATTTAAATGAGAAAACTATCATGCGGACTGATTCAGGTAATAAGGACTCTTAACTGGATTAACTTCTGATGAAACCGATATCACAGGAATCTTGAGAAGAGTGCCTATATTGTATTCATTAACAGTAACATTAACTTGTCTAATGAGAACTAAATTTACTTTCCTCATGAAACTCAGGAGCAAAATAAAGCAAGGATGAAGTCAAATATGACATACAGTAGCAAGTATACAAAATAAAGCAATAGGAATTGTAGATGAAAGCAAGAGTTCAGTTGTTCTACCTATGAAGCATAATCAGTGCCATAATCAAGATTGAACAGCAAGTCCCTGCGAGTCTCAGGTCCCATTCGTATTTTACACTGTTTAGCTAAGTCACCCACCAGGTCATTACTTTCATAGTCCATCTCTCGAATGCAACGCCTTCTAACACTTTTTAGAGTTAGCTTCGAGGGGACAAATCCTGCAGATACCTGTCAAACAGGTCCATCAAACACCAGTTAGTTTCCATGTGAAAGCACTCATTACACACCAAAACTGGAGGCAGAAACTTAATAGAGACAGGTATGAGGTAAAAGGAGAGTAATACCATCTCATTAATGACTGAGAGAGCAGATTTTGCATCCCGATTGATGAGATGCGCATCAACAAGCAACGAGTATGACATTGCATTGGGTTTGATCCCCAAGCTTATTAAGTGCTCAAAAACCTTCGAAGTTTCAACTGTCTGCATAAAATCACAAGAAGTTTTCTCAATGAGACATAAAGGATATGAAAAAACAAGCAACCCATGAGACAATCGTTCTATGCAACATTTGCATGTATGCAACTGCATGCCTTTTAGTATGTGTGACTAGGAGTTGAACTATAACATGGAACAAACAATTTACAAATAGCACTTTCTGCAGAACCAAACAGTTATGTCATGCATACTAGAATGCAGAATTTATTTTTTTGGTGCATCTCCAATGACTTTGCAAGGTAGTTCTTCAAAGTCCGCAACATATAGAACCCATGAACATGTCACCTAAATGTGTGAATCAAAGTCCGCAATACATAAAAACAGGGAACCCATGAGTATGTCAGCTATAGGTGTGTGCATGCATGTGTTTGATAAAAAAAGAGAGAGAAGAGCTGATGTGACTCAAGTGATGACCTTCTTCAGTCTTCCAAATGCATACATCAAAGAATTGTAGGAATGAATATCAGGGGTCAACCCAAAAGAGGAGCCGATTGCCTCAAAAGTCTGGTATGCACGGTCAAGGTCCCATATACTTGCACAGCCAAGAATTATACAATTAAGCGCAGCAACAGATTTGTATGGAGTTTCTGCACGGCTTAAATTTTCTAGTTGAAAATATACCTGAAAAACAATGGATAGGAGAAAATGAAGAAACTCAGCTGTTATGATCTATATGTTTGAGATGTAATGAGCATATATGATATCCGCAAGGTATAAGGATGGCGACAAATAAATACATACTGAGTCCAAAGTCTCAAAACCATTCTTGGAGCAAGCAACAACCAAAGGATATAAAGAGGTAAACGGAGAGAAAAGTTCTTCTTCTGTTTCTCTGTCACAATTTCCATAAGCAGTTTCAAACTCCCGCAGGGTACTGAAAGCCTTTTGTAAATTTCCCAATGATGCATAGGCATATATCTTCCCAATATAAGATTCTGGATTAGGGGCCTTCTTGCCACGTAAAGAGCGTCGAAGAATGGCCCATGATGCATCCAGAAGAGTAGAATTGTAAGTCCTGGCAGCAGTTCCTAGCGCCGAGACCACGAGTCCTTCATCTACAGATAGTAGGACAGGAGGCCTCACATTCTCGCCTCGAGCAATCCATTTGGCCATAAATTCAAGAGCGTAATATGCCAACTTGCTGTTATCTGCTTGCATTGCAGTTTCTGCAATTGCCAAGCACATGTTCCAACTTGGGAACAAAGCCTTATTCTGATCTGTAGCCTGACAACAATGTGAACATTGCCACAGAAAACATAAGCATCATAATATCTATAATATTAACCATGACGACTCAATTATTAGTCGCACTAGTCAAGTACCTTGCACTTCTCGATAATTGACACTAATGAGTCCAATCTTCCATGATTAACACAGCTTTTAACACAATCACCAAACACGCTCATAGACAAGATGTTCCCAGATTTCAAATTTTTATCAATGTTATTTAAAGCGGCATCAAGTTTGTCAGTAGAGAACAGCAAGCATGTAACCAACTCATATGATTCATCATTAGGCTGAGATTCTTTCCCCGTCTCTTCCATCCTGAACCATTTAACACACGATTTTTACCAGTTACCCAACTCAAACTTCAAACATATAACTACGTTCTGTGACAAATAATATCAAAAACCAAAACAAGAATATGACTTTAGAGTCCAATATAAAACTCAAACGCAAATTTATCTTCATACATTTTCTCGTTACACAAAAAGAGAGTGAATAGCTAACCGATGGAGCAACTTCTCAGCAGCCTCGGTCTCTTTAGCCTCAAACATAGCTTTCAAGACCAGATTAAACGAGGCTGTATTTGGCGAGATTGCAAAATCCTCCATTTGCGCAACCAAGTCGAGTAAATCTCCGGCGGTTGCTCCGATCATCAAATTGGCCCTCAAGTAATGATTATACAAGTCCACGTCCGGCTTATTCGGCTTCCCATTTTTGTCCAACGACCGTATCCAGAACTGAAACAACTCCTTGATATCCGACCACCGTTGCGACGTCATCCAGTCGGCGAACAAGTTCAAAATCGAGTTCAGATCAAGAGTTTGCGCCATTGAATGCATGCGACCTCCAGGGGTGTTATGCAGGAACCCGACTGGGATTATGGACTGAGTCAGCGGCGAGTTGGGAAATGGGTTTGGATGGCGCCAGTTCTCGTTGTAGAGCGGACTTCCGGAAGCTGGGTTGGGCGGCAGCGGCGTGACGCCGGTGACCGGATGGGGATCGGAGTGGACTGGGTCGGGTGCGAGTTGGGGTTCTTGCGATAAGAAGGTGAAAGTGGAGATTGGTTTTGCTGGGTTTAGGGTTTTGATCAGGGTTTTAGTGCGCGTGAGGATGGTCATTTGTAACGCCATTGATGAACTTTGAAGCGAGAAACTGCTGAATTGAAGCGTTCTACTGATTAGGGCTAATTTTGGGGGGTCAGTGGCCTTTTGGAAGTTATCTTGAAATTGGTGGGCAGTAAACAAGCTGATATATTGGGCTTAAGATTGTGAATTGGGTTAGGCTTAGACCTTATTGGATTAGTTCACTTGAAGTGTTAAGCCAGGCCCAAACATAAAGCAAAAACATTAAAGAATAATATGCATTTAATCAAAATTAGGAGTAATACATAGTACTATTAGACCTCCTCTAACTCTGCGTATCAGCAAGACTTTCACTCTATTATTGTTATTATAATCGAAACGTATTAAACCCATGATCCAAATCCCAATTATGTCCGAGGCTTAATTTTTAAAAATTAAAAACGACACCATTTCATTAAAAAGATAATATTTTCTTAAAAATTCTCGAAGCTCTTCGAGTAAGATCAAATCAGACAGTTTAAGCTTGAATCCAATTCGAAATTTAAAATTCAAAAAGATTTAAACCTAGATTAAAATCCGATCAACTCGAACAAAAAATAGACGAGCTAAAAATTGTCATTCTCGAAATCTTACCATGCCTTACACACTCATTAAGAGAATAATCATTGCAATTCCATTCTTTAATCCTCTGAATGAGCCACCACATTTTGGTTAGTCACATTCTTCCATATTTGCTTTTGATGTGGTGTGACAACATGATTTGTATTCCAAACTTAATTTTATTAATTTTTTGTCAAATCTTACATCATTAATCTTACATATTATACAATTATTATCTCATGTGACTCTTAGAAATTTTTTAAAATTTTGTCAATACAATAAGATGATGTGAACGTTAAATATAAATTTTGTTAAGATATGAGATTTAAAAAAATTTAGTAATACACAGTCTTACTTTTAACTAGTAGAGAGATTATTTTCGAGTGTCAATACAACGAGACAAAAAGTAAAATTATCTCTTAATAATAAATATTATAACAATAATCTAAATTTACATAAAATATAAATTTTTTAGAAAAATCACATCAATATCCTTGAGGCTGTAATTGCACAGTTAACATGCCACGTGTCATGGAATGAACAAATATTTAATGAAACGTAATGTAATTAGGTTTGAAAGTGAAACGGTGTCATTTTATAACTATTATGTTGCAAATTAATACCAAATATAATAATATATGTTATCTTAAAACTTATGTAAAAAAGGTTATAGGCGAATTATAGTACAATTACGAAGATTCACCCAAATATAGAACCGTAAATGCATTTATATTAATGTCTAATAAATTTGAGTCAGGTCAAGTCTGGCATGAGATCGGGCGGGGCTCTCTTTGGCCCACGTGGGCTTTGGACTAGGCTTGGGCCCAATTGCAGGGCTTTAGCTTAACCCAGTCCATTGTTTTCCCTGTTCATAAAAGAGAAGGTAAAGATAGGAATTCTGCTTCTAAAGGTAGTCAAAACTGACTTGACAACTTTTGCTTGGACTCGCGCTTGAGGCAGCCAAGATTGAGCTCGAGCCAAACTAGACCTAGTTAGACTTGATTTTTTTATTTTCAAAATAAAAAAGACATTGTTTTTTCAAAAAATAATCTCATTTTCTTATAATTATCGGGCCTTTAATCGAGTTGGGCTTGAGTATCCCGAGCTCAAGCTTGATCTGAGACTTGATCTTTTAAAGGAAAAAAAGTCGAAGTTTTGTTCAAATCGAATCTAGCCTGTTGACTTCAAATCGGGTTGGTCAGGTAGAAATGACAATGGGCCAATCCATGACTAATTCCAGACCCAGATCAACTTGCAGCTCAACTATTCTAAGTAAAATGACATTATTTAGTTTTAAAAAATTGGGCTTCAGGCAAGCCTGAGCCTACGTAGCCCAAGCTTAGACCCAATAAAAAAACGTTGTTTTACACTTTTAATTTTAAAAAATATTTTTTTAAAAAATTGGCTTATTTGGCCTATGGGCTGGTCCATTGCCGTCCCTATGGGCAGGGCTCGAGCTCGACTAGCCTCAAGCAAGCCTAAGTTTTGGCAGCTTATACTCAGATTTAATTATAAAAATATTATTATATATTTTTAATTTAAAAAATTAACAAATTTACCCCGTTCATTAACATCTCTACGCGCGAGCGCCAAGCTTGATTGCCAAGTTGATCTGCTTCGATCATTCTTTTATTAGAAGCACCTTGTTTGTTAACAACAACAATTAAGGATGACAATGGGTAGGGTTCGGGTTGAGTATTACTCTACCTTTATCCATATCTATTTTTTATGACTCGATGCATTATCGATTTAAAATTCATCGGTTTTCTCGATTTACTACCCATATTCAGATCCATTGGATTGTTCAAGTTTTTGGATATCTATCGGGTTATATGGCACGTAAAAATATAACTTCTAAATTTGTAAACAACAGATTTTTGCGAACGCTCCAAATCAAAATTACTTTAATAATAATAAGTCAAGAATTTGATTTGTATGTCTTAAAAAAACCATAAAATCGGAATAATAAAAATCATAATGTCTAGTGTAAAGACAACATATATTTTTCACAATCAAGAATTGAAACAAAGACAAAAATATCCAAAGTTTCAAATTGTCTTTAAGTGAACTCCATAACATTCAAAACTTTATCTCCATATCATTTGCATTATTATCATCCTATAAGAAAATAAACTATGATGAAAAAGGCGAGAATTGAGGAGTAAAGTGAAGATTTTAAAGTTGTTTCTTCTAAGAAAATATTATATTTAACCATAAATATTCAAGAACAAAACAGAATAATAGATTTAATAAAAAAAGGAGTAGGGTATGTGTTGGACCCCAAACCTGTTATTTATTTTTGAGGCATGTTTTCAATTTTTGAAGTCTTACTAGATCAGTTAATTGGAATTGAACTGTGCTAAGGTTAGTACTAAATCAAAGTTTGGTTAAGGTATTAAGTTGGAGCCTAAAGTAGGATTAATTAGATTAAATGAAAGAAGAGGGTAATATTGGAAGACTACTTAGGTCTTAGAATTAGTAGGCATAAGTGGGAAAAGAAAATAGAAAGAGGGAGAGAAGAAGAAGTTGTCGTGGGTGTGGAGAAAAGAGAAGAGAAAGCTTAAGTTTCTAGGGTTTTCAAGATTGAAGAGATTGAGGCAACTTCGGGTAAGTTCTAGTGTTTCTTTGCTTTTATATTGGTTGTTTGAACCTGATTTAGTGTTGTTTATAACTGAAAATAGGGATTGAATGTGTATGGAAAGAAATTTGAGAATGTTGGTGTCGATAATGTCGATTTTGCTAGGGTTGATGGTTTTGTTATGTTTGTGGACGATTTTGGTTTAGAATGGGTTTAGAAATGGTGTAGGAATGTTGGGTTAGTGGTTAGATAAGTTATTGTGAAGGTTGGGACGATTCTGGTTTGAGTTCTGCAGAAATCTGGGTTTCGGGGCGTTTCTGGGTTCGCACGTCGCGACGTGCTCAAGAACACGTTGCGACGTGCAGCTAATTGTTCGTCGTAGCGTACGTCGCGACGTGCCCCGTGTGCTCGTCGCGAGCGGTTGCACACGTCGCGACGTGCGCAGCTTCTCGTCGCGACGAGGGGCCTGTTTCCAGCAAGTTGTATCTTAGTTTTTAGGCGTATGGACTATTATTTGATTGAGCTTGATTTGTTATAGGAAACCAAGAAGATCCGATCCAAGAGCGAGAGGAAGGTCAACGCTGAACTTGGATCATCGGACGACATTAGGTGGGTAATGTATTTATAGTTATTGTGTGATTAGGCAAATTCTTGCCTATGTGTGAGTATGTGTTCTCGGTTGTACATTGAATGATGCATGACCTTCTGATTGACTATGTGAATAACTATATGAGAATTATTCGTTACTAGATAAAATGATTTTGACTATGTTATGCCTTGATATGGCATTCTGTATAAATGAAAAGCATGAAATCCATCATTTGATAAAATGATTCCGAGCAT
>JAOTBA010000001.1:1518081-1528953 GCA_025629845.1 Erythroxylum squamatum | reverse complement strand
AAGATACAAGGCATATAAGTAAGGGTAAAATGGACATTGTTCAATCATTAATGGTATAAAAGGAGGAAGAAAAGAGTGTCTTGCAATTGAAAGAAGCCAAAAACGTGAATGAGAGAAAGGAGAGAAGAGAGAAGCACGAAAAAGAGAGAGAAGGAGAGAAAATAAAGAAGTGAGCTAGGTTTCAATTTTTCTAAGCCTTCAAGAGTGATTTTGAAGTTGTTCAAGAAGGAAAAAAGGAAGAGGAAAATTAAAGCTCTCATTCAAGCCAAGAAACTCTCTATTTGGTGAAGAATCAAGGTAAGAGCATTTTTTATTTGTTGGATTTTTAGAAAGATTTTGGTTTATGGAGCTTAGGAAATACATGGGTTTAAGTTTTCTAGGATTAATTTTAGTGAATATGTCTTATGGTTTCTCCAATTTGAATTCCTATTGAATGGAAGTTTTGTCTTTGATAAAGGGAATCAAGGAAAGGCAAGGGGAGAGGCATTTTGAACAAGAATTAAGCAAGAAATTTCAAGGTGGGTTTCATGTTTATAATTGAATAATGAACCTTTAAGGTTTCTTTTTCCAAATCAAGAAAATAAAAAGATTTCAATTAAATATTGCTTTTATTGTTGTGATTGATTTGAGAAATTGTTATATGTTTGGTATATGAATGTGTTGGAAATGCCTGTGAAATATTTCATGTTCATGGATAATTGTGTTTCTGAAATATGCCTTTGTGGTGAAATGTTAAGAAAATCGTGTTTTTTGAGAAAGTGCCATTTTGGGCAATATGTTTCCAAGTCATGAATTACATGTTATGTGGGTTTGGTTTGGTTGGTTCTGTATGTCAAATGCACTTTGACTAAAGGCTTCTCCTGCCTGCCCGCTAATGGCATGGAGTTCCTCCATGGACTCCCCTAAGTTCACGGCTACACAAAGCCATTATATGGGATTGCGATAGTACCTCTGTTCACGACTATACAAGACTATTTTATGGAATTGTGTTAGTACGTTCTATTTACAGACCTACCTAAACCATTCTGATGTGCTTATGTGTTTATGATTTGTGAACAAGTTAAAGAATGCATGAAATGAGTTGTTTATGAATTTGATTACATGATGAGAATTTTTTAGAAACATGTGTTTTATGATCTATGGCAATTAACATTTTGAATGGTTTTGCTTATTATCCGTTATAAACTTGTTACCCACGAGCTTTTAAGCTCACCCCCACTCTCCTTCCCATATTCAGGTGATGAGCAAGATATCGAATGAAAGAGAGACAAGGCATCACTCTAATGATGCATAATTTGTATTTGAAGTTAATTCATGTTAAACAAGGTTGTAGTCGCATGTTGAGCAATTATAGTTCAAGTATTTTATGTATTTTGGGATTTTATGTATTTTGGGATTTTGCAAAATGATGTAATGTGGCTTGAAATGCCATTAAAGCTTTGTAAAACTCTTATTTTATGATATTAGTGAAATATGGATTTGTGTATGGATGATTGTAAGTTGAAATGTGAATTTGTGTATGGATGAGGTGGAGTTGAAATATTAATTAATTAAGGATGAGGATAAGTTGGAATTAGGTACACTTGAAGAAGTTATCAACTTGAGTTGATGAACTTTGAACATGAATTGTTGTTACATTGTTATATATATATATACATAAGTGAGATGTTATGGAAAAGAAAATAGGAATTATGAATGATGAAATGTAGTTGAATGGTTAAGAATGATGTTGCATGAGAGAAAGTGAATTTGGGACAATTTTCAAGTCTTTCATAAGGGTAAAATGTGTGTGTTTTGATTTCAGAGAAAAATTGTATTAATTTAGGCTGAATTAGACAAATTTGTCTTCTTGGAAGTTGTAGCTTATCCTCTTATCTTTCCAACGGTATAAAGTATAAAATTTTTGGATATTGGAGTTGAGAGATATGAGCATTATAAGTGGTGATGTTGCAGGGGAGGTATACACAGGACAGCTATGGAAAAAATGATGAGAATTAGTGGATTTGATGAATCAAATGAATGGAGATTAGAGGATTTAATAAAACAAGGTTGGTGGTTGGATTGATATGAAGTGGTATTGCACTAAAAGAGGTGAATTTGAGAAGATTATGAGTGAAAGAAATGTTAGAATGGATGTAGGAACCATTGGAGAGGCTTTGGAGAAGCTTGGGTATCTCCTATGTTCGTTAGACGAACCTTCTCGAGTCTGTGAGGAGCCCCAGCCTCGACCATGTCCGTTTAATGGACATTAAGTCAGTTAAACGGACCTTCTCGGGTCTGGAATGGCCCCCAACCATGTGTATACCCGTTTAATGGACATACACTATACACTTTTGGAAATTTTCGTTTTGACCCTCTAAATGGCATAATATCTCTTCGGGGTCTTCATAAAAGTTGTAGATCTAGAAGTATTTTTTCAAACCATCTAAGAATGACCTCAATCTGGCATCTTTAGATGATGTTATCGTAATTGTCCCAAGACAGGTACAATATGAGTGAGGATATAAACATGCTTGATTCTTTTGGCCATAACTTCATCATCCGACCTCCAAATGAAGTGATTCTTGAACTAATAGATTCCTAACACATTTTTCTATCTCTTTATGAAAATTGATAGCTTTTGGTATTGATTTGAAAAATATTGATTGAATCAAAGTAAGGGTATCGGTTGAAAGAGTATGAATTGGATATTTTACTGAACATACTTTGGTATTTTGATGATACCTTGATCTGTAGAGCTCCAAATAAGATGATCCTTGTTTCAAAATAAAGTATAGACATAGAGTTACAAATTATCTGAAGAAATAGAATTGTAATTCAGTCTCTAAGACAATGTCTGGATGGAAGTTGAGTATAGTGTACTGTTTAGTATAATAATAGTCCGTAAATGTTTGGGGTATAACTTTCAAACTACTGAACCAAATTGAATGATTTTGGTGTCATTAGAAACTTAAGACAATGGGGAACAAATGTTTTGAGGAAGTCAAATTGTAATTCTGGTTTGAAGTTTCCCAAAATCTGTTCTGAATAGGAGAAATAAGTTTGATTATGGTGACTTATTGGTGGGGGCATGCCACTGTTGTAGGATGATGGCTAATGAGGGTGTTCATTGAAATAACCCTATAGGGTAATACGCTCACGGTTTATGACTCAGGATGTTGGGCTCCGAAAACAGGGCCCAACACTTAACCCAAGATTCATCATTATCAATCTCATCCCATACATCAAATATATGAAATAAAAGATGGACATAAAGAAAGTCAGTTGGAGGATTGGAGTTGAAGCAGTTGAAGCTCCACCTTCTTCTCTCTCTGCCTTCTACCTCTTCCTTGGATCTTTCCCAATGTAGCAAAATAGAGGCACCAAAATTAGGGTTCTCCTTTATCTTCAGTAGTCTTTTTTATTTAGGGTAAAAACTAGGTTTTACCTAGGCCCAAAAAGTCCAAAATATCCCTCGAAAAGTTGAGTTTAGAAGCTAGTCCACATTTGTTGGCCACGATTGTGGCACTTGGAATTTGGCTTCTGCCACGATCGTGGCTAATGAGGCCACGATCGTAGGCTTGGATCTTCCGCCGGGCTTCCTCCAAATCTTCTCCGTTGTTCGATATTTGATCTCAAATACTAACAAATACATCAAGGCACCTCAAATACACAAAATTAAAGCTCAATAGCATGCTATAACCCATATATCACTCAAAACACACATATCTAACCAATTAACACAATTGTAAGCCTAAAAATACATGAATCAATTAATTAACCACTAAAAACATACCAAAATGCCTATTAAAATATTATGCAACCTACAACTATCATTAAGTATCATAGGTTAACAGTTACTTGACAAAGATCTTATGGAAACCTAACATAGGACTTGTTTGGTAAATGACTTATCAATTATTTTTTTACGGATTGAAAGGTTTTAGTTGTTCAACCATATCAAATAACTCATAATTATGTTTGGTAATTAGCTAATTGGGTTGGCGAATTGAACTTAACCTGTCGATTTTGAAACTCCTATTATATTCAAAAGGTATTACAAATTACTCAGAGAGACAAAGATAGATAGAGATAATAAGTTTATTATTTAAATTTAATATTTTTAATTTTATTTTTAAAGTTGAATTAATATCAATTTTAAGTTAGAATATACAAAGAGTTGTCATCCCATTATATACGTCTTTCTTTAACTGTGAAATGATGTTGTTGACTTCTTTTACTCTATCTAAATTCTTATGAGAATATTCAAATAAGGGTTAATTACCAAAAAAAGCCCAAACTTTCGTCAAATTTTCAACTATAACTCGAACTTAAAAAAATAGCAATAAAATGCCTAAACTTTCAATTTTTTTCAATTATAGCCCAAACTTAAAAATGTAGCAATAAAATGCTTAAACTTTCATTTTTTTCAATTTTAGCCCGACGTTAGTGTTTCCGTTAAGTTTCCTAACATGGCTTACCATGTGTTTCAGAAACCTTAATTATTAATACACGTCAGCCAAATTTAACACAACAAATGAAGATTAATGAAACGATGTCGTTTAATCATATAATTAAAACGACGTTATTGTTTAAAAATGACCTAAATCAGATTACACAGCCTCGACAACCTTACGCTTTGATTTCAGTTTATTCCTTCGTTTTCAGTTTGTTCTCTCGGTGCCCAGATTACGCAACCCCAATGCCCTAGGAGAACGAACTAAAAACAAAGAGTTTACTAGTGCAGTACGCTGTAATGCCAGAGTAGTTTGGGATGTCAGAAGAACAAATAGAAAACAAAGGGCTGATGGCATCAGGAGAACAACAAATAATGTCGGACTAGAATTGAAGAAAATTGAAAGTTTGAGCATTTTATTGCCACTTTTTAAAGTTTGAGCTAGAATTGAAAAAAAATTGAAAGTTTGGGCATTTTATTGTTACTTTTTAAAGTTCGGGCTATAATTGAAAATTTGACAAAAGTTTGGGTTTTTTTGTGATTAACCCTTCAAATAAATACTAAGATATAATACTCATTTTTTATAAAATTTCTAAGTCATGCCTTTATAAGTCATTTTACACATAAACAACTAATACCAAATAGTTAATTTTATCAAACAACTTTAAATGGTACAAATCATACCATTTGTAAAAGTTAGTGTGCAAATTAGTACCAAAGATAACAGAATGAGTTATTATGGACTTTATATGAAAAGTTAGAGGAGATTCAGACCTTTTGCCTTTATAAAATGAATGCTCAAGTTGGTCTACGAGGTCTAGAAGTCTACAATTCAATCTTGAAATTATATTGCAAAAGCATAGAAACAACAGAAGTAAGATAAGCAACAAATGGCACTAGTTAGTTTCAGTAAGCTATGATGTTCTAACTGAGGCGTCCATAACAAGTGAAGATTTCCAATCTAATTTCACTCTATACAAGGTTACGAGAGAGTCAACAAATTTTTTTTAGTTACATAATTGATAAAGAACCAACAAGTTGAGTTGGTGATGACTTCCTTATTAGTTATTGAGGACCCTCTTGTTAAAGTTACAACACTTATGGAATTCATCAATTTATGCTTTATATAAAGCTAGAGGATAAAAGATATAAGGAGAAACTTTGAGGGAATGGTTTTCCTGTAGTATATACTAAATGACCAAACATAGTTGTCCATTATCAATGGTTATATGACTAAAGGAAAATATTTAGTTAAAAGACCCTTTTAAACTTCAAAGTTTATCCCAAAATTTAACTCGTGACTTAACTTTTAAGAGTGTTAAGAAGCAACTCCAACGCTTTATAATTATCACAAATTCAATTTTAAATTGAAGGAATTCTTAAATCTATTAGAGTTGTATAACTTTATTTACTAATGTGGATGTTTTAATATTGGTAATGGCACTCGCCATAATGTAGGTCTCACTAATGCATACTAAACTCTCTTGTTTGGAGAATTACATATCAAATTGGACCACTGATAATTCCTTCTCTCTCTCTTTTTTTCTCTTCTTCTTATTATTCACCTTCACCGTCTCATTATTGTATCATGACCCTTCTTTCATCATCCTTGTTGTACCCAATTTATATTTTCTCCTATTTGATTAAAAAACTATCCAATAACTTGTCACTTTGCCATCAAATCTTTTTCTTTTCTAGTTGGGGTACATTTTATCATGATAGTATATCTTTATGTAGTTATATATCTATATTGTCACATATGTTTATGTTTTACTTAACCATATGCTTTATTAGTACTATTTTTATTGACTGACATTTTTAGTTAATCTCTCTTAGTTTCAAATACTATAAAATAATTGTAATCAATCTGATATTTTTTTAGTTGTCTATCTTCAAATAAATCCTCTATTATATATGTATGATATCAAAAGATTTGTTTTTGTATACACATATTAGGTTATTATTTGCGTAATCTCTATGGAATCTTCATTATCGACTTGTACAACATCCAAATCCAATGTCTAAAGTATGATTTATGGGTTAAATGCTCAACTAAATACTTTATGGAATGATTATGATCCATGAAGGAGATTTTATAAATGACCTAATTATCCCGTCAGTGAGTTGTCAATGACATTTCTTTATAAAATGAAGAAGCTTGTTTCTTATGTAAAATGGTTAGACTTATTTATGTACAAGTTGGGAGATGCAAATTTTTTAAACGATATACGTAATGAGAAATTTCTTAATAGGTTGTTGAAATAACTCTTAAGTTTAAAAAAGAAGAAACTTTTTAAAAGGAGGTTGGGATAAGGTTAACTGAAGTGATACTCATTATGAAATTAAGTTAGTTAATTGATTGTTAACAATATCAAATATGAAAAATTAAAGAAAACTAAAAAAGATTGAGGAGTAAATAAAACTCATGGAGAAAGACATTATTTGTTGGTAAAAGCGAAAAAAAGTTGAAAGTTTATGTTACTAAATAGTGTTATACTTTTTTAACTGTAATTTTCAGTTCTATTGCAAGAAAGTTATTATATATTTCATTAATCATTTTTCCTATGGATTTTTGGTTAAAATTGTTATTAAATTGTATGGTTATGCCTGTTTGTATCGAAATTGTTCAATAATATGAGCGATAAATCAATGATGGTAATGTCATTTTGTTCAAATTCATGTTCAAATTGTTTTGTAATTAACACTTGCTATGTATATTGAGCAAGTGGTAATAGGGATGGCAAATGATAGCTCGCCTCTAGCCTGGCCTAACCTGACCCCTCCAATAGGTAGCTTAAACCTAAACTAAAACTTGATCAGGCTCAATTCATGCCACTTGAGTCGTTTAAACTGCCTCAAAATGGTATTATTTTGATTTTTTTAAAATAACGTTATTTTGGTCTTAAGTTTCTTAAAATTTTAAATCAATATGATTTCATGTGATGAAGTTAAACCAAAATAATATCATCATTGAGAAGAGGTTCGGACTGTTAGCTTGAACCTTTAGGTTTAAGTTCAGTTTGAAACTCAATCAATCCAAGCTTAACTCATCAACTTTGAGTCAGGCTAAGTTGGGATTAATTTGTTAAGTTTAAATGGTACATTCAAACAATGCATTTTTTAGTATTGCTAATAAGTGGTAAACAGAAAATGCATTTAGAAAGGGCCAAGTAAGTGACAACATGTAATATATCAATAGTAAATGAGCCAAGAAAATGTATTTATCATATAATCACATAAACAACATTCACAAAATATTCAATATTGAAGTAATAAAATTTGATTTAAATTCATATACAACTAGTTATCAAATGATATATGAAATGGAATAAGTTTAACTTGCCAAAAAAAATTTCCTTTTAATCACATTCATTGTTGTTGGTTATACTCCATATTTCATTCTTTAAGGTGCACTAGACTAAGAAACTTGCTTTTATGATGACTATCTACTTTTTTTTCTAATGATGCACTCTTTTTAGCTTTAACTTGTAACTATTTTGAATATATACTTGATTTCCTTTAAATCTTAAACCATTTAATTCAAATGACCACTTAAATGTATGAGGATCAACATCTCAATATTTTTTTTGCCATGTGTAGAGTTACCAACCTACTAGCAATCTTGTATTTAGTATATTACATAAACTTGTTATTATTTACATGAATAAATATTATAGATGAAACTTGCATTATTGCTTTGTTGACTAGGTATAACAATATCTTGTTAACATGACTAACATATATTAGCAATACGACAATCAAATAAAAGTCAATGAACACACACTTGTGAAGCATTCTTCAAATAGCACAACATTTGCATTTCATACACCTATGATGATGTCTCAGTTGCAACTTTTGGACCTCTAATATAATCTAAGTTAAGGACTTGAACAAAATATGCCAAATAAAAGTCACTCACATTTTATTCATAAACATACTTGCAAATATTTTTTTTCAAAATAAAAGGCATTCACATTTGAAGATAGTTTTGTTGATAATTTTGGGCTTCTTTGATTTATTACCTTGAGTTATGTACAAAATTATTACAATTTTACATTTTTACACTTGACCCTTTTAAGATAATTTGTTTGGATGCCACACATTCTTTGGCTTAATGTTGTTTTTTCTTCTTGCTCTTTTTGGATCTCCTTGACATAAATCTTTTAGATGGTGAGCATATTTGCTCATAATCAGTTGTTGCCCAAAAAGTAGTACCTTTTATAGGCTGTAACATATGATCATAAGCACTAAGGAATCATGTAGCACCCCACTCCCGCAAGACCCGAACCCGACATCGAGGGTGATATCCGAGTCCATGCCCGCGAAAGTGGCGTGCTAAGCACTCACTCAGTCAACAGTCGGTATAAATATTTCTGTTTTATCAGTATATGCAAAAGTAGAAAACAATAGCCAATTGGGCCACATCCATTTTATCAGTAATTCAATCAATACAAGACAATTATTCAAATTTCAATAACCAATTTGGGGCCCACTATATAATTACAAACCACCATTTTACAGAAATTGCGGAAGAAAAATAATCAAATACAGAAGACAGACGCAACTGATCCCGACCTCTAACTTTCACTTGCTTGCAGTAGGCATACTCCCGTTTGCCTGACGGGGTATTCTTCAGAGTCCTGAAAAATATTTGCAAATTTTGGATGAGTTTTGTGAACTCAATGAGTTACCATCATCGATGGCTTACCCATTCATATAACACATAATTCACAGTCATGGCATTGCACATTTCACATCTATTTCACACTTTACATTCAATACACTTTAATCATTCAGAGTATGTATATGCAGTACACGTGAGACCCATTTTCCGTTTGTTATTTTGTTATGATCGAGGGCCTAAGCTGTCCCATAAAGGGCTCATTTAGCGTTGAGCCAAAGGCTCTGATTCACTTTTGATCTGTAGGGAGTAGGAGAGCCCTCTGGGTATGCACTACTTCCCTTCGAGCTCGAGGCTCTTTTCAGACGTTGAGCTTTAAGCTCTAATCATTGGCCGCTCTGGTCACAACTCCCGTTATGTTTCATTAAATGAAATGCAGCAGTCACATTTCCAAATTATCGATCGGTTAATCCGATCGGTTAATCACAATTTCATTTCTCGATCGGTCCATCATATTTTCATTTATATGCAATGCACATTTAGGTCGCATTGAACAGTCACATTACATACACTTAGCTCATCCAATTCACATTCATTGCAACAATCAATTCATAACATAACAGATAAACAATAAAGTAAAACCATCTCAGTCTACTCACAGTACGCTCCAGAGTAGCATTTGCTTTCATAATCTGGGAACGCCTGAACGTGGGCACTCAGCCTGCACAGTCCATTTATGCAAAATACACGCATGTCACAAATTGTACAATTCTAAGTGAAATGTTTCATAGTGCATATGCCTGAAATGAAATATGTACAATGCATGTTTATGACAATCCCAGGTATCATTCCATTAACACTCCCTTTCCGAACGTTATACTCCAAGAAAATCACTCGATTCGGTTTGGAAATGAGGAAGTTCGGGCCAAAACATTTTCAGATCAATACTAAACAGAGGCTGCATATTACACCGAACTTTACTACAAAACTGAACATCTTAGAAGCCAAATTACCGATCGGCTCCTTCGGATCACTTGTAGATCCATGTCTCTTCTTTAACCAGTAACAAGAATCAACTCTATCGGAGCTCTGTAGCTCAAAATATCTCCAATTTGTCGAAGCATATTCAGAAATATTTACAACTCAAACTCTTTTAATCAGTCATTCCACTTTGAATCGATCGATCTTTCTCAGTTACTATCAAAACTAATCCATATGGTATGGAGAGATCGAGCAATGTCTTAAGGATTCAACACTTCAAAGATCAGAGCATTCAGATATCGGACGAAGAGGTTGTGGCCTAAATAAGGGAGAAAGGTCGGTTAGCCAAACCGCTCGGCCAATTGCCATAATAAGGAAGAAAGGTCGGTCGACCAAACCGCTCGGTCAATTGCCAAAACAAGGAAGGGGGGTCGGTTGGCCGTAGACTATTGATCGGAATCAGAAAATAGAGCTCGGCCAGAAAATTAGAGGTCAGCCGATGCTCGATCGGTCAGTCGGTCAGAAACATAAGTCAATCGGCCAAAAGACCAAAGATCAGTCGGTGCACTTATGATCCAAAAGAGCGGAGGGAGTTTGGTCGGTCAAGGATCAAAATCGATCGGTCAAAAGATCAAAGTCGATCAGTAAAGTCGATCGATCAGAGGATCAAAGGTGATCGGTAAAGTTCCGATCAGAGGATCAAAGTCGATCGGTCAGAACAAAAGGGAGGACCGATCGGTCAGAACAGAAGGGCGGATCGATCGGCCAGAACAGAAGGGCGGATCGATCGGCCAGCGTCTAATACCCATAATTCGCCCAGTTCACAGTCAATAAC
>JAOTBA010000001.1:1482153-1508094 GCA_025629845.1 Erythroxylum squamatum | reverse complement strand
AGAGCTTTGCCGCCCGAAAGGGTCCTACCCGGCTCGAATCCGGACTAGTCGGTTGCCCATATGGTGTCGGATACCGGGTGGTTTAACCAAAAATTATACTATCATATTGGACAAAATAACCATTTTATCATAAATCCCTTGGACTTGTCAACTATAGGAATGTCAATAGACTGGTTCGAACCCAAGCCGCTCCTGGCTCGCCGAGCCCGATCAAAGGTTAGGTGGCCTGTGGTTCTACTTGTGACTCGACAGGTCGGAATAGGTCAGCTTGTGGCCAGTCGGGATAGATCCGCCAGACCATGGGTTAGATAGCCTGTGGCTCTGCTCGTGGCTCGACAGGTCGGGATAGATCGACCCGTGGCTCGACAGGTCAGGTCCGTCAGGATAGGTTAGCCAGTGAACCGATTCATGGCCCGAAGGGCCATGGGTAGGTTGAACCAACCGACCTATCTTATTTTTTTAAAAAGGTAGAAAAGATGTCGTTTTTGAATTAATGGTCGGGTGGCCAGCCCGTGGCCTTGGCCAAAATAGGGACGGGCAAAGTGGCCCGGATCAAAAGTGACATCCCTAGTCAACTAACTTAGGCATAATATAAGAAATCAAGTTAAATAATTAATGTTTTAAAAATCGAACTGATTTAACCAGTTCTACAGTAAAATATTGAACCAGTCAATTTTTGATTCAATTTTTAACTTTCCGATTAGAATTAGTTTAATAATTTTGTTGTTAAAAACTAACCCGTTTTTGCAAACTAATTGTTTTTATACGCTTACTAATTTTTAATTAAACTTTAAATTTTTTAAGGATGATTTTCTTTAATTTTTTTTGAATTCTTTTAATTTTATTTAATCTTTAATTAGTAACAGCCTAAGGCCGAGTGAAGCTTTTTAACCTTAAACGAAATGATTTCTTTTTTCTATTTTTCTTCTATAATTATGATATTTAGAAAAATTTTGTCCCACAAAATTATCATTTCTCTAATGGAATGAAAAAAAAAGGATTATTGCTAAAAAATAATATATAGATAAAGGAAAAATACAAATTGCTTATTAGCGTTTTTAAAAATTTTAAATCAGTATTATTTATGATTTTAAATTATAACTTAACATTTGTAAAATGGTATTAATAGCGTTCTAAACTCTAGTGTAATTAATTTCATCAAATTTTAATATATGAATTATTAATTTAACCTTTTTAAAATATTACTAATAACATTTTAAATTATAACATAATTAAAATTTTATCAAAATTTAGTCTATATGTATCATCAATTTAATTTATATTATGTCATACTTAAATAATTTGACTAAAACAGTAAATTAATTTTGAAAATAATTTTTTAAATATATATAATTTAAGTACTATTATTTTTAATATCACCTTTGTACCTATTCAAATTTAATAAATATTATTTTAATAACGTTAAGATTAAAATAATATCATAACTTATTTAAATTTTTTATATTTTATAAAAAGGAAATTAAGGTATTTTCATAACATGAAAATCCAAATTTCTAACAGCCGCCTCGTGTTATGTGCCAGTCTTCAGCTTGCGGCTTTCCATGGTTGACTTACCTTACTAATCGGACATTGACCTTGTATCTAAGATTTCTTGTTATCTACAAAATCGGCCTTCCAGTACACTCCTGAGACATAGTTTGGAGTTTGGACATTAATCTTCTTCCTTGTGCTTCATTCGTCTTCCACTTGCTTAGTCTGAATGATCATAGACCCCCTAAAGTTTTGAGCTTTCTTCTTTTTCTTGACTGCCAATTTAGTTCTTGCTGCAGGTTGTTGCTTCTTACTATTTATTCCTGATTTCTTGACGGTTAATTTACTGTTTTTGTATACAATGGCATTTAAATCTTTTTAAAGTATACGTCTTGAGCTGTTTTTGAGCTCATTTTGACGTCAGGGTCAGTCTCTTTCTAGCTCTTTGTTGGCTGTTGATCTTTCTGTAGTTGAGCTTCTTATATGATCAATGCATGATCCTTTCGGATTTGTGAGCTGTTTTTGGGTTTGCCTTTTTGTTTCTATTGGTTGAATTTTCTTCTCTTTGCTTTATGTTAAGTTCTCTAAATTTTGTCTCAGATATTTGCTGGGAATGGGAGGATTGAGGCTTATCTTTGCGATTGTTTTGGTTCTCGCAACTCTTAGAGATGCAAGTTCTCATGGAGTTCAGCCGCTATCTAAAATTGCTGTTCATCGGACAATATTTGCTCTTAATGACAAGGCTTACGTTAAAGCCTCTCCTACAATTCTGGGACTGCACGTAAGCTGTTTGATTCTAGTTTACCTTATCCTTCTGCTCCCTGAAACAATGGTAAAACTTAGATTGCTTAGCTAGTGGCTGTCGTTTGTTCCTTATCTTTAGGCTGTTGTTTTCTGGGTTGAGAGGTAGGTGTTGTTGAAGAATTAGCTGACACTCCCTGGTGAGGAAATAAATTATTCTCTGATTGTTAAACTCCCGGTCCTACTTCAGGGACAAAACTCGGAATGGGTGATGTTGGAATACCACTCTCCGAATCCGTCGAATGATGATTGGATTGGAGTATTTTCGCCTGCCAATTTCAGGTAGATAGAGGTTGCCTTGAATTGCAAAAGGACCTTCTTGGCTTTGACAATGCTCAACCTTCACAATGTTGTAATTGTTTCTAACTTCTAGCTGGAAGTTGGTTTCATTTGTTTGTTTCAATTTCAGTGCCTCGACTTGCATACCAACAGGCTCAAGGGTTTCTCCTCCATTTTTGTGTACTGCTCCTATTAAGGTTCTTCTGCATAGCTTTTCCATGATTGACCTGGGTTTGGTACAAAGTTACATGATAAACTCATTCTTCTGTTGCAGTATCAATATGCAAACTATAGTAGTTCTTCATACAAAGATACAGGAAAAGGATCACTGAGGCTTCAGCTGATTAACCAGAGATCAGATTTCTCTTTCGTACTATTTTCTGGAGGTTTATCAAATGTACGACCCTTCCTTTTCTCCATCTTCTGCTTTTTAGTTTGCACATTTGGAGATTAGGAATGATAACAGGCTTTAAACAAATGGCAGGGAACCAAAGCCAAAGCTAGACACATTGTTGATTTTCTTATACTTCTTACATGGTTTTCTTCCTGCGTCAAATTTTCATTTTCTCCACTGCTATAAAAATGTGGTCCATTGAGAAACTACAAAATGTAAAGTCAAGAACCTCAAAGCTCTTGTAAATTAGTGCCTCTCTGCCAATTATTTTCTCCTTGTCGCTCTTTTTTTTAAAGCTCTGGTTGTCCTTTGCACTATGCACCCACTGTTTGATTTTCCAGCATTTATCTTTATAGTCTTGCGACTGTACCATATATTGGAATTCCTATCCATTTTAACTTGAATGTTGGTAAGCTTCCATCACATATTTAAGCTTAGTGGACTTGAGAAGGGAAGCTTAGCGTAATTATCTATTTAAAGATGATCCAAGAAATTATGAATATGAAGGGGGGCAATGGTAAAATCGTTTGAAAAGCTGTGGACCTCTACTCAGTAGCTATAGTATTCATATCAAGCAGAAGTAAACACGGTTCCTCTTGTGGTGACTTCCAAAAATTTAGAGAAGAGTGGACACTTTTCATCAGTTTTCTCAAGTAGACTTTTGATTGTGCTGTGTTTTTCTACTTATCTCTTCCTGCATAACAGCTGAATTTGGTGACAGTGTCAAACAAAGTTGCTTTCATTAATCCAAAATGTTTTTCTGTATCTATTTCTTCTCTCTTAACAGCCAAAACTGGTAGCAGCATCGAACAAAGTTGCTTTCAGTAATCCAAACGCACCAGTTTATCCCCGTTTGGCTCAGGGAAAGAGATGGAATGAAGTAAGTCCAAGGCTTTTATATTGTCTACAAGTTTAGTGATGATATGCACAAAAGAATACAGAAGTTCTATAGGTTCTGTTCATAACACAGCAAACTTGTAATAAGCTGAAATTCGGGGACCATTACATATGTTATCCTAGTTTCTTTTCTCTCATCCAGGGATATAATACAGCTATGGATATGTATTGCAGATGACTGTAACATGGACCAGTGGTTACGGAATAAGTGAAGCACAGCCTTTTGTTGAATGGGGTCCTAAGAAAAGTGACCTGAAGCGCTCTCCAGCTGGAACGTTGACTTTTAGCCGTAGAACCATGTGTGGTGGGTGACTATCTTATTACATCTTAACATTACACTATATCTTGGATATTGGAGGAAGCTGTCTGATCTAGAAGAGAAAATCGATTGATATAGCAGTGTAATTGATAGATTGGATTGCTCAGCACTTTAATGTTATATTTTGTGAACTTTGTCTTCTAATTGGACAATTCATGTGAATACTTTTGTTTCCCTTTTCATTTCAGTTTTTATTTCACCTCTCAAATCTTATTCTTAAGTTGTTTGTTTTAGATAGGCACGGATAACTCATCTTGTCAATTGCATAAGAGCAGGTGAACCAGCAAGGACAGTGGGTTGGAGAGATCCTGGATTTATACACACTAGCTTTCTAGAGGAGTTGTGGCCCAACCTTGAGTAAGTTGTTCCTTAGTATTCCTATAATATATAAGCCTTTCTATTACTTTTTTACATGACTTATATTGGTGAAGGTTCTATAATTTTCATAACGTTTTTGTGCATGTCTTGATGTATGCCTGAAGACAAATTTGGCTCAGTTAATTGGCAATCCACCATAATTTTCTTATGAAGTTACCATCTTTACTGTTTCTTTATTTGTTCATTTTGTACGTTGGAGAAATGCTGTATGTTTCTCTTTAGGATAAATTATAGCTTCTTTCTGCTTCTTTCTGTTAATCCAGTAACCTAAAAGATGAGTTGTATCATTTTTTTTAGATTATTTGGATTTTTGCAATTGTTCATATGGATTTCTGAGCTTGAAAATCCATTAATAGTTTCATCCACTTATGAAATCTTTCTCTATTTCATTCCTTTTGCAGGTATACTTACAGACTAGGGCATAAGCTGTTCAATGGTACATATGTTTGGAGCCAAGAATATCAATTTAGAGCATCTCCATATCCTGGTCAAAGTTCTCTACAGCGTGTCGTCATTTTTGGTGACATGGGAAAGGTTTGAACTGCATGTAAACATAGTTCTTTCTTCCATAGGTGACCTCGCTTTAATGATGCATAACAAAGCATACCCCATTTGGAGTAGCTAATTGTACAGTGCACTATAAATGTATTTCTCCAAATGTGAATATTTTGTTTGATATTGCCTAGCAGGATGAAGTGGATGGTTCGAATGAATTCAATAACTACCAGCATGGCTCCCTTAACACAACTAAGCAGCTTATTCAGGACTTGAAGAACATTGATATAGTGTTCCACATTGGAGATATAACTTATGCAAATGGATATCTTTCACAGTGGGATCAATTTACTGCACAGGTTGAGCCAATTGCATCAACCGTTCCTTACATGATTGCAAGGTTTGTCATTTTATTGGTCAATACATACTTGATCTTGTATTAGCCTTGCAATTCATCTTACCTGGAGAGGTGATTTTTCTAGTGGAAACCATGAGCGTGATTGGCCAGGGACAGGATCCTTCTATGGCTACACGGATTCTGGAGGAGAATGTGGTGTCTTGGCTGAAACAATGTTTTTTGCCCCTACAGAGAACAGGGGCAAATTTTGGTAAGGGAATTTCGATAAGAGAACTTATATTCATAATTTAAATGCTACAAAAATGGCATTCTTTCGATTTTAAATGGTCATATTACTAGATTTGTATTTTTTCATTCACTAGCTGGAAAATTTTGATACCCACTCCTCCCCTGTAACTTCATTCTTTTGTGTGAATGAACTGATTTTGTTTATTTTATTCTAGTTGAAATTCATTTTTTAATGTGGTCACTGCTGATGTTCGTATTAGCAGAACTTGTCATCTAGTGTTCTGGCTTCATAGAGCAGAAAGCTAGAGGTTTCAATACGTGCATATTCCTTTGATGATTGCTTTGCAAATTCGGGGGAACTGATATTGGAAATTTCCTCTTTCACCAGGTATTCTGCTGACTATGGTATGTTCCGCTTCTGCATAGCTGATACAGAGCATGATTGGAGGGAGGGAACAGAGCAGTACGAATTCATTGAGCGCTGCTTGGCTACCGCTGATAGACAAAAGCAACCATGGCTGATCTTTATGGCACATAGGGTACTTGGTTATTCTTCTGGTGATCAGTATGCTAATGAAGGATCTTTCGCGGAGCCAATGGGAAGGGAAGCCCTTCAGAAGCTCTGGCAGAAATATAAGGTTGATATAGCCTTTTACGGCCATGTGCACAACTATGAGAGGACATGTCCCATTTACCAGGTACATTCATTACTTCCAGCAAGTCAATTGTCTGTCTTTGCTTTAATTTGCCCAAGTATCTTTTATCATTGACTAATAACCCCGACTTAAGTTGTACTATTCTGCTTAATGGCTTATTTTAAGCTGGCTTACTCGAAAATATTCTTGGAGTGTAGGCTAGCTGTTAAAAACTGGTACACTGAAAATTGGCTTCTTATTGCTTTAAGTGAATATTAGTCTTTCCATCTTCTTCTGATAAGCAGGTCATGTCTGCTTGAAGTAGTTGCTAGTAAATGAATATGATACTTGAAGTTCATAATAATGTATCTCTCCTTTGGTATGATTATTACCTTAGAGCCTTACTTGAACACACCTTCATTTGACTTGCCGTCTTTGGTACAAAACACCCTCAATCAGATGATAATAGGTAGGTAGTTCTCGGGAAAATTTCCGATAGCAGCATAAACAAGTTATCATAATCTTTTATGGAGTTTGAAATGCCATTGCACTTTCAGTTCATGTGGGGATGCATCTTCAATAACATAGAACCCCATCACTAAAGTCAGGTTTACCATGCATCCTTAGTAACTATATGTGAATGATGAGATGATCCATTCCTATATTTTGACTGCCAACTGCTTCTGATAAGGTGAGTTCATACTATTACAGGATGGTAAAACTGTTTCTATTGTTGGTGAATATCTGCATCTGCTATACTTTAGTAGTAATCAACTGATCTGTAGCCCAAGTTATGTTCAAAATGGTTACTTTCGACCTGACATTGGAACTTGCTGCTGCTTGTATTTCTACAGAATATTTGCACCAACACAGAGAAACACTACTACAAGGGCACCTTAAATGGTACCATACATGTGGTAGCTGGTGGAGGAGGAGCACATCTTGCTAAATTTACATCCCTCAACACGACATGGAGTTATTTTAAAGATTCTGATTACGGTTTCGTTAAGCTCACAGCGTTTGACCACTCCAATCTGTTGCTTGAATACAAAAAGAGCAGCGATGGGAAGGTTTACGACTCTTTCAGGATATCAAGGGATTACAGGGACATCTTAGCGTGCACGGTAGATAGCTGTCCGAGCTCGACCTTAGCATCATGAATTTTTTATGCAAAATTTTTCTTCCAGGCCATAAGTGTTAGTGACTGCTTAAGAACATTGTGGAGCTGCAAATAAATAACTACTTTCTGCTTTACAGTTTTGTGCATAATTGCAATGTTCACAAGGTTCTTAAACAATTCACGCAGATTCACACCCTTAAAAAGTACTATGCTTGTTTTGAGAACTGGACAACAATTGATTGTGTATAGAATTTTGTTCTCTTTGTTTTCCTCGGAAAAACTTGATATGAAAAGGGCTTTTACCTTATAATTAGCACACATCTTTTTTCTGAGAAACCTGTTCAGGTAGACAATCCTCCATAGATGTTCTATGTCTTCTAAGACTAAATGGGGAGACTTAAATACGCCACCTTTTTGCGTAAATGACTGGTCTTTATCAGATAAACTATTTTGGCTGAAAAGGTTTTGAGTTATCAATCAGAGAAACAAAAGGACAAAAAAAAAAAAAAGATGACATTTTTAACTGCAAACTGATGTCGTTGATTCTTGTACTATCTGCAATCATTGTTCAGACACAACGTGTCCAATGGAAGTTAAACTATTATAACAAGGAATGTTCTCTTGGGATATTCCAAGTTTTCGTAGAACTCCCAAGCCTTACATCGTCAATTTGTAAGTACTGTTCTTATCCACAAGTAAGAACTACCTCACCAAGCTCCGACAGAAACTCCCAAGTTCGGTACCGCAGTTATTCTGGTTCTGAACTCTGCTTTGTTTTAGGTGGAGATGACAGGAGCGAGATTGTTCATCTCTGCAAATTTGCTGTTACTTTTTCTTTCGATTCTTCACCGAGCAAGATCACATGGGGATCATCCATTATCGAAAATTGCTATACACGAGACGACTATTGCTCTCAGTGATCTTGCTTATGTCAAAGCCTCTCCTTCTGTTCTTGGATTGAGAGTGAGTTTGGTTATCTATAAGCCTCTATATTCCATTTGGTGGTTCATCAGGCTTTCTTATGATTAGATTTCGTTTCCATGGAAAGATATGCTGATTAACAATCCTGGAAAAGAATCTGGGGTCATGTCTTTTTTGTTAATGGCTAAGCAGAAATCAAAATGTTCTAATACTTCAGGGACAGAATCTAGAGTTGGTGACAGTGGAGTACAGCTCTGCAAGCCCATCAGTCGATGACTGGATTGGAGTATTTTCTCCAGCAAATTTCAGGTACTTTATATCCTCAGCACAGATTTTACTTCTGTGAAAAACCCAATTTGTATATCTTGATTTGTGATTAGTTCACATTGCTACTTACAGTTGTGCAATCTTTTAATCATTTAAGTCTAACATGTATCGAAAACGACTGCAAATGTTCAGTGCTTCCACATGCCCCTGGGACAGTCCAAGAACTTTTCCACCACTGTTGTGTTCTGCTCCTATTAAGGTTCTTGATCTTGAAAACAGTTCTATAGTTTGGTTTTTTAGCTTTGTCCTTAAATTCGAGTAAACTCTGCAGTTTTAAGATTATAATGATCTTGTTTTCCTTCAGTTCCAGTATGCCAACTACTCAAGTCCCAAGTACAAATATACAGGGAAAGGATTGCTGAAGCTGCAGTTGATCAACCAGAGATCAGACTTCTCTTTTGGACTATTTACTGGTGGTTTTTTCAACGTAAATTCTTGATTATTCATTAACTGTTTACAATTCTCTTCTTTCCCAACATGCATCAACATATTTCAGCTGTTATTGTCCATGTCTTCTTTTCTAGTTGCTACTTCTTGATCATATGTTTTTTGCAGACGCTAGACATTATGGCTGTTTCTTATACACTAACTTCTGAGTACAGTTTGTGACTGCTTTTTTTCCTTCTTGTCCTGATATAAAAGCCAAAGCTGGTTGCTGTGTCTGATAAAGTAACTTTCTCAAATCCAAATGCGCCACTGTATCCACGCTTGGCGCAAGGGAAAGAATGGGATGAAGTAAGTCAAATTTCTCCTCACTTGTGATTCTGAAAGCTGGTGGTTTATATGTTCAGAATAGAGTTCATGTCTAGCATCTACTGAGTATAAACTCCAGAAAGAGTTGATGTAGTAGCACTATTAAGGTTATGCATCATTCCATGTCTGATCATATAGATTGGAGCTTACAATTTCTCATTGAGTTTCTACATTTCCATTCTGATGCTTAGATGACTGTAACATGGACAAGTGGATATGGCAATGAAGCAGAACCTTTTGTTGAATGGAGATCTAAGGGTGGTGAGCCTGTCCGTTCCGCTGCTGGAACGTTGACGTTTGATCGTAGCAGCATGTGCGGTAGGTAACTCACGTTTTATTTACCTCTTCTGCACCGAATTTTTTAAGAAATTATGAAGAAATATGCAACTTAGCAAATGTCAACTTAGCATTCAGGCGATTGCTGCCTAAGTAGCTTACTCTAGCAGATCATCATGTATCTAAGTTAGCATTTGTCTTTGCCCCCAAAGAGTGACAAACAAATGGGAAAACAGAAAAAAGTTAATATTTGCCTTAGGGTTCAGGTTTTTCTGCTTCACAATCTCCATTGAACTCTAAATTGGTATCTTATAATGGTGTGATGTATTTGCTATTCATAACATCATTCAGCACAATCCTAATTTTTCCTATTGAATTTTTCTGTCATTTACTAACCTGTAAATGTTTGCTTACCTGACTTTTACATTCCCAACCAATTTCTTCTCCATAGGTGCACCAGCAAGGACAGTTGGCTGGCGTGATCCTGGATATGTACATACTAGCTTTTTGAAGGACTTGTGGCCCAACAGAGTGTATTATTTTTACTCCATACACCAATTAGACAATCTTGTTTTGTATGTGTTGATTACTTATATGCATTCTTAGATTGATAATTACTCATCTGGGTTTTATCAAAAGAATATCAGCTGATATGTGTTGTTGGAGAAGATCCATTTTATGTTAAAATTGCATACAGAAACTAGATAAGCTTTAACATGCTTTAGTACAGAAGATTCGTGATATATATATACAGGACACTCAAAACATATTATGCATTTTCAGTGATTTTTTAATTTTGTGAGAGAGTGAACTTCTAACCTGTTTTGAAGAAGTGGGAAACTCATAGCATTTAAAGACAATCTATCAATCATCATCTCCAGTAATTCAGCATGCAGACTTGGTAATTAGCTTAGAACTGTAGCTTTCCTTATGCAACTCCATATGAATTCTGCAGATATGTGTACAAGCTGGGGCACAAATTGTTCAATGGTACATATATTTGGAGTCAAGAGTATCAGTTTAGATCATCTCCTTTTCCTGGTCAAAACTCTCTCCAGAGAGTAGTTATTTTTGGTGACATGGGGAAGGTTTGTACTGTATTGAATTATCCTGTGTCGCAATGATCTCATCTAGGGTAACTTCTAATGTACGAATGTATGATTATGTCATCAAATGCCTTACGTATTACACTTTATTAGGTACCAATCCTTGTATATTATCAAGGTTATTATCACACACTGGGGTTTGGGGTGACGATTGGGAGGTAGGAGTATCTCCCGATCTGCCAGGGTTCAGAACCTGGCAGGTGCTTGGGGGTGAGAGATAGGTTAAGGATATAGTAATGCTTTCCAGTGTACCAAAAAGGTTATCAGACATCAATGTTTAACAAAACTTTCCCCAACTTCTAGATGTTTATTAGCTGTAGTGCCTTTATCAGTATGCAATCTTTAAAGTAGTTAACAAACTCTGCAGGGTGAAGCTGATGGTTCTAGTGAATACAATGATTTTCAACCTGGCTCTCTAAACACTACCAAGCAGCTCATTCAAGACCTGGAAGACATTGACATCGTCTTTCACATCGGAGACATATGCTATGCAAATGGATACCTGTCACAATGGGACCAATTTACCGCACAAATTGAGCCCATTGCATCAACCATTCCATACATGATTGCCAGGTTCGTCATGAGACAATTATCATAGAGTTGAATATTACTTCAGCTGGTACAAAAACTGTTGGGTTGTCCTTGCAGTGGTAATCACGAGCGTGACTGGCCAGGGACAGGATCCTTCTATCAAAGCATGGATTCTGGGGGAGAATGTGGTGTTTTGGCTGAGACTATGTTCTATGTCCCTGCAGAAAACAGAGAAAAGTTCTGGTAAAAGAACTTCTGCAAATGTCCAAGCCTTCATGCAGGCATCTAATTTTATTATGTTGCTTTAGTTTATGGTTATGGGACCAACTTCTAAGTGCAGCTTACTGATCAGATGCATATTCATACAAATTCTCACTTTTCTGACAGTCCCTCTATCCACTTAATATATGAAGAAAGTCTAAACCATCTTACATGAAAAACAACCACATCAAGGTTCCGTGTTGCATATCAACATTCTATAGCAACTAAGCTATGGTGTCTTGATCCATTCTTCTCTTTGTTGTTGATGTGCTGGATAGTGGATAACATAAGTGATCTTTTCAGGTACTCCACCGATTACGGAATGTTTCGGTTCTGCATAGCTGACACAGAACATGATTGGAGAGAAGGATCAGAGCAATATAAGTTTATTGAAAACTGCCTAAGTTCAGTTGATAGACAAAAACAGCCATGGCTAATTTTTCTTGCACATCGAGTACTGGGTTATTCTTCTTGCCTGTATTATGCTTTAGAAGGATCAACTGAGGAGCCAATGGGAAGGGAAAGCCTTCAGAAGCTCTGGCAAAAATATAAGGTTGACATCGCCATGTTTGGTCATGTGCACAACTATGAGAGGACGTGCCCCATTTATCAGGTATTTGAACAAATTTTGAGGGTTTCTTTTCTGCTTTTTGAGCTACTGTTATAAGTGTTATTAAACCATAGATCTGCATGCAAATAATGGCATGTTTCAGCTTGTTTACTGAACAAGTTGCATGCAGAAAAGATTCCAGGATAAATAAGTTATTTGTTCACGTTGCCTCTCAATCCCTTTCGCTGACTATAGGCTTTCCCGTTTTACTTTTCTGCAGAACACATGCACCAGCAAAGAGAAACACTATTATACTGGAGCACTAAATGGGACGATACATGTGGTAGCTGGTGGTGCAGGAGCATCACTTTCAGAATTTACCTCAGTCTCAACATCTTGGAGTTTATACAGAGACTATGATCATGGATTCGTAAAACTTACCGCGTTTGATCATTCCAATCTCCTATTTGAGTACAAGAAGAGCAGAGATGGAAAGGTTTATGACTCTTTTAGAATATCCAGGGATTATAGGGATATCCTGGCCTGCACTGTGGATAGTTGCCCAAGCACAACTCTAGCATCTTGATTTGGAGGCAAAGAACAACTTCATTATATCAGTTTCCTCTGTCAACTACCGTTTGTAAGTTGTGCTTATAGCTAAACACTCACCTAAAATCCTTTGAAGTCCCACTCCTGTTTTGAACTTAAATTCTTACCCCACTCACCAAATTTTCTAAAAGGAACACTGGAAATGATTTCGAGTTATATCTTCAAAAGTTTGGGAGAAATGTAAAACCACTTGCTGTAACATCAGAAGGTTTAGATGTTTTTACTTGCATATGACTCACATGAAGACTTTTCAACAGTTATGCAGGCTCAAGTCCAGAATCTTACAAGTAGCTATCAATGGTGAATTACTTAGATCGTATCGACCGTGTGACACATAATTCTGCAAAGCACAAGAAGCTTGGCATCTCATCTCTGTCTTTAGTTTCAGCACTACATCAAACCCTCAAACAGTTGATAATGATCAAATGTACGTCCTCATCTAGTGATCCGGGCATTAATCATTTGATTGATATGTATGTATAAATGTATGTACATACTACTCTATTCTAAAAATGAAAAAGGAAGATGGATAATGATGTTACCTTGTTTAGTGATCCATACTGTAGTTTGAGTTGTTCTTTATTTTCTTTTTCCATTTTCCTGTTCAGAACTCATATGGTCATATAAGAGTTACAGAACTGTTATAGTCCGTAATTTTTCCTAATAACACCTCCCTCCCTCCACACCATTCTTATTTCTTACCTGATTGTCAGAAAAATGTTCTCTTCTCCAGTTGAATTTGTTCTTAGACCTTTTGTGGTTATGGCTTCTAACAGCAACTTCAGGAATATCTGAACCATCTTGGCTACTAATCTGCACTAAACTTGCAGTTGAGTAAGAAGATTGTCACTCGGGCACATTCCATATTCTTCCTTGTTATTAACACATTTCCAAAGTTCATACCAGGGAATATATGGAAGCAAGTATAGTTATATCATAATGTTTATAGGCCACAACTCAGCGAAACATCTTGCATATTCAATGTCAACCCGAGGCAATAGGTGTTTCACCCAAGGGAATGGTTATGCTCCCATTCATATCAAATCTTCCATATTAAGGAAGGACTACTGAGATGAATTAAAGCTATTTTGATGATTATTGTATTTGAGATGAACGCTGCAATTATATTTGACACAGAATGGACAGTACCATTTGTACATTGTTAGAATGTAGGCACCACTTATCAAAATCTGGTTTACAAGTTATGTAATGAACAAAATGTGTGTTTCAGGGTAGCTGAAAATAAAGTTCACACCTTTATGATCAGCATTAGCAATTGAGAAATTGAATGGAAAGTATACCTACCTGCTTGGTTAAAGCTTTTGAAAAATATAACTCTCTTAAGATAAGTAAAATGTGACTATGAATGACTTGGGAATTATGCAATATATTTGATGAGTCTTATAAATGAAATGGATTTATGGAAATGATTCAGGTTCCATTATAGACCCACCTCTACTCTCTGGGTACTGCCAACTTGACAAACAAAGAATGGACTGTCATTCTTGTTGTTCCTCCTGTCTTAAGTGATACCAAACAACTGGAAATGGAGGAATAAAGATTCTGCAACAGATTCTTATATAAACATACTAACTACCCATCAATAGACTATATTGGTCCAACTGGAATAATCATTGGAGGAGCTCTTCTGAATGCAACACATTAAATACAAGGCAGTTGTCCTAGTAGTTTCAGTGCCACACCATCTTCACCAGTTCCTTTTCCAGATCTGAAACAATCAAATGACTTCTCATCATGGCTATTGTCACAGGGCATGAATTTGCCCGGTAACCACACCTAGCACTTTTGTTTTTCTTCGATTGACCGAATTATGTCAGTATCTCCGAGTCACACTGATATGGTAGAAGTAATTAAACTTCATTCAATATTAGACAAGGGAAAATAAGAACGCAAGGCCATAAAACAATTCCAGAAGAATCAATATTGCAACGCAATAACTCTAGTATCCTTGATCAGAGCATATTGCACTCTCCAGTTACAGTGGAAAAAGTTTCTTGTGCTTTAAATATAACAATAATAAGAAGTACAACACAGCACTTACAGCACCTGTTATAATGATCACCCAATTAAATGCATATGGGAAATCAAAAATGGAGGCTTCAAAATTCATCCCAAAAACTCCCGTCACAACCGCAAATAATGTAGCCACAAAGGTCGCAGCAGTAAGAAGTAACTCAAATTTAATAAGTTGGTTCTGGACATTGCCCTGTTGATATACGAGGAAATACTAACTGTAAATTTCTTTATCAACCAAATACTGTTGAAAATTGTGGAAATTGAAAGTTTTAACTTTACCAATTTAATGTTTATCAAAACTTCAGTATCATCAACGTACTCTTTGAGCTGCAACAATTATAGAAAAGCTTAAACAAGCATTGTAAAATCTGATTCATAATAAGTTCCTGTCCTAGTAAGCCATCATAGAAACATTGATTAATGTTACGTGAAGATGGCACGTTATACAGATTCAATATGACCTGTAACCATTGTCATTTCATTTAGCTAAGATCAAAGAGATGTAATTGTATATAATCAGTCAGTTTAATAATCAGTCAGTTTTGCAATTAATAGGGTTCTTTAACTCACCTATATTTTTTTCTCATGTATTATCCCTCCAGAATTTCAAGAATTTTCTCAACCAACCCCTAGCTTCCATGCAAATTTTAGGTAAGTTCACAAATATTATGGTGACAAGCATCTCTCACCGAGAATAGTTTGCTGAGAGTGTTATCAATAGCAACAAAATATGCTTCCAGCAACATTTCAAGTTGGTCAATATTCTCACTGTAACTGGATGAACTTGTTAGACTCCCTTGTTTACTCATACTAGCAACAGTGCTATATGCCCTCTGCAATTTTTGGCAGCCACTTATTGTTCTCACTGGCGAAACTGGTGCAGATTTTGAAACCACTCGTCTTTGACTAGAGACATCATTTTGAATACATAGCCCACTTGGTGAATAAACTTCTGACCTCTGTTTCTTCTCCGTCAGATACATCTCAGCCATGTCACCATCATCATCCATTAGATGCTCTATCTCATCCCTAACCTACAATTTGAATCTAAGATCAAATGACATGGCAAGTGGCTGCATACAAGAAAAAATAAAAAACAAAAGGAGGAATGCTTTGACCTTCTGGACTCGTTGAGTCAATGCTAGGAGATGTGCTTTGAGTCTACGAACACGTTCCAGATTAAGAGTATTGATAGATGATGTTAATTCGTCCAAAACAGGATATATCTCTATCTCCAGCTCTTTTACCTTCAAACTCGAGAATCATCAATTAGTAAGCAACTGACAAGTTACTGCAGCTCATGTTAGGCTGACTTCGGGGAAAGAAAACATGGTCATTATAGAAAAGACTGAAAGAGTAACTACTGACGTGAGTTGAATGGTGAAGATAAGTGACTGTATATGAAGGATTTCTTAGTAGGAGCTGAGAATATAGGGAAATAAAATAATACAGGAAGGAATAGCCACCTAATGTGATCTAATTCAAAAGATGCCCAAAATACTAACACATGGACTCCATCCAAGAGTTTGGTCAAATATATTGGACAGTCTTAATAATCATGAAATTGAAACCAGATAAATAACAATCAAAATGGAAATCTGATCTGACTAGTGCTACAAAATGCAAATCAGGCACCATTACAAAGTGCAACGTAAAAATTTTGAGCCTTGCAACCAGGCTGTAGATCCTTTTGAATATCGTAAGTTCACAGAAAATTGATAAACTTGGATCTGTTCAAATTCTTGCTCCCAAGAACCGACCATTACTTACACAGGCTTGCATACATTTAGTATTTCATTTAATTTATATTGAAGAGTCTTGCATCGTGAAACGACTACTACTCCATCTTCATGCCGTTCAATTGGAAATGATAAAAAAAACGGAACAAAATTTATGTTCAGCCAATGTCTCCCTGAATCATTAGTTCAGCTCTCTTCTCAAAGAGCCCTACCTTCTTTTTGCATCAACAGATAAAATAACTTATGAAGGCTCCAAGCACTTGATCAGATTGTGCATTGACAACCTTCAGACAGCCATTTATCACAATGAACACGGACAATAACATTTCTACCAAAAGGACTTTTTACATGTGGAGCTAGTCATGCAGATACAGCATACCTGGGAGTCAAGGGACATGCAAGCTAATTCCAAAGCCAACTCCAGAGCTCTAAATTCAAATGGCAAGTCCTCTGAATTAAATGAGTAGCAACAGTAAGTAAATTATGTAGTTTAAGTTTTCTAGAATTTAAGAATCCAAACTGATTAGAAGTGATCATGAGAAAATTCAGCACCTACTATTAAGAGAAAATTAATTGTTGCTACTGAAGGGTGAATAAGTACATAACTCTATTTGGTCCACAATTTTAGAGCTTTTGAATTATTTTCCTTACATAGCTCATTCGCAACCCTTCTAAAGAATCGAAACAGATTTTAAGGCTTTGCTTTCAGGAAGCCTTTTTGAATTTGTATATTGAAGCTTTAGCATATTCCTACATAATTTCATGCTCAAGGACAAAAATTATTTCCCAAGTTTTTAGTAAATCTACCTAATCATAAGAAATTAAATGTCTAAACTCCCACTAGAATCAGTAATGTGTCTATTATAAACATCTTAGAAGCAGCCTTACCAGCTTGATCCTTTCTTGTCTGAAGACGTTTACAGAATTCTGAGTTGTACTGAACTACGCATCTATCTAAGGAATTCATTAGGATAACCTCATCAGCTGTGATGATACATCTAATCTGTTCAAGATTAACCACGATAGCCTTCTCCCGTCCCAAAATAGAAGACGGATAAATGAAAATGGGGTCTAAAAGCCGCAGATCCCTTGCAGGCAAGGAACAATGTCTCATTATAGTAGCCTTATCAAGTTCCAAAACTTTTGAATTGCCATCTTGATCAATCTTAATCCATGAACGATTTCCGTGTCCCTGACCTCTCTTCTTTAAGCCTGGAAAGGCAGATCCACGATTTCCATGTACATCAAAATTAAGGCTTCCAGTGTTATGAGAGGACCTGAACTCTGGAAGATATGAAGACAGAAGTGGTTTTCGTGCTTCTTCCATTTTTAATTCAATTTATTCCAATTTGGATAATATTTCCAAGATGAATGCTGCACCAATAATCTTTGATTGGAGTTTAAATTGCTGCTCTGCAACAGCTGAGTTAGCCATTAAGCACTTTGAAGTTGCTGTGGTTTCTATCAACATTATCCATATTCTTTCTGCATCTCTCAGTTCAGACCTAAATAGCAATCACAAGGGTACTTAATAATCCAAAACCACTTGTCTAGATAAAAGCAATCAGTTTTACTCGAAGAACCCTATGAAGTTTTGAGGAAGACAAATCAGAGAAACTACAATAATTACACATGACACGATTGTTCTACTAAATTGACAAAAAGTACAGCAATCAACCACCTCCAAGCAAATCGTGATCAAGTGCAACAATCTTGACAATTATAACCAGAGCCCTGTCTTGGAGTTATCTCTCCTACACTTATACCAAAACTGAACGCCGCCCATTATCCAAATGCAACCACACTCATTAAATCAAAGACTACCCATGAAACATAACACAAAATTAACGAAAACCCAATTGGCAGCAACAAGAGCCGTACCTATAGGACAAGAAACCTCGGACTACGAATCCAGAAAAAAGATAAAGTTCCAAACTTGAAGGTCTACACAAGGTTCAGTTCTATGCGAAAATGGAGAGAGAGACTTCGCAAATTTGATCATATCAAAAGAAACGGTCTATATGGATTTGGGCTCCTGAAACTTGAGGGTGACGTGAGATTATTGATACCTTGTAGGATAACCATAGTCGGGGATGGCCGTTGTCGGCTTTTCCTTTTGCTTACCTGTCGTTTACCATACGTTAATTTGGTTGAATGATGAACGGATCCACACCCTACACGTCGACAGGTTATCTACGGACTTGTTTTCTTTGGAGTTTATTAATGAAATTGTACGGAATGTAATATAAATATAATGAAATGGGACAGAAAAAAAAAGTTTTATATCACTTCTCTTTTTATCCTAAAAAGTAAAAATAAAAAACGTTCAATTTTACAGATTTAAAATAAAATGTAAAATAATAAACAATTTACACTATATTACATTATAAACTCTTCGTCTAAATAACATTTCACTGTTTTACATTATGAACCTTTCAATTCCTCCTTAAGAACAATTTTCTAACATTACATCTATTTACAATCTATTCTATTATAAATCATTATATTCTATAATATTAAAAATCTTACGTTCAATTAAATATAATTTTAGGAAAATTATTGAATATTCAATATGTGAGATTTTAATTAATTCACAATTTTCCTTTCTTCTGAATTTATTATAATGGTACAATATAAATTAATGTAGTATTAATCAAGATAATCAAAAATTAATTTATTTGGGTTCGTTCTAAATTTCATCCATTCTTAATCTAAGATTAAAAAAACAAAATATTACAAGAACTTAATTTAATATTAGTATGTAAAAATTTGATTCATAAAAATCATTTTTCATAATACAAATCAAGGAAAAAATTATAGTTTTCTAATATTAACTTATTGTTAAGAGTAAGACTGCGTATTACTAGACTTCTCCAGATCTCACGTATTAGCAAAATTGTTGTTGTAATAGTAACTTATTAAAAAGGGTAAATTAAAATTTTACATAATACTCCAATATTAATTAAGAAATGGCTTGAGTTTTAAAAATATACTCATAAATAATATTTGCATTTAAATTTTGAGTTAAAAAATTTAAAAGTCAAGTTTGAATTATATAAGAAAAGAAAAAAATAGATTTTTATAAGTAACTTATAATTGTAGTCTAATATTTATTTTAGATTAATTCGTATTTATATAAGGTTGTATTATTTAGATCTTATTAAATTCTAAATTTTTATACTTATTTGTCTTATTTTATTTTATTTTTATGGTCAATATTTTGCATATATTATTGTACAAGATTACATTATAATTTAAAAATAAGTATATATTATTTTAATAAATAATTTATATTTATATATTATTTTAATAAATAATTTATATTTTGTGTAACTGTAAACAACTTTTAAAAATTAAGATTTATTGGTTGAGCTAAATTTTATTTTTTTATAATTAATCAAAATTGAATTTGAAAGCGAGGTCCATTTCATTTTATAGGCAAGATAGAACATCTGCTTAAAATTTTTAAAAATTATAGGTTTAACTCGGTTAAACTCAATTTAACTTAGTAAACCTGATTTAACGCAGTCCATGTATTTTGTAGTATTGGGCTTAATTATAAGGATGTCAACCCTGACTCGGCCCAACTCGACTCTTGATTGCATGGCCTGCAGGTCAATCCGTGGCCTAATGGGATGGAGCTGGCCAATCCGTGGTTGGATGGACCACAGGAGGGCCTAGCCGGGCCGGCCCATTCTTACTTTTAAAAAAAAATTACAAAACAACGTTGTTTCGTAAATTTTTTTTAAAGTAAGGATGACGTCGTTTTTGTTGTTCAGGTCAGGCTGAGTCAGGCTGAACCATTTTGGCCCATGACTTAGACAATCTTGAGCCAAAATCGAGCCGACTAAAATTGACATCTTACTTGAGCTTTCTTATAAAAACAGTTAGATTAATCACATGAAAAACCTAAATTATGACAAAAGTTAGCTTTTGAATCAATTAATCATACTATTATTAGCTAACATAAATCAATATTCAAGAGTTAATAGATAGAACAAAAGCATAATCAAAAGATTAGGATTTGTTATGTAGTTATATATTTTTTAATTATAAATATTTTAAAGAAATTTTGGCTTCAATTTTTATTTCTTATCAATGTTTTAAAAAATAGACTGAAAGTTAAACCAGTAAGATAAATAGTTTACTGTTTAAAAAGTTCAACCGGTATTAGACATTATAAAATCAGCTAAAGATTAAATAAATTTAAAGAAATTAAAATATGATTGAAAGAAATTGTACTTACTTGAATTTAAAGTTTATTTAAAATATATTGTTAAATAAAAATTAATTGATTTATTTTAGTTTATAAAAACTTATTAATTTACTAAAATTGACTAATTTATAACAAAAAAAATTATTAAAGTAAATCGAACTAGAAAGTTAAAAATTGAACTAAAAATTTAGACGATTTGAAATTTTTATAATTGAAACGACTGAACGAGTTGAATTTTTAATCATTATTTCTTGTAACTTCTTATTACATATATAACCGAATTAACGATAAAGGAAAGTTCTTTGAATTTTTTTTAGAAAAAAAGGTGTCTTTTGAGAGATGGAAGAAAACAAAGTTCGTTAAAAACTCAACTTTGTCAGAAGGTAGTTAAAAATGGCGCCAAAGGTATGTTAGTGCTCAACAGCTTCCAGCTCCATTCAATCCAAAATTTTAGCAATTCCAGAGTTTCTTTGCATAACCCCTAAATCTTTATACTTTCTCATATTTCTCCGAACAACAACGAATTTGAGTTCAAATCTTCAATCAGATTGAACAGAAACAACCTGTACAAGATTTTCATAGCAGAAGAAAATCATCAAGCAAAGATCGATTTCGATTTCCAGGGCTTGACTTCAGGTAAATGGTTTTCCTGTTTTTTTTTTTTTTTCCCTTGTCTTGTTTTATCAAGCTCTTTAACGTAAAGGGTTTGATGCAAACTGTTTCTTTTCTTGTTTCCTCAATTTTCTTTCTCATCCATTTCTGTGATTTTCATATCATCTTCGTCCTACTACCCTCAGGTGAATGTGCACATTGAAAGAACTAATCAAGGAACAGGTGTTCAAGGCCTCTGATTTCTGCTGCTATAAGCTCAGAAGCCCAATTGTTAAGATTATTGGAGCATAACATGACGAAAAAGTGGGTGCTTGATTCTTATTTTTCTTGAGAGTAATCTGTACGCCCTTGTTTTTCTCAATTTTCCTTTCCGGGGAATGGAAGAGGGAATCAGAAGGAACGTTGACAAGAAACTGATATAAAAATTGAAGCTAGTTGTGTAATGACAACAACAAAACATGAGGAATAACTAGAAATGGCATAAACAAGTTCCAGTTTTGCGATCATTATCCCTGTAAGAAAAATCTGAAAGCCTGAAATCATATAAAAAGTAGAAACACAGCTCTGGATTTTATGTTGCGGCATTTGCCCTGAATGATATGAGCTTTATATAGTTACACAGAATCTTATAACTTTATGGGCCATGAATGAAAATTTGTGAGAGCAAATCAAAAACCCTTTTTCTGGGTTCTTGATAGGAATTCCATATTTTTTCCTAAAATGCATTTGTTTTGATCATCAAATCTGAATTTGATCTATCTTCTCAGGTATGGACTTTGATGTTGATAGTGGAAGCAGTAACCTTTCAGATTCATCACGAGAGGTTATTGGTTCAAATGAGAGCTTCAGTCGCTTCCTGCCATATACGAAGCTTCATTTCCGGGTAGCAAGCAATGAATCTGATCAGTTAAAGATACATCAGGATATAAATCATTGGAGTAGCAATAGTATAAATTATTCATTATCAGACTATGGTGGTAGTATTGATTCTCTAAACATTCCAGTCATTCACTTAGGTTCTCGTTCATCTCTATCAGCTGCATTGGAAGATCTCATTCCAATGAATAAAACTGAAGGTTTCAACTCTACACCTTTCACCACTGACAAAAATGATGGAAATGATACCTCTAGTAGCAATTCCTCAAAACCGAAAGATGTTGGGAATGTCTCTTCAGGTCTGACATCAAGATCTCCAGCTTCTGATATGGCTCATCAGTCCGTAATACATGGCTTTTCGCCAACTCAATCCCCTCCAATCCAGGTCATGGAACAACCACAAGTTTTCGACCCACACAGGATTCCTTTAAATATCTTTGAAAAACCTCCAACGCCAACAGAATGGAGTCTTGCTTCAAATGATTCACTATTCAGCATTCGTTTTGGGAACAGTTTCACTAGAGACCACGCCTCTGTGAAGAATGATCTAACTGGCAGCGGGAGTAAAACAACCAAGAATGCAGAACTCCAAAGTTCAAGCGATTTGATTATGATTATCCCTCCACCTCCGGTTGTGGTAACAAGTATCCGAAATCAATCTGCAAATCCTACAGTGGAAAAGCACAAGACAGATGAACGAACTAGCGAAACTGGCAAAGATGGTTGCAAAGTTAATTCTCTCAAACTTAAGGATATTACAGAAGGTGGACTAATCAATGTAACCATCAAAGATGACATAAAATCAATTACAAAAACTCAGCTCGAGCCGATAAAACAAACTCCAGAGGTGTCCTGGATACCTACTAGCACTTCCAACCTTTCTGATGAAAGAGGAAACAGAACTCTCTCTTCGCCTCCTGTGTAAGTAGTTTTAAAGAATGTGTATATCTACTGTGATATCATGCCTATATCATGCACTATGAATTTATCAAATAACATTTCCAACCTCTTATGTGCTGCAGAAGAAAGAAGAGTTCATGGCCGTCATGCTACTGTTCTAGTTGTAGCCGATCCTTGTGCTGTTGTACATGGCCAAAGTGGAGGTTTAGATGTCCAAGCTGCGATTGTAATTGTCCAAGCTGCGACCTTAGGTGTCCAAGCTGCGATTGCAAGACAAGCTGCGATTGCAGCAGTCCTAGCTGTGATTGTAAGTGTCCAAGCTGCGACTTTAGGTGTCCGAGCTGCAACTTTGGGTGTCCGACCTGCAGGTTTGGGTGTTTAAGCTGCAAGCTTGGGTGCTGTTGTTGCCCTCCTTGCAACTTTTGTTCTAATTGTAGTTGGTCTTGGTGCTGCAACTGGAACTGTGGTTGTAAAAGATGTTGCCCTCCTTGCAACTTCTGCTCTAATTGTAGCTGGTCTTGGTGCTGCACCTGGAACTATGGCTGCAAAAGATGTTGCCCTCCTTTCAATATGTACGTCCCTTGCTCTCTTTCTCCCTCTCTCCCCAACCTCAGCAACTACTTGTAAAATTTGCACATTTGCTAGTCATCCATATTGCAATGCAATTTTGATCACTGCTACTTAATAGCTCATCTGATTTTTGCAGTTTCTCAAAGAGACCAAGGAATAGAAATCAGCAATCAGAGTCCAGAGTGATTAGGATACCTGCTCATTATCATTGGTTTCGTCGCTTTCATTGCTGGTCATGGTGTTCTACACCTCGTTGCCGTTGTTGCTGAGAACTGATTCCTGCAGAATCTCTACTGACACCACACATTTGGATCAATACCACACCAGCCAAACTCAGGTTTTTATGAACTTTGAGAAAGAACCTGTACATGATTTCTCTTTGGAGTTAAAATCTGCAGATCCCTATAAGTTGATGCTTTTAGCTGTATCACACAATTGCTTCTCGAATAATTGCAATTTTGTTGATCAATAACTATGAGTCTATGATACAGGTTGCAACCAAGATCAAACATTTGTTTATTGTGATCGTATGAGTAAAATGCAAATGAATTGAAAGCCTGAAACTTTCCTGTTACTTTGTACATCTTCTCCAACTCTCACAAGAAAACCAGAACGAAGATGAATATATGATCGTACAGTTTGGTATCGAAAAAGTACATTGTAAGAGGGAATAGAACTAACCATTACATTGAGATGGAAATGGATGTCTATCAAACTTTGTTTTAGTCCCTTCTTGATCCTAAACATATACAACAGCCCAAGTGACTGATACTAATACATAATATCAACACAATCTTTGGTTTTTACTAGTAAGCAAGTTCCAGAACTCGTAATATCCAGATACTTAATTCTATACCAAACTTATCTTGATCTGATAGAGCTTCTCTTACTTCAGTGTTAGTTGCCAGAAACTCCACACTAAAAACCAACATCTCCCTTACATGTATAGTATAAGGTTGCAGGAGAATAGTTATTGCTGCTGGTTTTTCTTCTGCTTACAAGCTTAGTTGCTAACTTCGGAGATAGGAACGAAATGAAAGTGAAGTACTAGTTTACAGCCTGAAAGATCCATTTAAAACTCAGCTAGAACATCAAAAGAATAGTCAATTACAATTAAGTTCGCTTGAAGAACTTAAGAATAAAGTTAAGACCCATCTTCCTGAAATTCTCTGGCAATTTGCTCCTCCTATTTTCACATCCTCAAGTTTGTTTTTGATTTATGAAAATGAAGCACCAGCAGGGTCTGCAACTTTTATATGTCTAAGAGGATTATCGACATCACCTCCGCCTGCATGCTTAACAAACTCTGCAGGGGAGAGAAAGTTGCCATGGCATACACACATTATTCTCACTTCCTCTCCCTTACCATACTTGTACAGGATTCCTTCTACTCTCCTCGCATTTGGACCATCTCCTTTTGCAAACACACAAGGCATGTCTTCCATTGCTTTCGTCCCAACTTCCGGATCAAACTTCTTGGATGGTTTCTCAAACTCTGATCTTGAGGTTCTATGTAAATTTTCATTTGTTTTTGATGCTGAAAAATCTACACCTTCATGGTGACTTTGTTCTTGAGCTGATTGATTACTGCTAGCGCTTTTTGCTTCACCAACACTGCTTGATCCTGGATACAAGCGACAGATTATCAGAAAAGAAAATTTTATTCTTAAGTTTCCCTGCTCAATCGTACTTCCCGTACACATGCAACTAAAAATTGTATACCGCAATGGCATTGTTCACAACCACATAGAGACTCAATTTATACCGCAATGACATTGTTCACAACCATATAGAAACCTAAAGCATAGACCAACTGAAAATGCTTCAAAGTACCGATAACTACTATATGTCAGGATAGATTAGTGAAAACATGTATTTCCTACAGATACTTTGCCTGTTGGGAAGGAAGAATGTGAAAAATCTTCAACAACCTGAAGAAGGAATGCTTTCACTTCTTTTATTTATTGCAGAGACTACTGGAAGCATTTGTTTAGACCTCAAACATTGCCCATCTGATGGGCCTAAGTAATGGATAACACTAATCTACGAAACAGAAGTTTCAATCTTCTGAACATGCTGAAAGAGTGTCTTTTCTTGCTGCGGTTTACGCAACAAATATGTCTCAGTATTGATGAAAATCTATTTAAGCCCTCAGCTCTCAAACAATGCAAATCCTCAATGTTTTTTGTTAGAGACCAGTAGCTCTAACAGAGGTTCAGCTAGCTCTTTTGAACCCTGCACCACAAGCAAGCACACACAGCA
>JAOTBA010000001.1:1455575-1475119 GCA_025629845.1 Erythroxylum squamatum | reverse complement strand
ATAGTAACCCACGAGAAAACACAGCCCTCACACAAACACAGCCTTGGGTTACGTGAAAAACTCAATAGAAAGCCAACTGCCCGCACACACGTTTACGGCCATAAACAACAAACCATATAATTGCACAGCCACCAAGCAATAACACCCACGCCGTTACTGCACAAGAACTACGCACTCAGAAACCATACTAGATTAGAATAAGCATACCCTACAAACACAAGCCACGTCAGCCATAGACACAATCCAACAAACCCCCTTATTCACGCAATTGCTAAAGTCTCCTTGAAATAATCCTTTTCAAAAAGGAATAATTATTGAATTAATAAATATCTTATATGTCTAATTTAAAATGTCAAAATCAAATAAAAAATATATAAAGTATATTCTAACAATTACTAATATTATATATAATTATTGCGTAATTATGATATCACACTAATTTAACCGGTGATTGAACCGGTCAAATTGATAACTAATAAAGTCTCCGATTCGACGTTCAATCCAGATTTTAAAACTTGGTATAGGAAAAGGTCGTTATTGCTTTTGTTTTTGTTAAAAAGAGAGAAGATGATGTTGTCCGGACACGTCAATGATGTTGACGTCAAAATTTACAAGATATTCCGACGTCTTTTCTTAAAAAGTGTTTTGTTCTTAGCTGGCAAGGGACAGGTCTGTTAGTCAAAGAGAGTAGGATGAGTTTATTTGCTCAAAAGGAATCATTACATTCCATCTTCAAGGTCGGACTAATTTCTGCTTGAATAGACTAAAATTTAATAGAATTTAAATCAAATTAATTAGATTATATATACTTTTAAAAATTTTAAAAATTAGATTAAATCTAGATCCGATTTATTAAATATAATTTAAAAATTGAAATATTTAAGTGAAGTAAAAAAATATTTTTTAGTTTTTTAAAATGAAAATATTTTTAATTTGAGTTTAAAAATAAATTTTTGAACCAAAATTTTAAAAGTAGAATTAATTTAACAGTAAAAATTTTAAATTATTCAACTTTTTAATTCAATTTGAATTCATTTCATAATTTTAATTATTAAAAATTATTTAATCAACTAATTTTTATAAACTAGTCATTTTTATTAGTCATATCTTAAGAGTCCCGTGTTGTTTTTGCAACATGTTCGCTACTTGATTGGCTCGACCCGTCAACTATTCAACGTGAAAGTCGAACTCTACCAAGAATTCCTGCCATCGTACGGGGGAGCTTTGGCTGCGTAAAAAAAGACTCGCGGTGCTTATACCTCTCACCTATCGAAGTTCTGTTCGAAAACCTCGTTCGATAACTTGTATAAAGAAGGAATTTCCACGGCGCAGCAGTTCTTCTATACCAACTTAGCTGCCCGACGCAAGTTTTGATTCACGCCCTGTGACTAAGGATTGCGATGCAACCTTTACGTTCTCGCGAGAAAGAATAAACTAAAATAAGTTAATTAATTTTTATTTAATAATATATTTTTAATTACATTTTAAAATTTTTAATAAATAAAAATACCATTTTTTAAAAACTTTAATTTTTTCAATCTTTAATCGATTTTATATAATCCAATACTCAGTTGAAATTTTAAAATCTTAAACCTTCCTATCTTACCAGTTACCGGTTTAATTTTTAGTTCGATTTTTAAAACATTATTTTGGACCAAACTCGAGCCTAAGTCCCATCATCACTATTTGTAACAAACTTAAATTAAATTTGGGCATGAAAAATCCAACACAAATTGATACTAACCCATTTGATAAATTGAATTTATTTTAATTTATAAGTTCAATATATTAAGTAGAATGTGTTTTTATCAATTATTTTAAAGAAATATTATTTTAATCTCGACTCAAACTAATTAAACTTTAAAATAAACTCGAATCACACGAGCAGACCGAATTCAGAACATAGGTAATATAAATCACTCAAATCAACCAAACTTCAAAATAGAATACCACAAAAATTCAAGTTAGATCGAGCTACAACTTAACCTGATCCCGATTTTGATTCATTGTCATCCTTAATTATTCCGGTACTCGAGGTTTTTGCATCTAATGAAGTCCCAACATAATATATCAACTTTTTTACAAATTAACCAAACTTCAAAATGGACTAAGACCACAAAAACTAAAGTCAGACCATCCTTAATTATTTAAGAAGCTTTTAACCTGATCCGATCTATCATCATCCTTAATTATTTAAGAAGCTTGAGGTTCTTGCATCTAATGAGGTCCTAAGAGAATATATCAACTTCATTTAGCTCACCATATAGGTGATCGCTGACGCTACATACCTAAGAACAGGTTATGTTTCAGGCAACACTTTGCTTAACACATACATTTTTAAGTGGGATAGAGATGATGAGCTCTCTAAAAAATCCTCTTCTCAACCATCCCGAATCTACTTACTGATACCCCGACATACAAGGATATTTTGTAGTTATCTCTTTCAGCTTCAGGCCCTTTAATCTTTGCCAATAGATGAGATGATTTTCATGTTAAAACTCAGTTTCTGAGAATGATAATGCAGAAACAAATTCCATAGAAACATCGATCAATCGATCTTCTTCTCGTTCATTTCTTGAAAACCATAGTGCAAATCACCAAAGAATAACTCGTTTATCAATTGTACTTGGACAAAAATTTTTGATAAATAAATCACCTTAATATCGTTGCCTAAATCAGTTCTATTCTCTACTATGGAAGTAGATATGGGGGGAAATAACGTAGTAAAACAAAAATCCAGTAGAGATAGTTGCAGTCTAGTTTTTCACACCTTGACCTTGTGGTACAGCTTGGTGAGGTGCTCTTCCGCCATTTTGGTGAACCTTATGGTTAGTTTCTCCGTTGCGTCCACTAGGGCCCCAGCCCTGTCGTAGGATTCCTCCCTGATTCTCAGGATCCTTCCTCCCGTAGCCACGGCCTCCACTATTTCGAAAACCACCTCTTCGTGCAGGATACTTCCCACCATCATTATTTGCTGCAAAGAACATATAAATTATGTTCAGGTTTACACCGAGCCATGTTCTCCAGCTCAAAATCATAATATATCGAGGTAGATATTTTGAGTAAGCCGAGTTAGCATTTAAAGAAGAATTAAAAAGATCTATAGGGAGAATGATGAATCTTCAAACTTGCCTTTTTTCTCTTCAATGTGTGCTCTCCTATTGCCAATCATGATTGAAGCAGCCTGAGAGTACAGCTTCCCATGTCAGAGAATGTAATTCAAGTGCACTCATAAACACGAAGTACTAGTGTACCAAGAATTGATGAACAGGAAGAACAAATTTTGACCCCATGAATGGCTATATATCAACTGATCATTGTAAAATTTGTAACCAAGATCCTAAGCACAATCATACTTAAGAAGTGAAAACTGTAAAATATTTGACGTAGATCACAAACAAATTTAACAAGAAGAAAGGGAGATGGACTTAATTACATTATGCACCGCACATTTGTTTCGTAACTCAACCAAAGTAACAGTTGAAAAAGATTTTCAATAACTACAAGAATCTAACTCGCTACTAAAGCCTAAGCTAAAGTAATATTGATACATAAAATGAAACAAAATAATGCCAAATAACGACAATACCTTCACAGCACTCTGCATAGAATCAGCTGATTCAAACTCCACAAAACCAAAACAATTTTTATCTTGCTGCAAAAACATGCCCACATAATAACTATCACGCCAAAGGCAATAAATTTACCAAGAAAATGCAAAACACTCGGTCCGTGGGCAAACCTTATAGCTTCGAACTTGAATACCATCACTTTTGATTGGTCCAAATTTCTCCAGAACCTCTCTGAGCTGCTGTTCAGTCGCATCCATGGGTAAATTTGCAACAAATACCGAGTAACCTTTGACTAAAATACATCAAAAGAGAAACTATTAGTTTAAAATTTAAACATATAAAGTACAAATAAAGATTTGCCAAACCTCCCTGCATAGCACAAGTATAAGTAACAAAAACAAAAACCTATATGATTGTTGTTCTTTTCCACAGGATTGCTGCTCACAGGACGAGGAGATGAAGCACACGATACAGGATCAGGAACCCTTACTACAGATTTGGGCGGCAACAATCTCTGTTGGAACGGCTGTTTCGTGAAATTCAAGGCATTTGCCTGCATATAGAGCAAAGTTAGAGATTAAACATGCAGTAAGGAATTAAATTATTTTTTAAAGCATATGAATATGGGCTCACCACTGATGCATAAGACTTCTTAGGAGCATCCTCCAGTACATCAGAAGCAGCAGCTTCAGTAGAAGCATGGTGGTCGCTATCATTTTCATCCACTCCAACTGGAACCAGGATGCTGGCATCCAAATTTTCACCAACAGAATTTGCAACAGTTTCACCAACAGAATTTGCAACAGACTCCTTGTCATCAGAAATCTTTCCATTCTCTAGTGGAGAAATAGATTCTTCTAGATGCTCAGTACCCTCCTCCAATGAATTTGTTGCATGATCCACCACAGAATGATTTGGGATGACATTTGACTCTGCAGTCATAAGGCCAACAACATTTATTCTCCAATACAATTAATATTAAGAGTCAGTAAGAAACCCGCACCAAATTTACCAGGATCCAATGTTGCAGGAGCAGTGAGAGTTGTATCATCATCAGTCTCATCAGATTTTGGGACTGGTATGTCTTCCGAATCCACATATCTAAAGACATCATTCAAGACATAGAAACTTCCATTTCCTTGTGGAGCTAAAAAGAATATTTGTGTAAACTTCCTTCTAATATCTTCTTTTCCAGTAAGGTAACCGGTCACCAAAACAATCACCCCGTTCCCATAAGAGTCTTGAGCATCTATAGTCAGTATCTCAACCCCACAGTTTTTGTAATCAAGAGAGAGGATCAGTTTATCAATTCCCTGCTCCAATTACAAGGAATATCAACTCACTCATCAGCAGATGGTAAACGCAGGACTAATTCCAAAAGAACAATTTGCACAGCAGCTCCACATGAGGTAGGAAGCACAAATTTCCATAAAACTACATGATCCCTTGAATAGATAAGTCACAATCATTCAACAAAATATGCACTATCTATAATATTCCCAATAAAATGTATACCTGTCAGTAGCAAGCATTCTATTTTTTTAAGGTATAAGTAATTAAATTCTTAAGTTAAAGACAGTTACGCTAATATCATCAGTTAAATTCCCAGTGGTAAAGAAAAAACCCACAAATATTTTTCCTTTTGGCTACACAAGATATTGAATGCTTGTGGTTATCAATAATGTCGTGTGTGTAACAGAGCAAGGAAAAGGTATAGATAAATAAAAAAGACAAACAACTCACATCCAAGGTTGATGCAGAGGAGGCCAAACCATCAGAACCAGGCCTGCTAATCACACTCGCATCCTGGTAAAATTTATGAACTTGTTCTGGGGAATGTGAGAGAAGATTGTAATACTGATCCACAAAGGCATTACTAACTTCTTCTGGAGCAGGCTTCATTGCCTCCATCACCTTTTGCTCTAAATGAAAACCACAGGAATATTGATCGTTACCGAAATGCTTGAAAGCTAATATGACTGCATATATCAAGTGAACTAAACATCAAAAACATATCAAATAATAGAAAAGATCAGTCTGAGCAGAGAGCAAACACAATAAAACCGATCACAAATATACACCCTAGACATGACCATATACCCTACTAAAATTATGGTATTGCATCGAGGACAGCCTTAATCAATTTAATATAGCTGACCTGGAAATACCAACAAGAAACCCATTCTCAAACTCAGATTTCATACCTATTTCTTAAGCTGATATTCGAAAATTTATGTTTTCAAACTAAGAAATAGATGAATCCTGAAGTTCTTTTACTTAAAAACAAGAAGTTGATGAATCAGAGCATGGGGTCAAAGCCCACCATAGAAAAAACCCTTAGTTGCCAATCAACTGAAGCTGACGCACTTTCAACTGAAACCCCAGTACGATTCTAAGCAATTTCAATATGAAAATAATTTTAACTACGAAAGATCACAGGAAAAAGCACTCTACAACCAAAAAGGAAAAAAACAAACCAAAACCCTCCAGTTAAATAGGGACAAAACCCAGTATCTCTGACCTCAAGCTCCAACACATCAATCTCCAAACAACTAAAACAGATCTAAATCAAAACCAACATCAACAAAAGTAAAGCAAGCATCTTGGAATGTGTACGCAACAAAGGAAAAGATGGGTTATCAAAAAGGAACCTCCTTTATGCGAAAACACAATCAAAAGGGTTATTCGAAACGAACCTCCCTCGCCGGAGGAGAGAGACGGAGCAAAGCAGACACCGCACAAGCGACTTGAGAGAGAGTAGGGCTTTAGGTTTAGGGAGAAAGAGAGAGAGTCTATAAATAGGGGCTTTTGGAGATTAGTGGTCTCTCTCTCTCTCTCTATGTCTCTCTTTAATATTGTAAAATAATTTTATATAAATATTTTTATCTTCATTTTATTTTAAATGTCTAATTTAGGTTTAAAGAAAGTACTGATGCTTATGTCTTATTAAGTTCTTTTATAAACTTTTCTTGTTATGTTAAAAAAGAGAAGAAGGCTTGTGTCTTTGTCTCTATTATAAAAATTTGTTCTATAAATCATTTGGGTGATGAATATGTTGGAAATCTAAAATTTATTTTTTTTATTAAAACGGAAGAACTGCAGATACTATTTCTTAAATACGTACTGGGTAAATCTTTGGATTAATACAATAGCCTGTAAATCACGTCAACTGGATACTCCACATTAGATAAACCCTGTACAATTGACTCGATCAAGAGAGCTTAGATAAGAAGTTTCGAATACAGGATCTTTGACCTTATGCTCCCACTTTATCAACTCGATCACCCCCTAGGAGACTATCATACAACTTTCTTAAGACCTACTATTAGTGAACTAATTCACAAAGTTAAGAGTTATAGCAAAAAAGGCCTTTCTTTATTTATATGATCTAACAATACCGCGTACTTTAGCTTTTTGTTCATGCGCTACAGCGACGATTATAAAATAATATTATTTTATTAAATCAATTTGAATACAATTTTTATAGTTTTAAATTGAAACTAAATTATTAACTTCAATTATAAAATAAAATAATAATTAATTACACAAAACTAATGTATTTTATTAAATAAAATTGAATATTTTTTAAAATTAAAATTTTAAATTGTGACTAAAGTTTTAATTTTAATTATAAAATAACAATAATAATATTATAGAATTTTGATGTAATATAATAGGGTATTAAACTGTTCAAACTTGTATCTTAATTTAAGTGGAAATTGATTTATTAATTTAGAATAAACTTAATTTATCAACCCAAAAAAAAAAAGTGAATGGTTGTGAAAATTTGGAGAGTGTAATACACGGTCTTGGCATGAGAGTGGCGGAACAATATCCTTAAATTGCTTTGCCAATAGTTTTTTTTTAACAAGGGAAAATAAACGGAATAACACAAATGGTCTAATTATCGAAGTGTCTGCGATACAAAAAGCCATGTTGGTCACGACAAGTGTGGGCTTAGACTGACGTCGGAGGCTCCTGGAGATAGTGAAGGCCTGACCTGGCTAGGACTGCAAGAGAGGCTAGACAATCTGCACTCTGATTGCCTTCTGTAACGAGTAGCAGCCCAGAGCCCATGATCGATAATTATCAGGATATTAACTTAGCGTCAGTAAACCAGCTGGACAACAAGACAAATGGAGAGTTCGTTACGCACAAGGGACAGGTGGCACCGAATCCTGAAATTAAGGGAGTCAGAAGGAGCAACAGAAGGAGGGTATCAAATATTCGATGGAAGGACTTTGTAGGTTATGCTGAGAGTGGTAACAACCTGCCCTGTAATTCTCTCTGAAATTCTCTCTCTTTCCTTCCCTCTGTTCTATGCATTCTTTTGGTTCAGGTCCATGAATCTCGCCGGTGAAGTTTGAGTGGAAGATCATCGGTCCTATCCCTTCCTACTATTTTAGCTTACGAAGAGTGTCGTTAAATTGGAGACTTTTGGATTTAATTTCTTGTCAAACACTATATAGAGAAGGATTGTTTCTCTGTAACTACGAATTAATATCAATACTGTTACATTGGTGCTTTCATCTACCATGGCTGAGAACACCCGCTTGAAGGAGATGAATACGGAGATTAAGAAATTATATGAGCTGATTGAAAACAAAATTGCAGAACAACACACATTCACAATGCAAATGGCCCGAAACACGTGTTGAAGATGCATTTCTCATAGTTAATGCAGTAGCGCGCGGATATCTGTCACCAAATGGTAGAGATCAGTTCCTAAAAAATGAGAAGAGAGAATGTTGATCACCTCAACGGAATCGACTTCCAAGATGAGCCGTCGATACCGAGATCCAAGCTTTGCCAATACGGGCATTTAAAGACAGAAATGCCACGTCAGATTAACGCGAGTCAGAGAGAGATCTGTCAGAGAAACATGTTTGAGTGGCAGCAGTCCGGCATTTGAAGACAGACAGTCGAATGAAAATCAGGTTTTCCAGTCAAGTGGACCCCACCACAAAAGTTAAACGTAAGCGGAAAGCCTCCCCCAAGAAGCTCCCAGCGAGGATCGAACTCGCGACCTTTCGCTTACGAAGCGAACGCACTACCACTATGCTATGGAAGCTCTCGCCCCATGACTGGAATTCTTATAGTAGAACTAGAAATAACCATGGAAACCTTGTTAGGTTTTTAGGGTTTAGGGTTTTAGAAATCCATGGAAAAGCAGATGAGAAGAAGAGAGGAAAGGTGGGCATAAAATGTGCGGAATCGCTCTGATCGTCTCTGGCGTTCGAATCGGCCTACCTACTGATTCACCGATTCCAACTTCCGGTGCGGAGATAATTAACTTTACAGATAGATCCGACCTCTACAATCGGGCCGTGTTCTCCGTCGATGATCTCAAAGCAGCTCTTCTGAGACGAGGTCCCGACAGTTTGGGCGCCAAAACGCTCACTCTTGAATCTAGGATTTCGAGTACGATTGATTATCTAGAAAATTGTTGTGCTGAATTGAGTTTCTTTGGAGCCACATTGCAGTTGAGGGGACTCGATGCTGTAGTTCAACCATTTGAAGATTCCTCCGGGAACATCCTTATTTACAACGGTATATGTTTCCTTGTCTAGTTTTCAAGTTTTGCAGTGAGTAATTTAGTCTCCTATGTTGGTACTGATAATTCATTTGTTTTGTGACTAAAAGGTGAAATCTTTGGAGGAGTTCATGTTGATAGGGATGGTAATGACGGTGAAGTTCTTTTGCATACGCTGGGGAAGTGTTGCTCTTGCAGTTCCAGTGAACATGAAACTGCGTGCTCTAGTAATGAACAGGGCCGGGGTTCAATTCCCCATGTTCTTTCTTCAATTAAAGGTCCTTGGGCTGTAATTTATTGGCAGGTGATTGTGGTTGATAGGACTAAGAATCTGTTAGGTTGATTTGGTTTGGTGTTTGTATGATGATGTTTTTGAGAGTTTGCAGTATAAATCAAGGACATTGTGGTTTGGTCGAGATGCATTTGGTAGGCGGAGTCTTCTTGTTCATTGGCCAACTGAGAGTGACAGCCGCTTTTTGCTATCATCTGTATCGCCAAGTTCTTCTCTGGAGCAGAACTCTGGTATATAATATTTGGTAGAACGTTTCTTGTTGTGAACTGAAATGTTTCAAAATTAAATAATAGAATGCAATTAATTTGACACAGACATGGAAGTTGAAAATGGAGCAGATGTCAACTTTTGGGAAGAGCTTTCATGTGGGATATACAGCTTGTCTCTTGATACTCGAAAGATTCATGGATGGCTCACTGGTCAAGTCAAAAGACATGAATGGACCAATTCTACATTGATGGAATTGATTAAATGGGATAGATTGTCTGTTGAACCCCAGCCAGTAGTGTTTCATTCTTCTCACTGTAAGAGTCAAATAGTTACAATGTTACTTGCATTTAGCTTGTCCAGATAGATCATAAAAATTAGGGCTTCTATCCTGCCATTGTAGAACTTAAAATTGATATGTAGCAATAATTTATTCAGCAATGATATAATCCATTTTCATTGGTCAGGTGATTATCATGCAAAGAATTATTCTGAATCTTTAGCTTTCTTTTCCAAAGTGGGAAAACTTAATTCTTGGCTCATTTTCTTGTCAGCTCAGAATGTATTGCTTGCTTTAAGGAAATCAGTGATGCTGCGCACGTCATTCCATACAAATTTTCAGGTATGGAATCAATATGAAATAAAGTCTACGTTGTTAAATTACGCTGTTAGAGGATCTATGTACTAAACAATCTATTACATGTTAGAAGCACCTATGGAATATTTCGTTCTTTTCTGTTAAATTGTGACCACTTACATGGCTCATTAGGTTAACATCAACAAAAGTTAGTTTGCTTGTTTTTGATTGGCACTTTTGAACACATTATATGTTTTGGAATTGTGTGCTTAGGCAGTAAAATCAGAAAGCAGACAAAATGATATTGGTCCTGTGGCAATTCTCTTTTCTGGTGGACTGGATTCAATGATACTTGCAGCACTATTGAATGAATGTTTATATCTCAACTGTGAGTGTTTCTTTGATGCTAGCTTTATCTTTTAATTTTCACTTGTATCTGGTCCTGTGGATAATTGAAGTTTTGAATGACCTCTTAATTTATAAGGACTTTTGCTATCCACTCAGATTAAAGGATTCCGTTTTCATTCTTCAAATCCATGACCATGAGTAAAAAGGAGAAAAACAGTGTTAAAAAAGTCACCTGAGGAGAAGCACATAAAAGATAGAAAACGAACCTTGGATATAACATGAATTTGATCTTAAACTTTATTTTGCTGATTTGTTCAGCAAGTTGGTTATGATTGGTTATTCTGATTTATACTTGCTTTTGACAGATGGAATAGATTTGCTTAATGTGAGTTTTGATGGTGAATGTGCTCCTGATAGAATTTCAGCAAAGGCAGGGCTGCAGGAACTCAGAAGACTTGCCCCACTGAGAAGGTATGAAGTCAGATATTCGGATCCAATACCACACATCTAGGTCATTCTTAAGATCACCATACTTTATTTTTAGAACATTTAGATTTAGTTCTGTGAGCTGTGTATCTGCTAGTGTTATCAGCAATTCGTTTAGTGGGTTATCATGAGGCTTCTTTATCATATATACAATTAGATTGTATTTTCCCTTGCAAATATAGGATAAATGGTGAAAGGTCTAAATTGAATTTTAAAACTCGTCTTATTTCTGAATTGCAATTTAAGTGTTTTATTATCTTCATCTAGCAGAAAAGGAAAGAGGTCCTTTTAACAATCTTATAACCTTCTGTTTGTGTATCCTCTATGTTGATAGCATGTATGGTTGAAATGCAGGTGGAACCTTGTAGAGATTGATGCTGACTTGTCAAGTTTGACCGCTGAAATGAAGCATGTCATTTCTCTCATTAAACCTGCAAAGACCTACATGGTGACCAGCTTTCTTCTACTCATATTGATTCCGCTACTTGTTTGTATTTTATGGTGTTCTAGTTTTACCCATTATGGCATTAAAAACAGTCTCGTTTTGACATTTATAAGGTTAGAATGTTACTGTTTGGGTAATCCTTTAACGATTGATAATTGTAATTCTTGCCCTTGGAACTCCAAATCAACTTGGTTGTTTAACATCTTATCTTACTCCCTTTTTGTTTATATCATTTTTTCTCATAAACTTTCTGAGGCAAAAAGTTACCCCCATCATTCCAGGACCTGAATATAGGAACTGCGTTGTGGCTTGCAGCAAGTGGTGAGGGTTGGGTTTATGAAGGTACTAACAATATCAACAATGAGAATCAACAACGCTTTAGATACAAGTCCAAGGCCAGGATTGTTCTTGTTGGTTCTGGCGCTGATGAGCAGTGTGCTGGCTACGGGAGGCATAAAACTAAATACAGATGTCGAAGGTACATTTAAGCTGATGAAGTACAAAGAGAGTTCTTGTCCTTTTTCATATTTCCATTGGCTGACTTTTATCGTCATGCTTCCACAGGCAGTTATTTTCCTACAGTTAGAATTTCATTGGACATTGTTGTCTGTGGTTGATACTGAAGTGATTACGTTGTTTAACTTCTAGCTAAGCATCTTGAAAGGAAAATTTTTTCGTTTTGTGTCTTTTTCTTCTTCTGTGTGGTAAGCGAATGTGAAATAATTTTCCTTCTGGAAAGACATAGAACTTTATCCAAGTGCTGACAGGCAAAATCCTTGTCAAAAAGCGTAGAACGTATGCACCCCCTTGGATGTACCCTTGACAAAAGGATTGTGTGCCTCCGGATGATATTGCTTGGATGTAGGGAAAATGCATGGTAACTGCTGAAAAAGCTTCTTTGGCTACTGCTGCAGTGGTTGATTATATTTTTCCACTTTAGGACACAATTAATTACTTGTAGAAGTTTTGTTTCTTCAGATCCTTGATATTGTAACAGCAATTAATTTTATAGGGCCCTTTGAAGCTCAAAAAAGCGTGAGTTGTTTCTTTGTGTAGTTGCTTATCAGAGATATTTCCCCAAGATACCTATTGCATGTAAAACTATATTTTGATTTAAGTATAAGGAAATCAGATGGTGACTTTGGAGCAATAACTTTTCATTTGTTGTATTCATTCTTGTCATATGCTGTTGTTAGTTGGCGCGGGCTTCATGAGGAAATGAAGTTGGACATGCAGAGGATTTGGAAACGCAATATGGGAAGAGATGACAGATGCATTAGCGACAATGGGAAGGAGGTATTACCTCAAAAGAATTCTTGGAAGTACAGCCTTTATCCTTTACCTCTTTCCTTATTTGATCTTTTATTTTTTTTTTTATTTTTGACTAGGCTAGATTTCCTTTCTTGGATGAAGATGTAATTAGGACTCTTCTTGATATTCCTTTATGGGAGGTAGCCAACCTTGACCAACCTAGTGGAACAGGTGATAAGAAGATTCTGAGAAAGGTTAGATCTGGTTTCATTTCTGTATCTTGTCTTCCCAATTTCATGGACACTGTAATATGTAAAATGGATCCTTGTATTTTTTGGCTGTATCACCTATGTTATTTAAAGGTTTGTCTCCTTCCTGGTGTGAATCATCTGTTATGGGAGTTATTAATTCCTACCCATAAAATTTCCACATTAATGGTTTGGTTTAGATGAATTGTAGTCACTGATCTAGTCAATAAAACAGTGGGTGGTGTTGGCTATTAAGGTGCACCTTGTCGGTTTTTAACTTTTACATTCTTTAATTTGTTGTTATGGTGAGTTCAGTCCGTATAACTTCCCTGTCATATGTTTTGAAGGTTGCGCGGATGCTTGGTTTATCTGAAGCAGCTGTTCTGCCTAAAAGAGCAATCCAGGTTTGTGTTACTCCGCATTCCTATGCTTTGTATGCACCTTCAGTAGGAAAGACCCTAATTAGATTTTTCTTAGAGAACTAAATGCTTTATAGTTTGGTAATCTGGTAAGCGAGATGAAAGTATTCTGAAGCTCAGATAGTCCTCTTTGTTGCTGCTTTAAATGACATTCAGTTTAGTAGTTAGATGTATAAATCTCTCAAAATTTACTGGTGTAGTTTGGTTCGAGGATTGCAAGGGAATCTAATCGCAAGAACTTTGGAAGTAATCGAGCAGCGAACCAGGCATCTGCAGGAAGTGTAGCAATTACATAGTATAATGGTTATACAAACACCATGATACAAATGTAACCATAAAAACCACCATAACCTGATACTGCAAAAACCAGATGGACTACCTACAGGGATGTGTACCCTTTCTCCCAGATGTTGGCTAGAATGTTTTGGCCTCTGGGTAGTGATCGGATGGCTGATACTGGGATTGATGAGCCAACACCAGGGGCATTATTTCTGTGCATTTCATATCACTTCTCACCATTTATATTCATAAACATCACCAGATTTTGGACTGTTCTATTATTTTTATTAGCCTTAAAGAGGAATCTGGGGCTTCGATTGTTCTTCTGTGCAGTTGGAATTACAACTTAATCGTGTTTTGTCCATGATTACTTTGGCATTGGCCTGTCTTTGGGTTCCTCACTGTAACTAAAACAATAGATTCTATTTTTTAATTCCTTATGATATTCACCTTTTACAAGTTTTTCAACGGATCTATTGCCTTCTGGATTCTGTGCACATTTCTGAACTCTTTCTGAAAGATTGAATGGATATGTGGAGAGCACTGGAATGGAGTACTGGCAAGATGCATCAGATATTCAAAGTCAGGTACTCCTCGAAACCTGAGCCCTGAGAACAATTATTTCCTGCATTAACAAGTTACTGGTATAGTTTTATGATCAGAAATGGACAAACCTGAAACAGCCAAAGGCTGTTCAGGATCATGTTCATGTGCATTCATAGGTTCCTACATTAACAAGTTACTGGTGTAGTTTTATGATCAGAAATGGACAAAACTGAAACAGCCAAAGGCTGTTCAGGATCATGTTCGTATGCACTCATAGGCTGTTCCAGGATCATGTTCATGTGCATTCATATGGGATTTAATTGTTCCCCATGTGTCATCTTTGACCCTTGTATTCAGAATACTGATATTTTCTGCATGACAGTCAAACACAAGAATCCAACCATACATTGGACCTGACTTAGAAGAGTGTGGCCCCTTTCATATTCATTTTTAAGTAACATAGTTTCTAGGTTCTTAGAATTTATGGTTTTTTAAAATTTTTGAAAATATTTTTTTTTACTTTTTAATTTTAAAGAACATCCTTTTTAGACTTTTATTATTAAATAACGATAAAAACATGTGATATAAGTAGATCAACAACACCATTCAGTATGAATCTCGCTGATATATAAGGTCTGAGGAAGTTTAGTAATACATAGTTTTTAATGATGATGATACATAATATAATTAAATTAAATTAAAAATTAATTTATTATAAAATTTAAAACATCCTACTTTTACGCAATATTTGATAAAAATTAATTAATTAATTTAATTTAATGTTTTAAATAATTATAATATATTATTATTTTAAATTCGCCTTAACGTTGAGGGTTTGAATATTTGTGTGATATTATGTTACATATTTTTATTTTTAATTTTTAACGAAATTTTTAATTTTTTTGAGAATTTTAAAAATTATAAAATTTTTAAGTTAGAAAATTTTAATACTTTTACTCATGTTTTTAACCATCAAATCTAATTAAATTATTTATTTAAAACAAGTTAATTTGTAATATTGTACATTTAAAATTGTGTTTATATACATATAAAAATAATTTAAAAAAGTAATATGTCTTAGCTAATGTTTAAAAAATTAAACTTATTTTATTGATAAGTCTAAGCGTTTAATCGGGATTAGGTTGTTATTAAATTAATATATAATAAAGATTGAACAAATTTAAAAAATTTAAAATTAAATTTAAGAAACATATTATTATTTATTAAAGTTTAATAAAATTTATATGAAAATTAATTAGTTTATTTTAATTTATAATAATAAATAATTAAGTAATGAGTAATAAAAATCATTGTTAATCGGCTTAAACCTTATCTTGAGGATCTGATAGCCTCCACCTAATGCAGTTTTGTCCCCGGACGATTGATTACGGACAATATTATTATTGCCTAAGAAGTCATTCAAACTATGAAAAGGAAAACCAGTCAAAAAGGCATGATGGCTCTTACAATAGACCTGGAGAAAGCTTATGATCGCCTCTCATGGGATTTCATCCAAGACACCTTATTTAAGGTAGGCATTTCCGAGTCACTGATTCATCTCATTATGAAGTGCATTTCCTCGGCTTCCCTACAAGTAAGGCGGAATGGTGAACTTAGTGAGGCCTTTGGGCCCTCTCGAGGCATTAGGCAAGGAGATCCCATATCGCCCTATCTGATCTTCGTCCTGTGTATGGAACGACTAGGACAATGAATCACTCACGCGGTTCAATAAGATAGATGGCGCCCTATTAAATTAAGCAAACATGGACCGCCACTCTCCCTCTTGTTCTTTACTAATGACCTCATCCTTTTTCCGAAGCCTCTATGGATCAAGTGGCCATTATTCGGGATACTGTAGGTGTTTTTTGCGATGCTTCTGGCCAACGCGTTAGCCACGCTAAATCTAGATGCTTCTATTCAAATAATATTCCTCACTCGACAACCCACTCCTTAAGCAGTGCACTAGGCTTCACCCAGGCGCAAGACTTAGGACGCTACCTAAGCGTTCCTATGCTTCATGATTGGGTGAATAGGAAAACCTATCAATATATTCTAGACAAGGTTCACCACCGTTTATCAGGATGGGCTTCCAAAATGTTATCCTTTGCCGGACGCATCACTTTAAACTCAATTGGTCTTAGCGGCCTTTCGCAGCTATACCATGCAGACGGTCCGGCTGCCCCACAGTCTATGCGATGAACTGAAGAAGTTAATGCGGCAATTTTTGTGGGGATCGTCTAATGGTCACCAGCAGATTCACTTAGTTAACTGGGAGGACGTTTGCAAACCATAAGCGATGGGTGGTCTTGGCATACGGAAAATTCGTGCCACCAATGACGCCTTCTTAGCTAAATTAGGATGGACCCTGATTGCTAAGCCGAAAGCACTATGGCTTCAAGTTCTCACGGCTAAATATAAATTTGATGTTAACCATCCCCCCTCCACTATCGACACATCTGGCGGATCCATGACCTGGAGGAGCATCAAATCAACTTGGCACCTAGTGCTTCAGGGCATGCAATGGGTGCTTGGCGATGGCGCGCGGACCCGATTTTGGCTGAACCCTTGGGTCCAAGGCGTGGGACCTCTCATTCACCAGACTACCACCCCTGTTCCTACTCTTTCTAGCGGACTCGAGGTACAACACTTTGTCGACAGTGACGGGCACTGGGATTGGGATGCCTTTCAAGCTTACCTTCCAATGTCGGTCTGCAGATCAATCGCTGGAACTTTCCCCCCCCAAGCCCTACCTAGGGCAGGATAAATTGAGTTGGGGCATCTCGGATACCGGACAATTCACTGTCGCTTCTACTTATTCCACGATAATGGACCACGAGGACACCGAACCTTCCGGACATTGGAAGGTAATCTGGCTTTGGAATGGCCCCCAACGTATCCGCACCTTCTTCTGGCTGCTTGCTCAGGATCGGTTACTCACCAACCAACACCGGGTCAGAAGGCACCTCACTGCGGATGGATCATGCTATCACTGTGCACTTGATAAATCCTCGCTGCATAGGGTGCGAGACTGTAGCAAAGCTCGCCATGTGTGGAACAATTTCCCTCCTCGCCTAGTGAATAGTGATTTTTTCACTATGTCACTTCCGCAATGGCTCATCACCAACCTCAAACCCCACCGACGGGTCTTTGGGCAGGATTTGTCGATTCTATTTGGAGCCACTTACTGGCTCATATGGACTTAGAGGAACATGACTCTTTTTGATGAGCAGTTTATTTAGCTGGCCTTACCCATTTATGTTATTTTGTCTTATGTAGATCAAATTCGCAAGTCAACAGATTGGCAGAGGACTACTATTCTAGGCCCTCGCCCTCGACATGAGCAGCTACTCAGCTGGTGCAAACCTCCTAGTGGGTGGGTCAAGCTTAACACGGATGGTGCGAGTAAACGCTCCGCATTATCAGCTACAGCCGGAGGCATCTTCCGTGATAGTACAGGTACTTAGCTTGATGGTTTCATCCAGAATCTCGGGTGGTGATCATCGGTGTCTGTCGAACTCTGGGGAGTGTATACAGGGCTCATGTTCGCGTGGAACCTCGGATACCGTCGAATCAAACTCGAAGTTGACTCGATTGCGGTGATTAATCTCATTTTTTCCTCGGCGAGCCGATCACAGGCTCTCAACCCCATCGTTCAGGGTATTAATGAGTTGTTCACTTGTAACTAGACGATAGCTCATCGGCATATATACCGCGAGAGTAACCGATGTGCCGACTGGCTCGCGAACTATGCAGAGCATTTTGATGTAGGCACTATTTATTTTGATACTTCACCCATTGGGTGCCATGTACTCCTTTTAAAGGATATGTCAAGACTCTGCTTTTAGCGACTTGTTGTGTAATCTTTTTTATTCCCTTTTATAAAAAAATACTAAAATAAATTAAACAGAAAATTTAATTATGTAAAATAAAATTTTAATTATTGGTGTTAACTAATAAACTTGACCTGGGATTATGCTCACTTGGGATGAGATCCAAGCAAACCAAGACAGCCAACCTGTCGGTCACTGTGTACGTGGAGTGTATGTAATATCCTAAATCAACGGACCCAAATTTGACCTTATGACAGGCTATTGTTATAACATATATATTGCATCGACTTTATTTATTGCAAGTATTTTTCTTATTTAATGCATACATAAACCTTTATATTTATAATTATTAATAAAAATAAATTAAATTTAACTGTTATATAAAAAATTGATTAATTAAAATTTAAATAACACAATTTAATTAGGTATGAAACAATATTTTTTAAATTAACACACAATTAATAAATCTCGATTTAATTAATTAAATAAATAATATAAATATAAATATATTACAAAAATATAAAATTCCTTATTTGTAATCGATCTACTTTCCCTTTTTTAAAGAAAATATGTCTATAATAAATTTCCTACTTAATTTTTCCATTTTATTAATAAATCTAATGATTAAAAACTCAATGTTTAACTGTAAAACTCTTGAATCGTTCAAACATTTACTTTAATATACTTTAATAACTCTTGTTGTTAAAAACTAATTAGTTTATTAATTAATCAGTCAATTTTTGTAAATTAATGATTTCTTATAAACCAGAATAAATCAATTAAATTTTTATTTAACAATTTCTTTTTTCAATTAAATTTCAAATTCTTCGATTGATAGGAACAATTACTTTCCATTATGTTTTAATTCTTTAAATTTCTTTAAGATTTAATTGATTTTTGATAGTTTAATATTAGTTGAACATTTTAAACTTTAAACTTTTTGTTTTACTTGTTTAACTTTTGGTATGGATTTAAAAACATTAAATAAAGGTAGTTGGTTGATGGGTTTGTGAGGGGTTTAATGGATATGGAATGAAAAAAGGAGTAGTTGGTTATATATTATTATTATATGGACAATATTATGATATCTAACTTTCAGGTATTACTGATGCGGAACCCCCGGATCTAGACACGAAATACCCAAAACGAATTGAATTGTGTACAAGTGTGACTTCCTGTACCTCGAATCCTATGGAACTCTTGGTTAACTTGTAACCAAAAATACTAATAATTGAGCGGACCCCCTACGAAACTCCTAGAAGACGGACTCCTAGAAACGTCGATAACCGGGAACAAAGTTTGAAGGCTTGCAACTCTGTGGGATTCAAAAAGTAACAAACTCCAAAAACCAACAAGAGAAGAATCACTCAACTCTCAAAATTTGCATCTCACAAATTTAAAAAGAAGCAAAAATACTCAATTTATTCAATCTGTCCCCCATGCTTAAACAATGACGCCTATTTATAGGCAAGGTAAAAGAGTTGTTGTAAACTAAACGAACTCCTAATAAT
>JAOTBA010000001.1:1441810-1455475 GCA_025629845.1 Erythroxylum squamatum | reverse complement strand
TCCAATTGAATACAATTAAATAATTGTTCAATGAAAATAACCATTACATTTGCATGGTTAATAGTATATATCTATCAGGATTGTCATTGAGCATGCATTATACATTACACACATACATATGTGTAAAATTGAATGTTATATGATTGTGCAATTATTAATATATGTGCAACGTGCGTGTTGCATAATTTTGATGTGCAGGATGAATGTTTGCGTTCAGACGTTTTCAGATCATGGAAGCTAATGCTAATCTGGAGCGTACTGTGAATAGATCGAGATGGTCTTACTTAATTGTTTGTTTTGTTTATATTATGAATTGAATGATTATGCAATGTGAAGGTGTTGGCTCCGGACAATATATGTCCGAGGACTTTGATAAATGTGAGAATATTGAAGTGCTCATTGTATGTGAATTGGATTGAAATAAGTGTACATAATTTAATTGTTAAATACCAGACCACAGTTCGATGATAAATGTGTTCTGAATGTGCATTTGCATATAAATGAAAATGTGATTCTCAACTTTTGAATGCCGGACTAAGGTTCGATGATATGCGAATGTGATTGAATGAGAATATGCAAATGTGACTGATGCATTTCATTACATGGATGCATGAAAGATAAAGGCAATTATAACCGGAGTGGCCACCGAAAAAGAGCTTAAAACTCATAATGTAAAAAAGAGCCTAAAGCTCATAAAGTGATTAAAAGCCAAAGGCTCACTATGTAAAATGAGCCTGGTATTCCTAACGAATATGAGACAGTTATTAATGAGCCTGGTATCTACAATAGATACGGGACAGTTATAGGCACTCGGTCACAACAATAACTGATGCGGAACCCCCGGATCTAGACACGAAAATACCCAAAACGAAATGAATTGCGCACAAGTGTGATTTCCTGAATCCCGAATCTGATAGGACTCTTGCTTAACTTGTGACCCAAAACACCAATAATTGAGCGAACCCCCTACGAAACCCTTAGAAGACGGACTCCTAGAAACGTCGATAACCGGGAACAAAGTTTAAAGGCTTGCAAGTCCGTGGGAATTGAAAAGTAACAAACTCCAAAAACCAACAATAGAAGAATCACTCAACTCTCAAAATTTGCATCTCACAAATTTAAAAAGAAGAAAAAACACTCAATTTATTCCATCCTTCATGCTTAAACAATGAAGCCTATTTATAGGCAAGGTAAAAGAGTTGTTGTAAACTAAACGAACTCCTAATAATAATCTAGTAAAAGAAAAGATAAAAATAGTCTAACCAATAGGAATTACTTAAAACTCATATATGATGTGTATCAACCAATGAGAATTAAGTAATGACTCAAATCATAATCAACTAAGCGATAAATACAAATAATTGCCAAAGATTGGCATTGCCGATCAATCTAATCTCCATGGTAGATAGAAGATAATTAGGAATTATCTTATTTGACGGATGGCAATAGGAATTACCCCTTGTTGCAAACTCTTATTCAAGTTCATCGAATGTAGACATCTCCAATTTGTAGTAAATTTGGGTTTTAAGGGATGCCAAATGGAGACATATGTTGGGCTCTTCTTTAACAATATGGGCTGCTATTATCATTGGCCTTTTCCCAAAATTCCGAGATGAGTTCAACGAGCTTCATTCTTGTACTTCAAATTCTCACGATCACCATAACCTATCTTCAATTCGTTAGAGATGAATTCTTGAACCAAAGTATTCAATTTGATCTTCATATGTCGCGCCTTGCTCCTAATTATCGAGTCATTAGGAAAAACGACACCTTGATTGTCACCACCTTAGTTCGTATCAATTACTTCATACACTTGAAGCATGAGAGGAATGCCAATTAATCCTGAGTAACACTCCCTTCGTCATTTTTTAAAATCTTTTTATAATTAAATATAATTAATTAAATACAACTAATTAATTAATTTATATTGCAATATAATTAATTAATTGGAATATATTTAATTAATTACAATATAATTAATTATTTATATTTATATTTTTTAACAATTAAATATAACTAATAAAAATATATTAAAATTTGATGTAACAAACTTTTATTTTGTAAATGTTTTTAACAAATTAACCAATATAAATAGTAATGTAATCATTTATTCGTTTTAACCAACCATCATAATTATAATGATTATATTTATTTTCATTCCTATTATCATTATCCAATTTGATCTAAGTGCCTCCTCAAACTTTTTTCCCTTCAAAATAAGCAATTTGATTGTTAAAAACTTGTTCTCCATGGAAGCTTTTCAAAGAAAAAGTAAAGATTCTCATTCTTTCTTTTTTTTTCCCTCCCAATTTGACCTATGTAATTTTAATTTAAAGTTATAATTAAATAAAGGCTGTTATTTTTTAGGAATATATAATTTAAAATTGTCATTGGCAAATATAATAATTATCAATATATTTCTAAATGTAATTGGGAAAATATTATTTATATTCCTAAAAGCTTTTTTAATTATAATTTGATTAATTTCATAAGCTTTTTAAATTAATTAGTATTTATTTTTATTTTTATATTGGTCATTCGGAAAACAACCTTTTTATTAGCTAGGGGTAAGGTTGAGAACTACTGTATCTTCCGGACCTCGAGTTTTAGCAAGATTTTTATTGAGTTGTTGTTTTTGTTGTTATACAAACATAATGAATACCTACTTAACGTCACTTATAATTATTTTAATTTTAATATTAAATCTTTTAAAAGATTTAAATAAAAATACAATTTAATCAACACAATAATCTTATTCCTAAAATTAATGATACCATAAATATAGAATAAAAACTAATTTTGTTGCTTTTTTCAAATTATATATCATTTTATTTTTAATAGAATAAATATTTTGTATTGTTATGCAAAAATTTAAAAGTTAAAAATCTAAAAAGTTCCAAATTAATGTAAAAATAACATTTTATTTAATTAATTTTTAATTCATGAAAGTTGATAAAAACATATTTATTAATTTATTAATTCAAATATATTGAAATTAACTTATTATTAATTTAGGTGTAATAAATTTCCATATTCATCCTCACCTAACCTTTTTATTATCAAACAGTCCTTCACGTTTCGCTTTCTCTCTGCGTCTCTGAAACGCAACAGTCTCGTCGCTCACTCTCTCCTCCGCTTAGATTCTGATCTTCAGGTAATCTATCGAGCCCTACCTTTCAGATCTAAGCTCAGAATTTTACGATCTCTTTAACTAACGTAGGCAGTTAGCTCCAATTGCTTGTCGCTTCAATGATTTTGTGGATTGATGGTGTGTGTGTTGTTTTAGATCTCCACCTTTAGGGTTCTGGTCTTATTGGTTTTGTAATCAAGGCGTTTGTGTGAACTGATACGTTTGCTGATAGTTCGCTTTGGGAGGGAATTTCTGTTTATGGCGTTCTATTTCAGCGTTGGTGATGTTGAGAATTTTTTTGATTGGGATTTGATGAGTCTAGTTGAAAATGTGCAGCCTTTTGTGTTTTTTGCTAAAGTAAGTATATGTTTTGGAATTGAGGATATACCCGGGGGTCTGCGATTCTTGTTGGTTACTTCTAGATGTGTCTCGCTATCGAGATTAATTTCCAAAGAATACGGTGCATTCTGTTGCTTTTGGGATCTGTTTCTGTGTAGTGGAAAACTAGAAATCTACATATTTCAGATCCGTCTAAAACTAATACATGTGAATTAGCTTGACCCCCAGCCCTGCTTCCCTTTCTAATGGAAACTTAACTGAGGGTGAGGGTGAGGGATGGAAGGGATAATTCACTTGTTTGGGAATTGAACTGAGAGAAGTTTGTGTGATGTCTCCGCATCAAACTTTTTCTTAGGATTTTATTCTTTTCTCTTGGATCCTGCAAAGTAGGCATCTACCTGAACTTCTGCCGAGACATTGTCGGTTATTCTTAGTTTCATCATCTTTTTTTTTTTCCCCCAAACATCTTTGAATGCAGAGTTTAACGAGAAGATACAACATGGGTCGTGGAGTCAGCAGTGGTGGTGGTCAGAGTTCATTGGGCTATTTGTTTGGAAGTGGTGAAGCTCCAGCTCCTGCTGCAAACAAAGCTCCTGCTGCAAACAAAGCCCCTGCTGCTCCAAGCGAGAACCAGACTGTAAACAGTGCACCACCCTCCAAACCTGCCATTTCTCCTCAGCCAGTTGATATTGCTAAACAAATCCCTGCTGGTATCAACAGTACTTCCTCAAACAATTATCTCCGTGCAGACGGACAGAATACTGGAAACTTCATCACGGTATGATATTTCAAAACTATGCTAGTGCATTTTGCTGGTGGCATACAGTTTTCTTGTTCTTTGATGCTTTGATAACTAATTTTATCGCAAAAGTTGTAAGTCTGCTAAATCTGTTTTTGGAATTCAAAGTGCTGTAGAACATGACTTCTAATTATTGGTGTATTTTGTTTGATTTAAAAGATGGCTTGTCTTTCTTTTGTGATTAAATGGTAGTTCCTTTTTAATAGTTCTTGACTTTATGGATTTGGGAACTAGACTAAACCTGAATCTCTGTTGAAATACGAGAATGTTTACTTACCAGAAGAATTTGGCATGTAGATTAGAGCCATCCATGACTTTATTTTACTCTCTAATTTATTCTCGTGTCTCAAGATAAGGTGCTCTCTTTAGTCGTGGGTTGGTAGGAAATGGCTTGTCATGTGGTGGTTTGTCCAACTTTTTTGCTTTTCATGTCTGAAACCATTTTCTGATACCTGGTTCACGTACCCTAACGATTTTTTTTACTGGATCTAGGATCGACCTTCGACCAAGGTTCACTCTGCCCCTGGTGGTGGATCATCTCTGGGTTACCTCTTTGGTGGTACTGGTGGTAGTAACTAATATATGCCTCCGTGTCATCATTATGGTGTTAAAACTTGTTGATTTTTATGAAACCTGTCATCTGAATTTTTATCTTAATGAATGTAAACTTGTGGATCAAGTGACTGTAATATAGGGGGTGTTTCATTGTCTTCTTGGTTTATTGAATGAAAAGCACTGGATTCATCTATTCTTTGAACAAAGGAATTTAAAATATAGGGTAGTGTGAGGCCAAAAAGGAACTTATTAGTGATTTTCAGGTGCTACAATGCAATATATAAATAATAAATTTACTATTGCGATTGAATTTAACATAAATTTTTAAATAATAATAAGCATGAAATTGTATTTTTATATTATTATTTATTTAAAGAATCTTAAAAGTTGAAGTTTGTTTAAAAAAATATATAGAAAAGGATATAATTTTTTTAATATCCTTTAAACATACTTATTTATAGTTTAAATTTTTTTAATACATTTTTAATTATCTTAAACCAAATTACTTATATATACTAATTAATAATTTTATTTATTAAACAAATTAGTGATTAAGATAATAATTAATTTTTAACAATAATAATTTAAAAATTTAATTAAAATATACGAAGATAAGTAAAGAACTTAAATTTTGATAAATATAATTTAATAGTAAAAATTATAAAAAAAAAGTTTAACATTTTTAAGGATAAGAGGAGTATTTTATTTTTAACAGTTATAATTTTTTAAAAAATTTAATTTAAATATAAAAAGATAAATAAATAATATAGAATTTGAAAATATAACTTATTAATTAAATTATATTTTTAAAAAATTTATTAAAAATTCAGAAAAAATTTGTGAATTATTAAAAATCTCAACTTCCTCTACGTTGCACTCTCTTAAAATTAAACACTGACGATGTCAGGAGGTGGTTTTGTGACTGTCAGAAAAACCTTGTGCTGACCTGAGTCCACGTGTTTACAAACATCACTTTTTCAATGTCTCTGACAGATTTTAACGTTTATTACTACTTTATTTGACTACCGGTTTTCTCAAAAAATACAAAACCGTCCGATTGTTTTTGGTTTAATTTTTACTGTTAATTTAATATATGCAATATTGTTTTCTTCATAAATTAAAATTTTATTAAAAAATTAAAGGGTTAACATATAGAAGAGGTTTGCTAAGTACAATAAGACCCCTTAATATACTAAAGCATCTAGGCTATTACAAAAACGATGACGTTAAGAGAAAAGACAAAAGAGTATTGTCGTTTTACAATTAGGGTATAACTAATTGTTCCTCTTTTAAAGACTACAAAAGTTTCTTGATTCGGGTGGGTGAGATGCGAAACTTTGATGGCGAGAATAGCAGCGCGATTTTCCCGTTCTTCTTCTCCTTCTTTCTCCGCACACAATGAATCTCATCTCAAATAAATCTCAGCTTTAGAATTATTATATATTCTATGTAATGTAAGCCAATGCAACAAATTGAGGGATAAGCACAATTAGCAAGTTAATCGGGGGATGGATTAGTCTATTTCTAACCTATAACACACCCCAATTTGGTTTCTCGAACAAAAGAGTTTCGAGGGTTCGAAGAAAAAATTAGATCAGATGACTTAAAAATTATTCATTTATCTAATTCTAACATAAAAGGTTTTGAAAGGGTTTAAAGAGAAATTAAATTAAATTTAAATGAGTTTATATATAATTAAAATATTATATTTCAATTTAAAATCTTTAAATAATGTGGTTAGGTCGGTCGTGTTAGGCCCAGGCTCAAGCTCAAACCCAGAAACGACATGAGAGCTGGTCGGCCCATCTATGGATGGTGACCTAAATCTAGCAGGTATTTCTTATATAAGGTACTACCTCACCTCTATACAGGTACGAGATTAGAACCCTATTTTTCTCCGTTTATAGTAATCAAAACCTTACCAAAAGACTGACTTGAGTGTCGGAGGGGCCTGCCGGCAATCAACCCCCGGCGTGCTTTTTGTTATTTTGCAGGTACTAATAGCTAATCACTCATAATCATGGATCCAAACAATGACATCCAGCCCCATCAGATTAAGACAGAACCATAATAAATTATAAATCTTATTTTTAATTATAATTCACTTTCAATCATATATATATTTTAATTAATAATAATATTAACAATAACAATAATACTCAGACATATAAAATTAAGAAAATTTAATAATACGTAACATTATTTTTAACTAATTATTATTATTTAAATTGTAAATTTACAACTTTGATGACTTGTTCCGAAACCAGAGAAACCGCATGGTTAGCTGGAAAGTTTATGTAACATTTAACCTTTTTAAGAATCTCCAAACTTGTTGTCTCGTTCAAACAAAATCCAAACCAAACCAAACCAATCTCTTACTTGGAACTAACACCTGAAACATTTAGTTACATACACATACACATTTATTATGTATCAACCAAAAGACAGGCCATAGTTAGTCTACGAACGTGCGATGAAAACATAAGTTGTAATAATGGAGAAAGTGACTGTGTTGATCAGGACGGCGCCGTACTATAATTGGCAGCCTTATTCTGCTTGCTTTACTGTTACCAGATATTACAATCCGTCCGAATCTCTTGCGTCTTGCAGCGCTCTGCTCTACTCTGCTCTGTGTGTATCTCATTTAAGTTTCAACCGTCACATCAAATTCTCTGTTCAGGTTCAGACTCTCCACCTTCTACCACTAAAACGACACGTCAAATTCTGTTCAGGTTCAGACTCGCCACCTTCTACCCCTAAAACGACGTCGTTTTATGCAGAATGCCCTTTTGTTCACGTGATTCATTATTATAGATTTTTTTTCCTATTTTTTCTTTTTTATTATTTTATCTGAAAATATCTTCCAATATACTTGGTACAAAAATCACGAAGAGTTTTCTTAGTTAATGATACAAAGTACATTATGTGTACTTTTATTTTATTATTAATGTGATATTTTTATATATTTTATATAAATTATATCAATAAATTTGAAAAATAAATTATATGTATTTATCAATATTTTAAAAATACGATTTTAAATCAGTAAAACATGAAGTTTAAAGTATTAAAGGAAATTGATAGAAAATTTTGAAACTCAATTTAAAAAATACTAATAAATAAAAATTAATTAATTAATTAAATTTTATAAAATCGATTAGTTTATTAAAAACTGATTAATTATTGATAAATTAATCATTTGTTAATAATAAAAGTTCTTAAAGTATTTAAATAAAAAATTAAAAATAGATTGAAAAAAACAATCGGCTCAGTTCTTAATTATTGGTATTTGTTAATAAATCATCATCATCATCGTTACATTTAGTCCGAAGTTTCGTAATAAGTGAGATCTGGAGAGGTCTAATAGTACGTAGCGTTACCCCCACATAATAGAGAGACTATTTTCGGTAAACCCACATGCAGATATGACAATAAAAGAGTTATACAAGTTAAAGAGTAAATAAGTAAAACTAGCACACTAAATAATTATGTAAATAAAATTATAATAAATACATAAATAAATAAAATATAAAATATAACGAAAAGAATTGATAATAATATAATAGTAATTTATTTTAAAAATCTATTAGTAATTGATAATAATATTTATCAATTTTTAAACTTTAAGATGTATTATAATGAAAATTTTGACACTAAAATTGCGTTCTTAGCCTTCTAAGTTTTGATTCAAACCTTCAAATTATTATGCAAAGATAGCGACGATACCTTTGTATCTATCCAACATTGTGAAGACAAGTCAATTTCGTCCTTTCTTCTTGTTTCCTTTTCACAATTTGTCAATTATGTATACATATATATCTTCTCGTATACTTAAATTTCATAAATTAAAAAAGCACTTGCTTTATATATAATCCATCAAGTGGATGGTTTTATATAAAATTGAACGGTGATGAATTAATGAATATTTTTTTATAGCAAGTGGGACCGATGTCTCTATCAATAATTAAAAATTTAATTTAATCATAAAATTTTAAATTAACTATTTTTATTAAAATAATCAATTTATTATTTTAAACTAATTAATTTTATAAATTAGAATAAATAATTTAATTTAATTTAATAATTTTAATTTTAATTTTAAAAATTAAAAAATTAGACCAAACAGACAAGATTTTTATTATTAAAAAGGTTCAATTATTATTAGACTGTCATAAGATTGATTAAAAATTTAATAAATTTTAAAATTTTAAAATATAATTGAAGTTACTTTTTTTAAGAACTGATGTTTAATTAAAAAAGGCTGTTAAATAAAATTAATTAATTAATTTTTATTTATAAGTATTAATTAATTTATAAAATTGACAGATTAATTAATAAATTTATTGATTGTTAATAATAAAAGTTTTAAAATAAATTGAACTAAAAAGTTTTTTTAATTTGTATTAAACTGTTATAAAATTGATTAAATATTTAATAAATTTTAAAATATGACTGAAGCAATGTTATGAATACCGTACCGAGCTCTGTATCGGATTGAGCTCTGGAACTGAACTGTACCGGTACTGGTCGGTACCAGGTACTGTTTTGGAAAATTTTAAAAAATTATGAAATAGTCCCTAAAATTTTTAAAATTTGCAAAATAGTTCATGTTAATATATTATACAGTTGTACTGTACACTTTACTAGTTTACTGTTTACATCAACTATGTTTTCACAATTTGATAACATTACCAATTTCAAATATTTATGATTCCCTACACGTATATATTGCGATTCCATTAAAGTTCAACATCTTTTAATTTTTATAGTCAATTAATTATTTACCTAGCTAAAACTAATACTCAAATAAGCAAATACTATCATTAACTACAATCAAATTATTATTAATTTCTAATTCCATAATTTTATACTTAACTAATTACTTACCAAAATTCAATACCCAAATATTAAAAATGAATTACCATTTAACAAATATTAAGATTGTGTCAATTAATAATTTAAGCTTTTTCAATTTTATTAATTTTGGTTATCAATTTTACAATTTTACATTTAATTATTAATTTCACATTTGATTATTATTTTTACAATTAGGTTTAAATGTTGATTTTATATCAAACTCAATCTCAGATGCAATTGCACAAACTCAAATTCAATCTCATATTCTCATTTATCAATAATTCAACAATTCAATATTAATACCTTAAAATCTACTAATTTAATTTCCAATCTACTAATTTAATTCAACAATCACCATTCCAATTTTCAAATTTAATTTCCAATCGAATTTAGATTTCGGACCAAATGACCAATCCATTTCCAAAATTCAAAATGCCAACCGAAAACATATTCAAGTCTTCAACATTCACACTTCACTTTGTTCTACCGAAATCAACTTCACAATTTTCCCCAAATCTAACACCGAAATCAACTTCAAAATTTTTCCCAAATCCAACACAACAATACCAATTTTTAACCTCAAATCCACCATCATCCAACAACCAACACAATCAAACAATCATAAATTTCAAAATGTCATGAAAAATTAAACAAAAATAAAAAATCAATCGGTCTTTACCAAAGGGCGAAGGAGAAAGTCGGACGGTGTGCGGTGGAGAAGGCCGAACGGTGTGCGCGAGGAGGACGAAGACGGAGAGAAGACGGTGTGCGGTGTGCACGAGGAGGCCGTCGAGCGTGCGGTGTGCGGTGGACGTCTTCGGTCGTGAACGACGGTTGAAGGCCGGAGGCGCCACACGCGGGAGTCGGGATGGCAGAAGGGAGAGAAGAAGACGAAGAGAGAGAGAGAGAGGGAGAGTCGGGTAGATAAAATTAGGGTTGAAGTTTCTTTATTTGCAAATTGGTCCCTAGAACTTTTTTTTTGCGAAATGGCCTTGAAAAAATTCGGTATTGGCTGTACCGGTTGGCACCGATCGGAATTCATCTCCGGTACCTTTTATGACCGTTTCGGTACTATTTTTCGGCCAGTACGGAACGTTCCAGCCGATACCGACCGGAACGGTACGAAATCCATATCTATAAACTTTTTTTAAGAATTGAAGTTTAATTAAAAAAGAGGCTTTAGATTTAATTTATAAATATTAATTAATTTATAAAATTAGCCAATAAATTAATAAATTTATCTATTTTTAATAATAAGTATTTTAAAATAAGTTGAACTAAAGAAAACTCAACACTAAATTATTTGAAATTTTTAATCTTTTAAATAATAAACATAAATTTAAAAAATTAAACAATAATTTTTTTTATTAATTTAATTTTTAATCAAAAATTGAAAATATTAGTCTCTGTCAATTCAGTGATTACTCATCAGTTGGGTTTGCAGACTAGGATGAGCTATACTGATAGTAATGAGTAAGAAAATTTCAGACAATCGCACGGGTAAGATCGACCTGTGAATGGGGGATCTTGGGACATCACTGTCCTGCTTCCCTTTCAAAACAATATATGATGAATATGGAACAAATTCACTTGTTCATACGATTTATATTCCTCAGGAATCAGGATGGTACCGTTCTGTTCACCGTCGCTAGAACACGTATCTCAGTTACGTTTTTAGGTTGCAACTACGGTTAATTGCTTAAACTATGGTTGTCTAACTACTATTTAACCACTCCTCCCCCCACGCTTCGTTTCTCGAACTTTTCTAGCCATCTTTCTCTCCCGCCATATAAAGATTAGAGCTTCTTTGTTTCGACCGCTTGAATTCCTCAAAGCTTCTTTAACTTCTTTTTTGTGCCTTTTTCACCCAATTAAGAAAATCCAAAATGGTGTCTGAAAGTCACTTTCTTTTTGTTCCTGATTTGGTGGGTGTGGGTGGTTTTGAGTTTGTAGCCTGGGTGTTGGTTTTTGTTGCTATGTTTGCTTTGTGGTTGTCTCCTGGTGGTCTAGCATGGGCACGAGCTCGTCCAAAGGCCTTGTCTGCTATGACTGGTCCTTCTGGTTTGCCTTTGGCTGGGCTGTTGAGTGTGTTCTCTGGATCAATACCACATCGTGCTCTTGCTAGCCTTGCCGAGAGATTCAAAGCCAAGCGTTTGATGGCCTTCTCTGTGGGTTTCACTCGGTTTGTGATTTCAAGTGACCCTGAAACTGCCAAGGAAATGTTGAACAGCTCCTCTTTTGCTGATAGGCCCGTGAAAGAGTCAGCATACGAGCTGCTTTTCCATAGGGCAATGGGTTTTGCACCGTACGGTGAGTATTGGCGCAACTTGAGAAGAATCTCATCTACTCATTTGTTTAGTCCCATGAGAATAGGTGCTTTCGAGCCTTTTAGACGTGAAATGGGTATAAAGATAGTTGAGGAGATTAAAGATTCCATGTCTAAAGTTGATCAAGTTGAGGTCAGAAAGTTGCTTCATTTCGGATCTCTGAACAATGTGATGATGACCGTCTTCGGTAGAAGCTACGGGTTTAACAATTACCAAGATGGTTTAGAGCTTGAGAACTTGGTCAGTGAAGGCTATGAGTTACTGGGCATTTTCAACTGGAGCGATCATTTTCCAGTTATTGGCTTGCTTGACTTGCAAGGTGTGAGGAAGAGGTGCAGGAACTTGGTCTCAAAAGTTAATGTTTTCGTCGGAAAAATCATTAATGAACACAGAACGAGAAGGGCGTCGGAGACTTCGAAAGTTGGTATTAGAGGTGATTTTGTCGACGTTTTACTTGATATGGAGAAAGATCAAAAGCTCAGTGACTCGGATATGATTGCTGTTTTATGGGTGAGTTTGTATTATTGTTCTCTTTATATGCATCTCTTGTTAATGGAAGTTATCTGAAGTTTTTTCATTTGTCTTGTGATTACTGTTTTCCAGGAGATGGTTTTCAGAGGTACAGATACTGTAGCCATTTTACTGGAGTGGGTTCTTGCTAGAATGGTGTTACACCAAGATATTCAAGCTAAAGCTCAAGCTGAGATCGATGGTGTTGTTGGGAGCTCAAGGTCTGTTTGTGATAGTGATATTCAACACCTTTCTTATCTTCAAGCAATCGTGAAGGAGACTCTGAGGGTTCATCCACCAGGACCTTTACTTTCCTGGGCTCGTTTAGCCATTAATGATGTTCATCTTGGTGGTAGCTTCATTCCTGCAGGAACAACAGCCATGGTAAACATGTGGGCGATCACACATGACAAAGAAGAATGGGCTGAACCAGAGAAGTTCAAACCAGAAAGATTCATTGATGAGGACGTGAACATCATGGGGTGTGATCTGAGGTTGGCTCCATTCGGGTCTGGACGAAGGGTTTGCCCTGGAAAAGCTCTGGGATTAGCTACCGTTCATCTATGGTTAGCTCAGTTGCTGCAAAACTTCAAATGGGTGTCATGTGATCAATGTGAAGTGGACTTAACTGAGTGCCTGAAGCTTTCAATGGAGATGAAGAAGCCGTTAGTTTGCAGGGCAGTCCCTAGAACTGCCTAACTGGTTTGCCTATTCAAGGTCATGGACTTGATTATCTATCTGGTTGCTATTAAAGGAAGGGTCTGTAGGGTTTTATTTTTATAGGTAGGTAGCTTCCAGGCTTGTGGGGTTTGCTTGCTTCATTTTAAGTTACTTCTGACCTGTGCTACTTTTGGCTGGACCTAGGTAGATTCTGGTGGCTCCAGATTTTTGTTCGTGTGCGGTGAAGAAAAGGATGATTATTAGTAGTAGTCATAGTAGTAGTGTGAATCGGCTTTTGTAATATACTCTTGATCCTCTAGCTTTGGCTTGTTTTGTTATGTATTTGCATGAAAATATTTTCTAACGTATTTTATGTACACAGCTTTGCTTCTAACGTAATTTCTACTTTTACAGGCTGTTTGGAACAGCAAGAATTGAATTCAATGTGGTAATTGAATTCAATTCGCTTGTTTGGAATGTTAAGAATG
>JAOTBA010000001.1:1393391-1414532 GCA_025629845.1 Erythroxylum squamatum | reverse complement strand
GTCTTCAACTGCTTCTTGATAACCGCTTCTTTCTTCTTGTTTCTTGATCTTTGAAGAAACAGTTATTCAGTTGAGTTTTGTAACTAACTCAAACTGATTAACCATCCGACGTAGTATCGGGTCTTCGCCTTCATATTGCTTCATCTTAGTTTTTCAGCTTCGTCTTAGTTTCTGCTTCCGCTTCGTCTTGCTTTCCTTCTTTTTGGTTTCTGCTTCTGCTTTGTCTCACTTTCTTTTGTCTTAGTTTCTGCTTCCCCTTTGTCTTACTTTCCTTCGTTTTAGTTTCTGCGTCGTCTTAGTTTCTGCTTCCGCTTCGTCTCACTTTCTTTTATCTTAGTTTCTGCTTCTGCTTCGTTTTACTTTCCTTCGTCTTAGTTTCCTTCCGCTTCGTCTCACTTTATAATATTATTATTATTTGATTTTCATCAAAATTATTAATCGTGAAGTCATTTTGACTTAACGCGGTTGTCCAATTAAATCTAGAGAGCTTATCCTAAGTTGTTTGACGGCTAGGTTTAATTGACGAGCGTCTTTTAATTAAACACGACCTAAGGGAAAACTGCGTTTAATAGAGCTTATAGTTAACCTACGAGTAATAGTTCCTAGAAGAGATATGAGAACAACCATTCAATGAAATATGATTAATTTTGTGCATGCCGAAATTGAACCAATGATCAAGTCCCTAACGAATTCATCACTTTCATCATTTCTTGGATGTTTTATTTAATTTTTTCTTTATTTTAGTTTTTTATTTTCTTAATTTAAACCAAAGCAAACATCGCATAACTTAAACACCAATTTTTTTCATAACAAAAGCTAACCAAAAACTCTATATGGGATTGACCTAGACTCAATACTGCTATAGTTGTAGGTCTAATTATTTTAAGTAGTGTTACAATTCATTATATCAATTTTGGCACCGTTGATAGAAAGTACGATGTTTTAGTTTTTGTTGTTGAATTTAATTGGTGTTTAGTACATATTTATTTATAACTAGTTTCTTCTTAGTTATTTTATGATCTTTTCACTTTTTGTTTAATGTCTGTGTTTTAAAAAAAATGTTCAAGGATGGAAGTAAATTTTTCTATAACTCGTATTCCTAATCTCATAACCAAGTTTGAAGTGATCATATAACTTTAGTTATGGATGAGATAACTAGCAAAATTATTTCCTTGATAGTTTGCATGATGCACAACAATTCCCGTATAGATTAGAAACTTCTTATTACGACTCAGGTCTATCTCTGGAAGAATTATTTAATGTTATGACTTCTAACAATATTCAAATTCATCAAAATAATTTACAGATTCAGCAGAATACTCTACAATTCTGGCAGGATGGAAGACAATTTTGGCATGATACAAGGTCTAGCGTCTAAGATTTGGAGAGCCAACAAAACTCAGGTCCATCTCTAGAAGAATTGGTTAATGATATGACTACTAATACTTTGCAATTTCAATTTCAAAACTCAGGCCCATTTCAAATGATGGAAGCTCTCGACAGTCTAGAATCACAAAGCAAAAAAATGCAATCATCTCAACTTGAGGTGTAGCGCCCCCTTACCATAGGGTACACACTGGGACGCTCGAAGGTCATTTCGGTACATATCATACGATAATGGCGTGCTACGTTCGATCACTACATTCACTTCTTATGGTATAGCATCATAAGAAAGTCACAATATTTTTAAAACCAACTTTTTTCTCATTTTATTTCTCAAAACCGAAACTCTACATTGTGCCTTTCAACCTTTATTACATGTACATCAGCAAAACCTAGTACAAAAGTGCTATGTGAAAGAGGAAAATATACAAAATCTATCCAGTCTGTCCAAAAATTCCAACTGACCGACCTTTGAGCCATGACTTCTCTTGCCAAATCATAATCTACACGGTTGATAGAGCCTCTCAGTAGCTAGAGTTGTCTCTCGGTCCTAGAAAAACAACGTTGCAATTTTGGTCAGTTTTTGTGAACTCAATGAGGTAACCATCATCGATGGTTCACTCAGTTCATGCAACACAACATTTCACATAACATACAATCGCATTTTCATATAATTGATCATGTATCACATTTTCACTAAAGCATAGGCAATTACACATTTCAATCAATCAAACATACTTAACAAAATGCATATGAAATGCTCATGAGACACTTTTCCAATTATTACATTATTGTTACCGAGTGCCTGAAGTGTCCCTTATCCATTTTGGATACTAGGCTTATTAATAACTGTCCCTTATCCGATGAGGATATAGGACTCATTTTACTTAGTGAGTCTTAGGCTCTTAATCACTATCTGAGCTCGAGGCTCTTTTCACATGTTGAGCTTTAAGCTCTGATCGATGACTACCCTGGTCACAACTCCTATTATCTGATCATGCATTCATGTATGTAATGATTTGGTTACAATCAAGCATATTATGAATCACATAGTTTGTCACATTCACATACAAGTAGCACTTCAATATACATTCCACATTTCACAATCATCGTATCTTCTGTCTGGAATCAACAATCAAGCTGCATTCATTCAATCATTTCAAAACAGAAATTAAGCAAACAAGTAATTAAGTGAGACCGTCCAGGATACTCGCTAGTTGCTCCCGAAGCTAATGCTTGGAAGTTCCGACAACGTCTGGGGGTTGACGTTCCAATTGCTCCTCTATATCAAACAACATACACATATATCACAATTTGTACAAGCACAAGAGTTTAATAATGCATATGACCCAAATGAAATATGTACAATGCATGTTCATGAAAATCCCGGTATCATTCCATCAATTTCATTACAAAATCATTCTCATAACCAAACTCATCTAAGTGTAATTTATACTTAGGCTTATGCCTCACTATAACCCTTAAAATCTCTATTCCTTTCTCATTGACTCACTACAGATTTTTCCAAGTCGTGCTTTCGAATCTATTATTAACATTCAATCAGAAAGTGAAACTGATGTAATTGGGTCATACTCTCTTCTAGAAAAGTGTTCCTCTATGCCTCATGATTACATTAACACCAAAATCACTCAATTTGGTTCAATAATTGGAAAGATATACCTCAAACATTTTCAGGCTGTACTTATTCAAAAATAGTTTACTATGTACAAATTCCATCCAGAAATTGAACATTTAAAAGACTGAATCATAATTCGACTTGTTCATATGATTTGTAGCTCTATTTCTCTAGTTTACTCCAAAATAAAAATCATCTTATTTGGAATCTTCCAAATCTAGATATAATCAAAATACTAAGGTGTGTTCAATAAGATATTCCTATTTCCACTGTTCCAACAGATTCCACATTTTCATTTGATCAATCCTTTTCATTTCAATTCAGAATACTACAAATTTTTATTGAGAGGTATAAAAATGTGTTAGGAATCTATTGGTTCAATAATCACTTCATTTGGAGGTCTGATGATGAAGTTATGGCCAAAAGAATCAAACATGATTGTGTCCTCAATCATAATGAACCTATTTTGGGAAAATTGGCATAACTTTCACTAGATATATCAGATTAAGTTCATTCTTATATCGTTTGAAAGAAAACTTCTAAATCTACAACTTTTGTGAAGACCTAGAAGCAAGATTTTACAAGTTAGAGCAACAATTGCAATTTACTGTAGATGTCCTGTGTATGTCTGTTTAACAAACATTCACCCATAATCTACTCAAATTCACCTCTTCTAGTGCAATACCACTTCATATCAATTCAAACACCAACTTTGTTTCATTAAATCTTCTAATTTCTACTCAAATGATTCATCACATTCAACTACATCTCATAATTCAAAATTTCTTTCCTTTTTCCATAACATATCTTATTCCTAAGTATCAAGCATCTGATATTCAAAAATCATCATTTCAAGTTGATGACTACTTCATGTATACCTCGAGCTTAGCTCAACACCATCCATACCCAATTCATATTCCCTATTTGTTCATAAAGACCCAAAATAGAACACAACATATACATTCATCCACAATTTTGCTGCATCCAGTTCTCATTCTCATATCAAAATTTGAGACTCTTAAAAGCAGAATTTAAATTTGGCGTCTTCATGAAAAGTGTAGCCCTATGTTTCTAGTTTCATCCAAATTAAGAATCATCCCATTTGGATAACTAGAGAAAAAGTTATAGCTAAAACACAGAAGCATACTCAGAGATTATGTTGCTGCTACATTTTCTAGCTCAACTACCAATTTTGTTTCCCAATCTTACCCTAACACAACTCATACAAGATCACCTTTTCTACTCCATCTAATCCTCATTCTTAGCTCCTTTTCAAATCATTCCTACACTCATCCATTAACACAAACAGGTTATAAACGCAATTCTATACTCATCAACTTCCAATTCTCATTAAACATCCCTTTCACAACCAATTCATATTTCCATTGCCATTAGATAGTAATTTCTACTACCATTTAACAATTGCCTTGCCACTTGGGAATTTTCCTAGTTCAAAATGCCCAACAATTTTCAGAAATTTCTTCAAAAATTCCAGAAATTCTAAATCAACAAATACACTTTCCAAATCAATTTTTCAACACATAAAACCACATTTCTCAATATACTCACATATATAAACAATTATAACCAAAAATTGTCAATGAATGCGTGTACAATTATTTTTATGCGTAAAGATTCAATGTTCACGTGTATGTGCATATCATGTAATACATGAGCATGAAACATATTTCCTAATTTCTCGGTAATTTCTCACATTTACTATTTTAGCCTTAACATGGGTAATGGGATGTTACAAAAGGAGTATCCAATGGGCTCAATTCTCTACCATTCATAATTTTACTTGTTGAAATAAACGAATGGGTGAAACCCAGATCAACCAAAACAACAATATCCTCATCAAATAATTTAATCATACTAGTTACGACTTCTGAAGCTGTCTCTGGATCCTCCCCCGTCATAGTAAACACTCTAGCTGGTGCTTGTCCCCTCGATCTCCCTGGACGGTTCACTTTCCTGGCCACATCAGAACTGTCCACTTCAGTTACTGTTATGAGTCCCACTGTCTCAACCCTCTTTGAAGCTTGCATCTGACTTCTCTCATGTCTTGCATTCTGAGGGCACTCTCTTGCCATGTGTTCTTTCTCCCCGCAATTGAAGCACGCTCTAGTTAATCGGTAACATTCCCCTCTATGAAACCTTCCATAGTGATCACATTTAGGAATGGGTGGCTTATCCCCATCTCCCCTCCTGCTGCCTCCAGTCGTTGAGGCTTGATGTGACACAGTTTTCATCTGTTTAGCCCTGCTTGCTCCACTACTCTTCTCCTCAAACTGTGCAAGGAAAGTCCTGGCACTCCTCTCTGACATAGGAGCACTACCTCCCCTCTTAAGTTGTTCTCTCCCTTTCCACTTTCTGTTCACTGCACTCTTAATGTTCTCCACATTTTCCACTCTAAATGTTGCTTCAACCAGCTGTTGGAAGTCACGAAAATTCTGTGCCACCACTTTCTCTCTGATGGACAAGTGTAGTCCCACTTCAAACCTTCAACACCTAGCCGTTTTGCTCATCATTAACTCAGTTACATATTAGGCCAATTGTGTAAATCGGCGCTCATATTCGCTCACCGTCATCTCCCTCTAGGTGAGGCTCAAAAACTCTCTCTGCTTTTGCTGGCTGTACACTTCCGATAAATACTTTTTCTTAAAAACATTCAGGAAGTCCTTCCATGCCAACACCAGTGGCTTCATCTGACTTCCCGGGACACTCTACCACCAATGCAGAGCATCCCCTTGTAGTAAACTTGCAGCATATTCAACCTTCTCATCATCTTCATAATCCATATGCTCCAATATTCACTCCGTCTTTCTCAGTCACATCTCAACTTCCTCGGGATTAGTGGTCCCGTAAAAGTCCACTGCTTCATACTTCCTCAGCTTGTCGAACTGCTTCCCCTTCTTAACTAGGGCTGGAGTAGAAGATTGCGGCATCTGTCCCATAGCCTGGACAAACGCCTGAGTGAAGGCGTGGAACATTCTTGGATCCAAGGTAGGCACTTGTTCTAACAGGATAGGTGACTCCCACTTCTGTCATCGAGAGGGCCTAATACTGTGCCCTACAGAAGCCTCAGCATCTCCCTCAGCATCATCCGTGCCCTCCTCTCTTAGTGGAGGGTCAGGTGCAACTGATCTTTTCAATACTCCTCGTGTCCTTTTACAAGGTGGCATTTCACTACTTCAATAGAAACATTAGCGATTAGCTTACATTTTATTTTAATCCTATTTCCTACATGTATGCATGATATACATGCCACTTAATACAGATAATCAATTCACAATGCACCAATTTATCACATATCACAACAATGCATAGTACAATGTATTCTAAGACTAGGACTCTTTAAAACCTAAGCTCTGATACTACAAGATGTTGGACCTCGTTTCCGAAGCCCAACTATCCAGAGTCATAAAGCGTGAGCGGGTTTCCTTGTAGGGTTATTTCAATGAATCCTCACTTTCTTTGAATCAATCTTTTTGGAATCAACCCCAAAGGCTATCATTTTATTGTGGAAAGGTAGAAAAATGTGTTAGGAGTCCAATGCTTCAAGAATCACTTCATTTGGATGTGCACGTGACTACGAAACGGTTCCAATTTTACCCAAACACAATCAACTCTCATGCTCAATTCAATCAATCACAAATTCATATTCTCATGTTTTTTCTTTATACAAAATGCCATGACATAATTTGATGGCATAAATGATCATACTCACAATTTAACTATATCAAAATGTAATGCATCTTTCAATGCATAACATAACATAAAACACCTCATAGCAATTCACAATTTAGAAATTTAAGCATATACACACACATATAGGCACATTGCCCATTTACACAATGACCATAAATATTTTACCCACCTTATAACTTTTGAAAATCCAAACTCAATTTGGCCCTTCCCCTAGCTCTTGGGTAGGATTTTCTTGAATTCCTAAAACAAACCAATTTCCCATTAAATTCCAGTCAATAAAACCCCTAAAACTTAAAGATCACAACAAATGAAATCATTGCTAAGTTGGGTTTAGCATTAACTTACCCATGGTCTATCTAGGTTAGAAAAGCCAAAATCTAGTTTAGAAACCCTAAAAATCAAATGGGTCTCTCAATCATCTTCCAACACAAAGCCCCTTTCTCTCTCTAAAACTCCTTCATTCTAACAAAGCAAGAGGAAAAGATGAACTTACCTTGACAAAGCTTCTTCCTTCTTTTTCTTCCCACGATTTCTCCTTCCTTTCTCTTCTTTCTCCACTATTTTTTCCTTCTTATCTTCTTCTTTTCACGTTTTTTCTTCTCTGTTCTCTTAGCTTCCACAACACTCTCTCTTCCCTCTTCTAATTTCAAGACCACTTTTATTCTCTTTCTTCCAAAATTGCCCCTCACTTACTTGGCCTTCCTAATTTTACCCTTTCTTTTGTCTTTTATGACTCTAACTCCTTTAATCTACTTAACGCCATAGTAATTCTAACTAAGTTCCAATCTTTCCAACTAATTTTCAATCTTTATTCATACATAATAAATTAATGGCTCAATTCTAAACATAAACAAATAAACCAACAAACAAACATAAATAAATAATTACACAAATAATAAGAAATTTAGAAAAAATTTTAGGATCCAACAGAATCCATCCGTCGACAATCCTAACTTAACGTTTTGACTTTCAGCTGGAAACTCATAATGGGTGTCATTAAAATGTTTCCATGCTAGTGCATCTGATAGATGACTCATTATTTCATCTTTCTGTTCGTGTTCATTATGTCATCTCATGTGAGATGCAGTAATATCAGAAGCATATGGTCTTTGAAGTCTGGGAGTTAGCAGGAAATAATACATCCGCTTCCAAGATATTAATTTCTATTTCATAGAATGCTTTTTAGGCTTGAACCTAGATTGACCATAAAATTTCACTCTTGTAAATCCACATAATTTCCCTAATACAACATACATCCTAATTTGCAACAATCAATCTTTTCAACAGGAAAACCAAGACCCCTAATAAGTTTCTTTATATTATAAAAACTATCAACCATTGTATGATCAGGAGCCAATGATTGATTATACCAGCCAATAATTTTATCAAAACTACGGTCAGAAATATGCCCTTCAGAATTTATGTTCAATATTCTAGCAATTGAAGACAATTGAGTCATTATCTCACAATTTGGCCATAATTCTTGGTCAGCTGAGTGTAGTAAGTCAAAAAACTATTTTGCATGTGGGTTTGGTTCTTCTTCAACATTTTCTATATTTACCTGAAATGTATAATCGGCTGCATCATAAACCATTTGCTTGTAAAGATTTTCATTTTCATCCACATTATTTGTTCTAAATCAAATCCCCCTTTCAAACTCAGTTAAGTCATCAATTTGCACTTATTTCAAACTCTGTAAGCGATGCAGGTCATGTTATCACTAACCGAATTGTGTTTCCTTTTCGTAGTTGTTTACACGTAAAAGAAGAAGAAGAAGAAGAAAAACAAGAAGAAGAAAAGCCGCTAATCATATATGAGTTAAATAAGCTGTGGGCGATCGAGCTGAAGACCGAAGGTGACAAGCAGGATGTCAAGTCTCCACAACCATTGGCGTTACTTTTACAGAGACCATCCTGGTGTGAGAAGGGTGATGCCCTAAAAGATGAGTGGACATTAGAGTATGATGGTGAAACGATGAAGTTTCACTTCTCAGAAGCCTCGAGGCATCGTGCTGATACGGAGCCTACTTCGAGGAAAGGTGCTCCAGGCTCTTCACGGAGTTTGAGCATGCTTCCTGTTGGACTCAAGCATCCATTCGATAATGGATGATGTATATATGCCAAGGGTCAAGCTTATGACCTTTAATAAATGCTTAATGGGAGGCACCCCATCTGTATCCTTTTTTTTCTTCTCTTTTATGCATTTCTTTTGAGTGTTTGCTTTGAGTGTTTTACTTGTTTTCTTTGGTTTGTTTTGTTTGTAGGCATTTGAAAAGGAAGCTGCAATCATTCATTTCAAAGCTGCATATAGCGTCTTCAATCTAGGGGAGTACTTATGTTCTCATCCCTCTTTTATGCTTTTATTATTTTTGGACATTGAGGACAATGCCCATTCTAGGTGTGGGGGAAGGAATTGGAGTATATGTGTGTGCCTCTTTTCGGTTTTTGCATGTGGTTATGCATGTTAATCCATTAAGCTTTATCATATTAGTTTGGATGAGAATAAGTATATGCATGAAATTAAATAGGGCTAAGTGAGTCTTAAGTGAATCATGTTGATTGATTACAATAACTGATCTTGTAATCTTAGTCAAAATTTTGACATTTGAGTGATGAGGTAATTATGGAATTAAGGTGAATTCTTGAAATTAAACCTGTGAGCGAGATTTGAGCCTAAATGACATCACCTTTATGTTATGCTATTTCTTTGAATTATGTGGTGCTCCTTTATTCATATTGCCTTCAGAACTTACATGGAACTGGTTTGAATTTATTTGATTACATGGGATATAGACATGATTAAGGCCTTCTTAGTTTTTAAACCTTTTAGCTTAAAAATGACCCACCTAGTTATTTTCCCTTTGTAAACATTTTTGAGCCTTTAACCTTGTTTTTCAATCAATCACCTTATATTGAAACCCAAAAACTCTATTAGCCTTACCCTATCACAAGATGAATGAAGCATTGAGTAATTTGGGACTTTTGTTCTGTATTGTGTTTTGAGATATTTTTATAGGTACTTTTACTCATGTGTTTATTATTTTCTCTTGTTTTTATCGTTTTCCCTTGTTCTTAGCATTATTCAAAAAAAAGAAAAAAAAGGAAAGAAAAGAAAAAAAAAAGAAAAAAGAAAAAAGAAAAAAGAGAAAAGAGAAAAAAAGACAAAGAAGAATAAAGCATAGTAGTACTGGTTAGTAATGAGTAGTTGCAATCCTTTTTATTCATGTTTATCTCAGAATTTTAATTTGAGTGTCCCTTTTACTTAGTATTTTGTGAATGCTTGTGATCAACTCTTTACCATTTTTGTTAACCTTACCTTTGAACCTAGGCCCATTACAACCCTTAATAAAGTCCTTATGATCTATTAGCCCAAGTAATCCGAATGAATGATAACTGGTGAATTTGCAAGCCTATGGTAGTGCAATATGTTAGAGAGAGATTTGAGAGAAACTCTTTGACCTCAAACACTTGAGCGTAAGAGCGAAATCTGTGAGAAGGATCCACTTTGAGTTCATAGTTACTTTTGAACAAAGATGTCTTATTTTGACTTCGTTTATTTGCATTGGTGAAAAGCGATTATGATATTGTTGCAACTTAAGTTTTATTGGCCCAAGTTAATAGATTGTGTGCACTTGATCTGATGAAGGATGAATTGACTAAGTGTAGTGGTTTGACATGTTTGCTCGAGGGCGAGCAAAGGTTTGGTGTGGAGGAATTTGTTAAGTTATCAATTTGCGCTTATTTTGTATTTAATTATCTTTAATATGTTGAAATTATTATTCAAAATTAATGGAATTGTCTTATAATTGTTTGAAGATGATTCTCAACACTTTAGAGACAAAATTGAATCAAAAAGATGAAAAATAAATGAAGAAAAGAAATTTCAAGTCTGGCAGCAATTCAGTCACTAAGCGTGGGCACGTGCAAGGATGAAATTAATTTCCAGATCTGCTTTCAAAATTCTGAATCTGATTCTTTTGAGATTTTTATAATCTTTTAAGATCAGGTTGATGGAGATTCACAATCTGAACATGTGGGAAACGTGATCTGCAAGATACGATGAAAAAGGAAAGGATCGGGAGGCATTAAAAGGAGCAAAAAGTTACTGTTCACGCAGACCCATTTTGAGGAGTAGTATTGACATTTTTCTTCATTCTTCTTCTATTCTTTTTAGCAGCCCTTAGGAGTAGTTTTTACGTTTTTTTCTGCACTTTTCTTCTTTTGGTTTTGTCGACAACCATAGTTAGTTTTCAATTTCTGCAGTGTTTCTCTAGGGATTTTTCAAATTTCTAAGAAAGACTAGGGATGGAAACTTTATGTTTTCTTATTTCTTTGATTTTCAATTCCGTTATGAGTAGCTAAACTTCTTATCTTGGTTGAGGGGAACCTTATTATCATCTATTATGCGTGAGATGTTTCAATAAAGTTTGTTCATTGATGAATATTGAATATCTTCTTATTTACTTTATTTAATTGAATTGATTGATTTCTAGGTGCACAAATAGGAATTGATTCATTCAATAGCTAGATGAATGAAATATGACGTTCAGTTTCATTAATCGCAAGTAGCAATTAGAATTACCTTCTTTACATTAGAGTCGGAAATTCTAAGAAGATATTCATCTTGATTAAATGCATATCGTATATGTGTTATCTTGTTCATTGGTTTCTTAGTTCTTAAAGCTATTATTCAATTGAACCTACGATCGTATCTAGGTTGTTGATTAATAAGAATGCTTAGAATACATATTTCTATCCATTTACACTTAAGAGAAAACATCCCCCAATGAATGTTTGTTGATGAACTGAATTTTATATCAAGGATCCATTTTAGTGTGATAACATTGGTGACCCGAAACTAAAGTTTGTCTATTAAATTTTTAGATCTAATTATTTTTGTTAATTTTTCGATTTTTTCATTTCTACATTCTTGAATTTACGTGAATTGGAAACCCCCCCTTTCATTACTTTGTTTTAGTTTTGAACTCGTAAACTCTTTACCGTTAAAATTCCTCGTGAGAACGATCCCAACTTTCCACTACTATATTAATTTGTATTAATGAAAGTAGGTTTCCTTTTGAATTTGGTTACAGGCGACAACAGTACCAACTGATTCAACCCAACCAGCTAAAAATTAGAAGTTACTTACAAGCAACATTTAGGGCAATCAGTATAATGCCAAATTTGCCCTTAATTTTTGTCCAACCTCATTACCGTCTCTCTCGTTTTCTCGTTTCTGTGTGTTTGGGTTACTGATATGTGCTTTTAGGATTTTAAACTATTCTATGATGCTAAGTATCTGTTTGGATGGGCTTATACCAATAGAGCTTTTGTTGATAGAGCTTTTCTGAGAATAGCTTCTCTAAGAAGCCAGTTGCCTATTTGGCTGTCATTTAAAAATGGGTTTTTTTAAGAGCTTCATACAATAGATTGTTTGGCAACATAAAAATAAAAAATACTTTTAATTTTAACTATATTTTATTTTGTAATAAAAATTATTTATGCATATAAAAGTATATTAAATAATATGCAAAGCACAATATATTAATTATTACATAATTTTAAACCATATGAAACACAAATGAAAATATATCTAATCAAATCTTTTATATGGATTATAACAGAAGTAAAACTAATATCAAAAATAAATATTAAAACATATAAAAAGTCAAATAATATTATATAATTCCCAAAATAAACGTGAAGATGGGTTTGTGGGTATTGTGAAAATTATGTGTAAAACATAAGGACAAAAGAGACTAAAAAAATGGCTCATTAATTGATCTGAAAATTTTAATAAAAAAATGCTTTTTTTAGAAGCTTCAAATTTGAGCTTCTTAAAAAACTGTATTTTAGCTGTCAAAAAAAGCTATATCTACTAAAAAAGTGTTTTTCATTTTACAGTCAAACACTCATTTTTCTTTAAAAAAGCTTTTGCGATGAAAAAAGTACTTATTCACCCTCTAAAAGTTCAATCAAACAAAAACTTTAGCCAATTTCTTGTTTCATAAGAAAATTTTAGATTATTTTTAATATCATATATTCAAATAAATTGACTTACTTATTCATTTATGTAAATTAATTTATGTAATACTTTACAAAATAAAAAATACTTTCGTTTCTTCCTTTTGTTGGAGTTCGAACTCTAAAAATTAATAACAAAAGTAATATAAATTTCAAGATTTTTATTATAATACAACTTAAATTTTAATGTTTCATAACGTTTTCAAAGGTTAAAACTAAGTTCAAAATAGACTCTTAATATATAAAAAATACAATGAGTTAATTAATAACGTGATATTTTTATTTTTTATTTTTTTATGAACTTTACTGTCTAAATCACATTATACTGCACAGATTTTATTAAAAAAAATTAAAGTTTTTTTATTTTTTAAATTTATTAGTGGGGTGGTATCATGTCATATAAGTTGCTAAGGGTGGTCGAGTTGGTAGAGTGACGGGGTATGGAGCTAAAAGAACCTGTGTTCGATTCCTTCTACTTACGCTCTCTCGATTAAGTCTGTCATACAGGGCTTGCCTAATGCGGAGTACCCGGTTGACATAATTTGCAGGCTATTGCGTCAATTTAGAGATTTACTTAGTGCACATCTAAAATATAACGACTGCAGGTTCCTCCGTTTAAAAAAAAGTCATATAGCTTACCCGTAATAATAGAATTTATTTAAAAAGTTTTAAAATATAAAAATTATATCAATAATAACGTGTCATTTAATTAATAGAAGTTTCATTTTATTTAAAAAAATTATCTATTAGTTGCTTATTTCTAACATTTTGAAAACGTTAAATTGAAATTGAACATATTTAAAATGTTAATATTTAAATTGTATTTTAATACAAATATACATACTCTTTTTGACCTCTAAGTTTTATGTCATAATGTAAACAAATAACAATAGACCAATTTCTTTATAATTGCATTACAATCTTTTCTTTTTTATAATGAAAAACTTATATAATTTTTAGATATACGTCATAAAATCTTATTATTGTTTAAAACTAGAAACAATTTCTGTAATAGTTAGAAATAAAATTGCGTAGTATTATAATTTTTTATATTTCACGTATAAGTGAAATTTTAGTTATTATTATTATTATTAAATGAATAAAAATTTATTTTTATTATTTATAATATTTGATTTTTTTTTTTCTGTTTCTGATTCTCTCACTATATTTAATGAAAATCAAGACCTCAAAAAGGTGTCTAACTTCTTATTCCAATTTTGCCCCTCAGGAACGTCTATAATAGTTCAACTCACAAACAGAATGAGACAGAGCAGAGCAGAGCAGAGCAGCACGAGTTTGCTCACTTTCCTCTTACCTGGTAGCTGTGTAAGATTCTCTGCCAGTTTCGTGCTCATTCTCTCCCACCAATGGCGGGATCTTCCATCAAACCCTCTCCACTCTTAAAAGATGAACTTGATATTGTAATACCCACAATTCGAAACCTTGATTTCTTGGAGATGTGGAGGCCATTCTTTGAGCCATATCACTTGATCATAGTCCAAGATGGTGATCCCTCCAAGACCATCAAGGTTCCTGAAGGTTTTGACTATGAGCTCTACAACAGGAATGACATTAACAAGATTTTGGGTCCTAAGGCCTCTTGCATTTCCTTCAAGGACTCTGCCTGTCGCTGCTTTGGCTACATGGTCTCCAAGAAAAAGTATGTCTACACCATTGATGACGATTGCTTTGTGAGTTCCTTTTTCTTTCTAGTTCTCCTGATTCCTGAATACCCTTTTGCTTAAATTCTCTGTTTATAAGAAGGTTTATGATCTAATTTATGATTCTTGCTAAATCCGACTCAAAGATCCAACCTTCAAGCTTGAAGTTCTTCAACATCTGGTTATGGAAAATCTACTGAAGAAATTGCTGAGCAATTCAGATCCTCAGTGACAGCCTCCAGTAGCATGTCACCTACATTTTTTAGAGTAGCTAAACCTGTGACTTTTCATGTCTGTTTAGGTCCTAAACTTTGTATGTTCATGTGCAGGTGGCTAAAGACCCATCAGGCAAAGAGATCAATGCACTAGAGCAGCATATAAAGAACCTGCTAAGTCCATCAACTCCATATTTCTTCAATACTCTTTATGATCCATACAGAGAAGGGGCAGACTTTGTCCGTGGATATCCTTTCAGTCTTCGGGAAGGTCACCCTACTGCTGTTTCTCATGGTCTCTGGCTCAACATCCCTGATTATGATGCTCCCACCCAACTTGTGAAGCCTATGGAGAGGAACACAAGGTATTGGGACCCCTATAGATTTGGAGCATCTGCGATCATCAGGAATTATGTAATCCTAACACCATTAAAGTTTCTAACTCATTTCCCTTTTCCAGGTATGTTGATGCTGTTATGACAATTCCTAAGGGAACCTTATTCCCTATGTGTGGTATGAATCTGGCATTCAACCGCGAGTTGATCGGGCCTGCAATGTATTTCGGTCTCATGGGTGATGGCCAGCCAATTGGACGATACGATGACATGTGGGCAGGCTGGTGCGTGAAGGTAGATTCTGCTCACAATTCCCTGGAGCCAATAGCTCTATTTCCATTTTGCAGCCTAGCTTAGCATGTGTTTAAACAAACATTCTTAACTGAACATTTTTCTCAACTTTCAGGTGATATGTGATCATATGGGGTGGGGTATTAAGACCGGCTTGCCCTACATTTGGCACAGTAAAGCAAGCAACCCTTTCGTGAATCTGAAAAAGGAATATAAGGGGATCTATTGGCAGGAAGAGATAATCCCATTTTTTCAGTCAGCTGTGCTTACAAAAGAATGCAATACTGTTCAGAAGTGCTATATTGAATTGGCTAAGCAAGTGAAGGAGAAACTTGGCAAATTAGATCCTTACTTCACTAAGCTAGCAGTTTCCATGGTTACTTGGATTGAAGCTTGGGATGAACTCAACTCTCCTCAGGGAAAATCTGTAGAGGAAAAACCTGCAAAGTTAACCAATGGCAATGCCAAGTAGATGCCTTTCTACTTATAAATTTGATTGCTGTTTAATTATATCTTGGATTCTGTTTTTTTTTTCTTCTCTTCCTCTTACCTGTTTGGAACTTGTACTACTATGAGCTTACACAAACAAGATATCAGGTTTGGAATATATATAACAGCTTCGGTTGCTGGTATAATACAGATTTGTGTTTTGTTCTAAAGAATCCAAAAGTTTAATCATTTTGATGAGACTCTGATGGTGAAATCTAATTGTATGATGAGTTTGAAATTGAGCTTCTGCCTCCAGAATCCACACCAAGGAAGTGAATACCACTACTGAAATTTACTGTCAAACACGAGGTCCAGCAACAATTTTCATTTGACCACTTTTCACACCAACAATGAGAAATGGTAAAATAAGAAAAGGCTACCATCCCCATTCATTTTAAACTGTACACACTCAGTAACACACTATGGAACAGAACAACCTTAAATCCTAGAGGTCCTGCTTGGTGGTTGTGCTGTAGTGAATGGCTTCCTGCAACCTAAAATCCAATATCTCCAACAACACAACTCTTTTCTTTTTGGTGGTATTGTTACTCATAAAACATAACCTCTTAACACAGTTGAACTAATGAACCAATCAATCAAATGTTTGTTACTTGTTACAGACTGAATCATCCCTAAATTGTTCATGGCTAGCAGACGGAATACCCCAGTAATTAGTTTTTTTAGGCTCCATTGCCAAGATGGAAGCTTTTTAACTCCAAAATTTACTTTTCATTTACTCATTTATAACGCCAGCTTAATCACGCAATGTGCATTCAAGAAATAACTAAAAATTGCAGCATCAAATGGTGCAAACTGCTAAAGCCTATGAGGTGATGCTTCACATGGCTTGTAACAGTTAGTGCAATAAGTTTCATAAACTTTCAGGTTGTAAAATGTAGTCAAAATTTAATAATAATAAAAACATTTGTCATATTAACGTCAAATTTTCAGTACTTTGGGACCATTTGTAGTGATGTAATCATTAAAGCATGAAGAAGCAATACTTTTATGTTTTACAAAGACATCCTACCATTGCCATATTGCCATTTGTAGCATTATTTAAGAATAAGATATCAAGTGCCTTAACAATCCAACTTTAGCCGGATTATTACCGATGTAATTATAAAAAGTAAAATTTTCAAGATTTTTAGATGGATAAATTTGAATTTTCGACTAGCCTAGCGCCAACTCTTCGATATATTTTTTGCTAGAAGTATCCTTGACCTTTGATAACGAGTGAGACCAAATAATTCAATGGCGGTATTTGTTGAACCATACCACATAGTTCCAGTAACAACAAAAGCTGCAAAAAAGACAGCAACCATACTACTAGGAAAAACAGTTTCAATATTTCCTTTCAAATCGTGAGGGGTCCCTCTATCCCAAAACAAAGAGGCCTTTTCGACTCTCTAATTATTTATTATATTCTCTCTTTTCATTAACAATTCAAAATGAGTTCCCTTTCTCTTGTCCGGAATTTTATTCCCGATTAACAAAGGGTCAGAGAAACTTTCTAGTTTCGGAAGCCGAAATCGACAAGATTGTAGATCTAAAGGGGCAAATTATTTTCTTCGTTAGTTTCCTTTTTTTTACTCAAATTTATATCACCCGAAGTGAAGAATATGATTGCTATTATTTAGTGAAGCAAAAAGTAGTAATTGAAGTACAAACAAAAAAAAGAGAAAAAATTCACGAGCAATTTAATATATACAAATCCGTATACATATGTTTAAATAAGTATAAGTGCTTATTTATCAAAATTATATAGTGTGTTACAACAGGTTATATGGGAAAGCCCAACCTAAAAGCTAGCTTAAAAGGTTAGAAAACTCGTAAATCTATAAACCCCACATTAGCTCCTTTTATTACCAATGTAGGACAATTAGACTGTAACACATCTGAGTCTTAGGACAACGGGTGGTGATGCCGATATTGTATTGTTCGTTCGCGCCTAGAAAAGGTCTAGCACATAGCCAACCCGCGGATACCTGGGCTACGTAACGTGGTGGAATATTACGGTCTAATTACCTCACATAGGTAATAAGAGGGACTAATGTGAGGTTTATAGGCTTATGGACTTTCTCACCCTTTAAGCTAGTTTTTAGGATTAGGCGCTCTCATAAGACCTGTAACACAACGTGGATCTTTTGCTGCTATATACTTGATTTTCATGATATATCAATTAGAATAAAGTTGTTATTGTACATATTATGCATCTACACACTATATCTTTACTAGTTAAGGGTAAGATTGCGTATTTTTTAACTTTCTCAGGCCTTGCTACTTCTGCTATGCATCAATACACCATGTAATATATAGATAATTACACTTTACCTAATATGGTGTTTAAATATTTTGACTATAAAAATAAGCATTAAACAATTCGACTTGTAATGATAGATACATAATTGTATCAATAAAAAGCTATTAAGTCGTAGTTAAATGATGCAAATTATACTAGAATATCATCTATGCAATTAAATATAGATTCAATTTATTTCTTAGAAGCTTATTTTTAATAAGAGTAAATTAAATGTTAATATTATTGGATTATTTGGCACAATATTTTCTTGTCGTAAATAAGGTCCATATTGAAAATATTAAAAAAAATTGGTATTAAGATAGAAAGTAATATGCATTGAGAGTAAAAAAAATAAATTTAATAAAGGAAAAGAAAAATAATTAAATGAGTATCTTTTTTCCAATACAAAAAATATTAAGCATACTTAAATATATGCCTTTTCTTGTATTAAAATCAATTTAAATAATCAAATTTATCTCTTTATAACATTTTTCTATCATGAATTTAATAATTTTTAATAAAAAAACATGAGTTAGGGGCTTTTATTAAATATAGACATGCAAAACTTATCAATATTTAAACTAAGATATTTTTTAGTTTTAATGTACTTCTCATCAATTTTTAACAAATATTATAAAGAAAAACTCAATATTGTATAAAATTAGATACTCAATTTTCTTGTCATATAGATTAGATCATAGTTGTTATTTTACTCAACATGCATTCATATAACATACAATAAATAGAAGATAATTAAAAATTACCCTAGTGATATTTAATGCTTATTTCCAAGAGGTAACTAACTCTATCTATTAAATAGCTATTATCTTAAATGTTGCAAATTATTTTTAATACTCTTTCCCATAAATACCATTCTTGTGCCTAAAGCTTAGTATAAGCCCACCCACCAAGCATCACTCATTGTATATATACATATACATATACAAATACATATACGTATACACAATGGTTAAAAATTAGAACGAAAGTTAAACTGATAAGACAAAAAGTTTAAAGTTTAAAAGGTTCAATTGATATTAGACTATTATAAAACTGGCTAAAGATTGAATAAAATTAAAAAATTGAAATATAATTGAAAGAAATTGTCCTAACCTATTGAAGAATTTGAAGTTTAATTAAAAAAATTGTTAAATAAAATTAATTAATTAATTTAGTTTATAAGAACTTATTAATTAATAAAAATAGACTGATTACTTAATAAATTAAGCAGTTTTTAACAAGAGTTATTAAAATAAATCGAGCCAGAAAATTAAAAAATGAACCGAAAAGTTGGACGATTTAAGACAATTCAAAGTTTTTATGGTTAATCAACCGAATCGGTTGACTATTTTAGTCATTTCATATACATATTTAAATTAGGGGGTGTTTGGTTAATAAGTATAGGAAGAAAATAATTGTAACACCCCTTATACGGAACCTACAACCATCCACACATAAGGCAACTAATTTCTTGTACATACATTCACGACATGCATTTTGGTTCAATGGTATACACATACATATTACAAAACTCCTCAATGCTTAACATTATCATTTAACAATAGTAAAACATTTTTACATTTACATAGTAATCCAAAAGAAAACATACACTTTATTTTAACCATTACATGTACAATCATCTTTAACTAAACACGCCTTCTATAAGTACTTTTTGTTCTATCTGTTGGCCTTGGTCCCTACAGATGTTCACTGTACCTCATTCCTATGACTTGGACCTACACGGATTAACATTCGTGCTAAGCTTAAAAGTTTAGTGGGGAAACACTTAGTTTGATGACTACTCACAACAGTCATCCGCCAAGAATATACATTCATGAACATCGCACAAAAATAAATAATGATGGCATACTTAATCAAATAAATAATGCAAACATGCTTCAATATTTTTTTCCATATACCATAAATTCACATTCAAACTCAACCATTGATATTCAACACTCAATGATACAAATTATCAATACAACTGCAAATGCTCATTCATATACCGATTATTTATGTTGTCATACTATATTTCTTACTTATATCTCTTTACTTTACTTTCTGTGTTAGGTCTGCACATTTTCTGTGAGTGTGGATAACGGATGCTTTGGATACTTGAAGGTATCGGACTGTGAATACCTGAAGGTATCAAACTGTGGATACCCAAAGATATTGAACTGTGGACACTAGTGGTGTCAAACCAGTGTTTTAAAAATCGAACCGAACTGGCCGGTCGGACTGGAGAACCTATGAACTGGAGTATGAAACGGTCCGGTTTAGCCCTTATTTTTGTGAGTGATTGACCCGTTTATTTTGTAGTTGGATCAATAAAAACTGCTGAACTGGTGAAAGAATGAACCGGCTGGTTCATTTAAAAAAGAGTTTTCATTTAAAAACCAAAAGATTTAAAACTCTGGGAATTAAGAAGACAGAACGCCGCCCTCTGCCACTGTTTAGTTCACTCTTCATCGGCTAAAATTCTTAGCAGGTCTTTTTTCATCTCTCTCTCTCACGTCTCTCTCTCTATCTCTTTTAATAAGTTTATGTTTCATTTTTCCTGTGCTTCTCTTGGGAATTTGTAGGTTCATTCTTTCAGACTTTTGTAGCTTTTCATTCTTTTATGGGTGGAAGTCTTGGGTATGTTTCTGGTTCTGAATATCAACTTTTACGTTGTGTCTGTTTCGGTGTTTCCAGTTCTACTTAAGACATGTGATTAGGGAGAAAAAAAACATAAAGTATTGGGAAGAAAAAAAGCAAAGTTGGAATGACGATGACTAGGAATCCCATTTTCTTTATCCTTCTCTTCAATAAACAAATGATTGGCTAGGCACACTTTCAACTTTTGTATCTGTTACTTTCCATTTTCTACTTTTGCGTATTGTGCTTTGTAAAATTCTAAGGTTTTTTATATTTTTAATAACAAGATATTTTTTATGTTATATTGTACTTTACATTAGCAGCACCTTTTTAAGTTAAGCCATTACAAACTATGTTGGATTTAAAGAATTAATTAATAACCTTTAGTATATTTTTAATCAAAAGAAAAATTTAGAGCATGTTTTGTTTTATTTTTATTTTTAGTTTTTTGTTTAAAA
>JAOTBA010000001.1:1369167-1381952 GCA_025629845.1 Erythroxylum squamatum | reverse complement strand
GGGAAGAAAGCCATTGGGTCAAAATGGGTTTACAAAGTCAAGTTTAACTCTGATGGCACTGTGGAAAGGTATAAAGCTCGTTTGGTAGCAAAGGGGTATAATCAAACTGCTGGGATTAATTTCTTTGATAGCTTTTCTCCGGTGGCTAAGTTAGTCACGATAAGAACATTTCTGGCTATAGCAACTAAGATGAATTGGTTTGAGCATCAGTTAGATATTAATAATGCTTTCTTGCATAGATATCTTAAGGAGGAGGATCCCGCCAGAAGGTTATACAAAGGCTGGTAAAGGAGAGGTATGTAAATTGAAGAAGTCTTTGCATGGTTTGAAGCTAGCCTCTAGGGAGTGGAATTCGGAGTTTACTGCTCAGCTTTTGCAGTATGGGTTTGTTCAGTCGGTGAATGATCATTGTTTGTTCACTAAAGATACTAAAGGTGGCTTTGTGGCTCTCTTGGTTTATATTGATGATGTGTTAATTGGTGGTAATTGTGAAGAAGATATCATTGCCATTAAACAGTTTTTACACTCTCTCTTTACTATTAAAGATCTGGGAAATGCTAAATATTTTTTGGGTATTGAGATTACTAGAACTCCTAAGGGTACTTTCATTTCTCAAAGGAAGTACTTACTGGATATTCTAGCTGATTGTGGTTTTGTTGATTCTATTGCTGCTACTACTCCATTACCTCGTAATCACAAGTTTGATGAGAAGAGTGCATTATTTTAGGATGCTGATAAATATAGAAGATTGGTTGGGAGATTATTGTACTTGAATATGACTAGACCAGATAGTACTTTCAGTGTGCAGCAACTTAGTCAATTTGTGGCTTCTCCAACGCTTGCTCATTGGGAAGGAGCTTTACACGTGTTGCGGTTCCTTGCTAGGACCAAGGATAGAGGTTTGTTCTATAATAATGATTGTGGTGTGCAATTGACTGCTTATTGTGACAGTGATTGGGCATCTTGTCCAATTTCTAGGAAGTTCGTGAGTGGTTATTGTATGTTTTTGGGGAATTCCTTGATTAGTTAGAAAAGTAAGAAACAAAATACTGTCTCACGATCTAGTTGTGAGGTCGAATATCGAAGTATGGGTACTGATGTATGTGAGCTTCAATGGTTGGTGTATTTGCTCAAAGATTTCAGAGTTATTGTTTCTTTGCCCATTGATATTTGGTGTGACAATTAGTCGGCTCTTCATATCACCGCTAATCCGGTCTTTCATGAACGGACCAAGCATCTAGAAATTGATTGCCACTTTGTGCGTCAGAAGTTTAAGGAAGGTTTTATTACTCCTCGCTATGTTTCTACTCATGATCAAGTTGCTGATGTTTTCACTAAATCATTGGCAGCTCCTCAGTTCCATCAATTCACTGTCAAGTTGGGCTTGATTCCTCATCCATCTCCAACTTGAGGGGTGTGTGTGAAAGATAACATTCATTTGTTAGTTAGTTAATTACACAGTCAATTGTGTACAATTAATTGTAATTAGAAAGTGTACAGCTACAGTTAGTGGTTAGTACAGTTTGACGTTAGTAGTTGGTAGTCTGTACTTGTATAGTTGCAGTATTCTGTATATAATAGTCACAAATACAATACAAGCTGAATAAGAGAGTATTATTCAGTAACTCTGTTTACTTACTTCGTATAGTTAATAAGTTTGTACAGTGCTATTAGGGACTTTGTTAATGATAATAAGCTTGTGGTTCTTGCAATTCTCGAGACAAGAGTCAGGAGGCAGAATATTGGTAAGATTCTTAAAAACTTGATTAGAGGATGGATCGGTGTCACTAACATTGATAAGGCAAAAAAAGGGAGAATTTGGATTCTATAGGATCCCAATGTGGTCGACATCAGGAGTTTAAGCTTTTCTGATCAGTTTTTTCATTGTGTGGTATCTTCTCTTAATCTTCAATATAATTTTTTTTTTACTTTCATCTATATGCTCATAATTCTGTTAGTAGGAGAACACAATTATGGGATGACCTTAAACTTCTTGCTAATTCGGTATATGATCCTTGGTTGTTGGATGGTGATTTTAATTGTGTTTTGAATGAAGCTGAAAGGTTGTATGAAAATAATACTGCAACCAATGTTACCTCAGAACTTTCAGATCTGTTGGATGGTCTGGATTTGTATGATATGAAGTTTTCTTGTCATTTTTTATTTGGTTTAATAAACATGAAGATAATACAAGAATGTTTAGCAAGCTAGACAAAGCCTCGGTTAATCAGAGGTGGTTGTTTTCCTATCCTGATGTGCAAGCTCATTTTGATGATTTTAGAGTTTCTAATCATTATCCTATGATGGTCTCTTTATTTGTCTCTCAAAGACCGAAAATAATTCCTTTTCGATTTAAGAATGCCTGGGCTGATGATGATGGGTTCCTACACTTGGTTAAAGAGGTTTGTTATTCTAGGGCTGATGGTTTTGAGATGTATAGGGGTGGTGTCCAAATTGAAGATTTTGAAAGTCATATCGAAATATTTAAATGTCAAGAAATTTGGTAATATAGAGAAGTAAATTTCAGATGTTAAAGATGCATTTGGCTCAAGCCCAACATCAGATTAGAGATGATCCTTTGAATATTGAGTTGGCTGCTAAAGAAAGATGTCTATTAAAAGATTTTGCAGATGTTATAAAAGCTTTATCTTCTCAGGTCTCTCAACAAGCAAAGCTCAAATGGATGAAATATGGAGATGATTGTTCTGCAATGTTTCATACTTCTGTCAAACAGTAGAGAAATCAGAACAAAATTAATTTACTTTTTGATGATACTGGTACTCAAATAACTGATTCAAATGAGTAGCCCATGTTGTTGATTTTTATAAAAACTTATTTGGTAATGTTAGAGATTCTGCTTCTTTCCAATAGGATGTCTATGCTAGAGGTCCTGTTATTTTTCAGTCTTAAGCTAATATATTGCTTGCTTTGCTTTTTGATGAAGATATCAAGAGAGCTTTTTTTAGTATTGATAATGATAATTCACTAGGTCCTGATGGCTATAATGCTTATTTTTACAAGAGGAGCTGGGATATTATTGGGAAAGATATCTGCTTGGCTTTTAAAGAGTTCTTCCATTCAGGAAAACTTCTTGGTTAGTTAAATGCTGCTGCTGTTTCTTTGATTCCTAAGGTTAAAAATCTGACTTACATGAAGGATTTTAGACCTATTTCTTGTTGTAATGTCCTGTATAAGGGAATCACAAAAATTTTGACTGAAAATTTGAAGAAGGTGATTTAGGATTTAATTGATCCAACTCAAGGGGCTTTTGTTCCAAGTTGATCTATGGTGAATAATATTTTGGTTAGTCAAGATATTTTGAAACATTATGGTTGGGGTAATATTTCTCCTGAGTGTGCTTTCAAAATTGATATTCGTAAAGCTTATGATTCAATTAGTTGAGACTTCCTTGAAGATTTGCTTATTGGATTTGGATTTCCCCAGAGATTTGTACAGTGGATTATAAGTTGTGTTAGAACTGGTAAGTTTCTATTTTGGTGAATGGTAGTCTTGAAGGCTATTTTCCTAGGGTTAGAGGTTTGAGACAAGGAGATCTCATATTCCCTTATCTTTTTGTGCTAGCTATGGAATATTTGACGAGAACTTTTAAGGCTGTTAGGAGTAATAGGGAATTTCATTATCATCCTAAGTGCAAGAAGCTCAATCTAACTCATTTGAGCTTTGTAGATGATCTTTTAGTCTTTTGTAAGGCTGATATTTATTCTGTTACTAGGCTGAAGACTTTGTTCGATCAATTTACTGACCAATCTGGACTTTATGGTAATATGATAAAAAGCCAAATGTTCTTTGAGGGAGTCATTGTTGATTTGAAAAATCATATTCCTAATCTGCTCGGATTTGAGGAGGGAAGACTCCCTATTCGGTACTTGGGTATTCCTCTTAGTTCTAGTAGACTTAGAATTTTTTATTATGATGTATTAATTGAGAAAATGACAGCTAGAGTTAGGGATTGGGGTGCTTGTACCTTATCTTATATTGGTAGAATGGAATTGATCAAATCTGTGCTTTATGGTATCCAAAAGTTTTGGTGTTATGTTTTTTCCATTCCTAAGTTTGTGATTGCCAAGATTCGATCTATTTGTAGATCTTACTTATAGGTAGGGAAAGTCTTATGGGTTGGCAAACTGTTACTCTTCTAAGAAAGGAAGGTGGGCTTGGTTTTAAGGAATTGTTTGCTTGGAATAAAGGTGCAATGATTCAACAATTAGCTGAGCTCTGTTTAGATTCTGCTTCAATCTGGCAAAAATGGGCTCATACAAATATTCTTAAACATCACTCCATTTAGTCTATTAAGAGTTGAACTAATGATGTGTGGCACTGGAAAAGTTTGTTGAAAGTCAGAGATGAATTATTGCAGTTATATCCTTATACTTATGTTAATTTATTTGATAATATGAGAGGAAAAATAGTAGATTGAATGTTGATACTGCTTACGGTATGTTTCGAAAGAAGGTTGAAATTTCCCTAATCACCCAAAATATGTGGCATGGTTTTCATATCCCAAGATGCTCTTTTCTTTTGAGATGCTCTTTTTTTTATGGCTTGCTGAAAAGGATAGGTTGTATACATATGCTAGAATGCAAAATTTGGGAATGGATCATGATTTTCGTTTGGATTGCTGATTTTGTAGGCAACATATTGAGAATGTGGATCACCTATTCTTCAAATATGTTTTTTTCCCAGCCTGTTTTACAGAAAGTAATGCATTGGCTTAGAGTTTCTCCTATTGATGATAACCTAAAGTCTTGGCTAAATGGCTTAACACAGGAACTAAAAAGAGGTCCTACATTTGTATGATTAGAGCAGTTGGTGTTTCTGCTATTGTTTATTGTATTTGGTGGTTTAGAAATCAAATTGTTTTTCACCAAAAAGAGGCTTCTGTTGATAGATGTGTTAAGATTATTATTAACTAGCTAAAACATAGATTTAGTGTGTTGTTTTTGCCATGTAATAGGAAAATTAGGAGTTGGTGTAAGTGTTTAAATATTTCTCCTAGAATAATTGCTAGTTGATCTCTCTGGGTATGCTCGGTTGTAACTATTTTGGAACTCTTTTTAGTTCAATGGGTTTTCATTCACTTTGTTCCAAAAAAATTATAACATATTTTTATAATAATATACACAAAATAATAACCACAACTCATAAAAATAAATATAGGTCATAATTTTGAAAAAATCTAGATATATATTTATATATTATTTTGAATATAAATAGATATAGAATAATTTTTGGACAACAATTGTAAATTAAATTATTTTTAAAATACTTATATATATTGGATCCAAATGAATTTTTTTATATAATTCAAATTTAATCATAAAATTTTCAAAATTATTTTAAAACTTAAATGAGAAATTCAACTTTTTAACTTTTGGGTTTAATTTATCACGTTAAATAAATTATTTTTTAAAATTAAAACTAAAATTTTTAATTTAATTTAATTAATCATTTTAGTTAATTGAGTTTGATCAATTTGTACAAATTTAGAATTCGTGTTTAATATGCATTTACATAACAATTTGTATTAGAATAACTTCACCAAAATTAACCAAAATGTTTTGTTTTAGTACTTTAATAACACAAGATATTTTTAATATTTTTTGAAATAAGTAAAGTTATAAACATATGCATCTTTTATTCTAATAACTTAGTATGTTGCTTTTCCTTGCCATAGAAAGTTCTTAGAGCTTTTTCTATAAATTTTGATAAAAAATTGAGTTGAGGTAATTTAATAAACTATTAAAAATTAAAAACAATGCCTATAATTGACAATAAGATATTTATGTATTGAATTCAAATAAGAGAACTTGATGGAAGAAGCATGTGAGTTTATCTTGTTATTATCTATTAATTTATGTTTGATATTTTGATTATAACTTTTAATAGTGATCGCGAGAGTATTAAAAGTTAAGAATATTAATAGTTAAACTCTAATCAAACAAATAAGCAAAAGCACTCTAATTAGCCAAACTCTTCAATAAGTGATTTTAAAAATAAAATTTGGAATTTTTTATAGGCATTTTTATGCAAAATTAAGAGATGAGACTGAGAAAAAAAGTGATTAAATGATATTTAATCAGTTCTCATATTTTAAAAAATTATGATAAATTTTATATAATTAACATGTATTACGTGCTAAATAGGTTTTTTTAGACTGATTGTATTATTAATAATGTGTTTAAATTACTTAATTAATTTTTTTTAATGGCATATTTAGTATTTTCGTTGAATTGTCAACTTAAAGAGAAAATTATGTGTTATGAATGTGAATTGTGTGACTCTTGACATAGAGTTTTGGCACGAATGGATTATATAATTTTGAGACACCAATTATATATTTATTCATATTGTGCATTTTATATGCTACGAATTATTACTTGATGAATGCATGTTAAAATTCCTTAACAAATATTTTGGAAAATAAGGTTTGTTGTATATAATGTATTAAGGATTAACTTTATTTTTTAAAGTTGTTTTAAATATTTATTATTTAGTATATGTTATTTATATATATATCTTTTAGATAGTCTTAGAACAACCGGTAAAAGTTGCTCCTTTGTAATTAAAAAATCACAAGTTTGAATAACAAAAAGAGTCTCTTTGTAAAAAAATACAAAAAAAAATTATGTACATCGACGACCCTCTCCAAATTCTGGCATAATAGAGACCTTGTGCACTGATAGGTTGACTTTTGAGAGTAAACCTTAAAGCAACCGGTAAAGCTACTCCTTTGTGAGCATAAGGTCATAGATTCAAGTCACGAAAATAATTTTTTTTTGTAAAGATACAAAGGAAAGATTGTATACATTATGACCCTGCCTAGACTCCCACAGAGTGGAGAGTCTTGTGCACCAGGTACGATGACTTTATCTATATTTTTTAAGAGAGGAACCTATATTACAGGATTTCAAGGATAAAAAAAATATGGGGTTCATTTTTTGTTTATTTCTTGTTTGTTGAATTTAAGAGATGTTATAATCTAAATTTGTAAATTGTTAGAGGATGGCATATACAGTATAGTTGATATTTGAGCATAAGAATTCTTTGTGAGATACAAAATTACTTTGATATATATATATCAAAGTAATTTTGTATCTCACAAATAATTCTATATATATATAAGGGTTAATCGTAAAAGAAATTAAAATTTACTTAATTTTATAGAATTAATCTGAATATTAAAAATCAGTGATAAAATATTTAAAATTTTAATTTTTAACAAAATAACCATGTTTTAAGTTCTCTATCACGTTAATGATGTGGTGAGTTATATCATATTATTATTTTTTACTAAGTGAGTGCCATATATTGTATTTGCGTCACATATAAAATCTATTATTTATTTTGGTATTTTTAATTTATTAAATAATAAAATTCATGCGTAACATAAATTACTCACATATTGTATTTGCATCACATATAAAATTTATTATTTATTTTGATATTTTTAATTTATTAAATAATAAAATTTATATGTAATATAAATATAATATATGTCGGCCACGTAGAAAGCCACGTCATTCACATTAACAAAAAACTTGTTAATGACTAGTCATTTTTGCTAAAAATTAAAAGTTGAAACATTCTATATTTACTTTTTAAACTTCAAACTAATATTGCAAAATTAAACAAATTTTGAGATTTTTTTAATAATTAACTTATATATAATGAGGCAATACCGCAATAGTGAAAAATATGTTTAGCATTGGAGTCTGAACTTAACCCAAAACCTAACCAGACTTGGGTGAAGCTTGATTAAATTTTTTAATTTTAAATTTAGAATTGATGTTATTTTATTCAAAATAACATCATTATCATTTTATTAAATATTTTTGAACTTTGAACTTCGGGTCAAAAAGTTCAATCTCAAACTTAATTTAAAGTTTACTTTTTTTTAAGTTCATATTCAATTTAAAATTTAATTTGAAGCTTGATTAATTTTTTCAATTTAAAAATTAAAAATAATGTTATTTTATTTTATATAATATTTTTAAACTTCGAATTTCGGTCAAAATTTAGCCGAACCGGCCAATTAATTTAAGAAGAAAGTAAACCCAACCGGATTGGACTAGACAAAAATTATCATACCCGGTGAAAAAGAGGCCCATAGGGAAATTCAAAGTTTATACGAACAAAGAAAGGTGAGAAAACCAAGTAGTTCTATGACTTTGTTGCTAAGTATGGAAACTAATGAATCGTCCCGTCAGTAAAAGACATAGATTTCTTCTTCACCGGACTTCTTCCCTAATAAAAATGAAACCCTCGTCTCATCCGTGGATTGTGACAATGACTTGTGAATGTTGGCTTCTGTCTCTTTCAGCTTTCCTCCTTTAGCATTGAACCCACAAAAGATGGAACTCATCAACAGCTTCCTCTCCTTTAACTGTCTTTTCATGCCCTCGCTAAGTTAAAACTTACTCTACTCTCTAAGTATCTTGTCACGGGTATAGAGACGGAAACTTCTGTCTAATATTATGATATTTTATTTTGTCTCATAAATTTTAGTCATTTATTTATGCAGATTTTGCGTTTATTTATGCAAGACTCACACGGGGCCCGCATAAATAAATGGCTGAGATTTATGGGAGAAAATAAGACACCGTAATATTGGACAGAGAATCCAGACTTCTTGTCACTCGGATATCTTTAAATTTTTCAACAACCATAATAGTAATAATCTCGTTTTGAACTCTATAAAAGTCTATGTTTAAAATAAGTTAAATAAATAATTAAGAGTTAGATAAATTAATGGTTATATTTTATATATTTGTTAGTTATTTTATCTCTATATTTTTGTTCAAGTTGGATCAAATTGAGTAAAATATAGAGACAAAATAACTAAATAAATACATAAATATGACTACTAATTTACCTTATACTTGAAATTATCAACTTTTATTAATCATGATAGAAAAAGTTAATTAATAATTAATAATTTCAAATATAAAGTAAATTAATAGTCATATTTTATGTATGTATTTAGTTATTTTATCTCTATATTTTACTCAATTTGAAAATTTAACATCATTATTAATTAACTTCTCTCGTCAAATTTTAGCGAAATTTGATGTAAATTATTTTGAATCACTTCAATCCATCTGATTAATATTAACAAAATTATATTTTACTAAAATTGATTTCCATTCACTAAAAATTGATTCAATATGAATATCTAACATCATTATTAATTTATTTCTCACATCAAGTTTTAATAAAAATTGATTTTAGTTCTTTTGAACCCTTTTAGTACATCTTATTAATATTGATGTAATGGCAAACACATATTGTCTATTACAATATTTATTGCATAAATTTTTATTTTGATTCATTAAAAATTGATTCAATACTAAAAATTTAACATAATTATTAATTTACTTCTCATATCAAATTTTAATAAAACACATAATCTCTTAACAATATTTTTATTGTATTAAAATTTACTTCCTTTCAATAATTTTTTAATAAATAAAAATATACTTTAACATAACATAGAAAACATGGGATTTGTTTTATTAAGAAATTTTGTCCGGATCTCTGATGAGAATTTGGTGATCAGTGCACCAAGGTGACAAACATAGCCGTGCAAAGCTTCAGGTCTGCAAGTTGCAGAACAATGGTAGCTAGCTAGCTAGCTAGCTAGCTTTTGTCTAGTATTAGTAAGCCAAGATCTTCTTTATGATGACACTTTAATCACAAACCTGATCCTTACACTACACTTTCTCTGGCTTCTTTCTCTTCTTCGTCTCTTCCCTTTTGTTCTTCTTTGAGATATGAACATGAACATAGAAGCTAAAGTCACCATGGACTTGGTTCCACCACCTTCTGAACATCTTTGCTATGTTCGCTGCAACTTCTGCAACACTGTTCTTGCGGTAATCTGTTTGATGATGATAAACTTAAAACCCTATTGTGTAGAATAATAACTCTTTCATGGTCGATACGTCACTGCTTTTCTGTTGAGATATGTTCATTCTTTTTCAGTTTCATATGTGTTGATTTGGATCCTTGTAGGTTGGGATTCCATTGAAGCCGCTCCTGGACGCTGTGACAGTGAAATGTGGTCATTGCAGTAACCTGTCTTTTCTTACGACAAGAGCTCCTCTCCAAGGTCAATGTCTTGATCACCATCAACTGAGCTTTCAGGTTCCTCCTCATGCCTCAATATCCTGATATTATTAGATGAATGTGTGTATATATATATACAGTTATTAATAAAAGGTGAATCTGTATCAAGGAGAAGCAAGAGCTTTACAGTGACTTGAGGAGAGGCCAATCTTCTTCATCATGTTCGTCCACAACCACTGAGCCATTATCACCAAAAGCACACTTTGTTGTAAAACGTACATAAACTTGACTGTATCATTTATATTTTGCACTTCTTTACCGATCTTCTTGTGTTATAGTAATCAGGATCTTTTTTTTTTCGCAGCACCTGAGAAGAAGCACAGACTCCCATCTGCTTACAACAGGTTCATGAAGTACGAGGATGTTTATATATATAAATAATTCCCTCCTCAGTTCAGTTCTTCACTGTTCTTCACGATCATATCAAAGAGGGCACTCGAGGTTTTGTACAAATAACTTTTTTCTTTGATCATTAGGGAGGAGATTCAGCGGATCAAAGCAGCCAATCCTGAGATACCACACAGAGAAGCCTTTAGTACAGCAGCTAAAAATGTAACCCTTTTGTTTTTCTCTGCTTTAACTCATTATTTTCCTCCAGTTCCTGATTCTTTCTAATGCTTAATTTGTGGACTACAGTGGGCAAGTTACATCCCAAATTCTGCGGCTGGAACTGTTTCTCAGAGCAACAAGATTAATGTAATTAAGCATTGGCCCTCGTCTCTTCTGTAATTGCCATAAAACAATTAAAGATCAAGCGACTAAATGGAACTGAGATTGAAAAAGAACTCATCTTCGATCATTCTTTAAGCTTTCAGATAGAATAAACAATCGAACCTTGTGAACTAAAACTTCTGCAGAAGTAGTGAAACGTCTATGAATTTTAGGTTTATTATTTGTTGGATAAAGTTTGGAGATTGACGCCTTTTTAGCGGTTGCATTTTGCAGGGTTGAAGTGAAGCTGAGGAGAGGATCATGTCAATGTATTGCCATTGCCAGAAAGTTTCATGTCTTACTAAATTTCATGTCTTGAGAAATCTTTGTTATGTATTACGAACGTTGTTGGCTTCGGATATAGTTGGTTTGAAGTATGAGATTTAATACTTTAAAGAGTTAATTAGTTGATATTGAATTTCTTTTAGGTTTTCCCTTAAAATTAAGAGAAAATAAAAGGACTCTATATAGGTGATTGATGATAAAGTGGAGTCTAAATCACTTTTATTTTAGTTTATGAATAGTCAAAAAAAACCAAAATTCTATGGACTTTTAAAATAAACAAAACAATGTCACTTTTGTCTTAATTGATCGGTTTAAGTCGGTTTGTAAACTCAAGCTTAAATCTAAAAATAATGTCATTTTTGTCCTAATTGATCGGTTTAAGTCAGTTCGTAAACTCAAGCTTAAATCTAAAAAAATAATTTTTTTAGTTTGAAACCAACTCGAATCATAACTAAAATAGATTTTTCTTGTTGGTTTTGGATCGAGTCGATTGGGGATAAACTATTTTGCCAATCAATGATCTGAATACCGTTCTGTACCGGACGGTATCGGCCGGAACGGATCCGGTACCGGAACGTTAACAAATGTACCGGAAAAAAATCCGGCCGATACCGAAGATACCGGAAAAATCTGGACGGTTCCGCAAAATTTAGAAAACCTAGGGACTAATTTGCAAATAACCAAAAATTAACCCTAAAAAAACTACCCCCCGACCTTCGGCTGCCCACTCTCTTCTCTCTTCTCTGTCGCCCGTCGCCTGCCTCCGTCTGTCGCCCTTCGCCGCCCCTCCCTAGTCTGGATCTGGACTCCGGTGGTCTCCTCGCGTCTTCCTCTTCTCCTCCATCCGTCTGTCGTCCTCTGGTGGTCTCGCCGGTCGCCTCCGTCGCATCGTCCACGCCGCCTACATACACTGCCCCCTCCGTCCTCCCTCTGTCGCAACCAACACCGCTGGCCCACCGACCCAAGTGAAGACCCAGTGACCCGAGACCCGACGGTGTAGCAAATTTTTTGGGTGTGTTATTGACTGGTAAATGGATTTTTTTTGTGTGTTGTGGATTGGAAATGGATTGAATTTGCCGTGTATTAGAGTATTAGTGTTTAATGGTTGATGAAAATGTTGTCGGTGGGTGGAATTGTGGAGGATTGGGTTTGAAACTTCATTTGCTGTTGATTTCGGTTCAACCGAAATTGTGATTTATCATTTGTCATTTGTGAGTTATCAACTTTCAACCGAAATAGGAAGTTTGAAATTGAATTTTAGAATTGGATTTTAGCATTTTGGAATTGGAAATTGGAAGTAGATTGGAAATAAAATTTGGAATTGGATTTGGATTTTGGAATTGGATTGAAAATTAAATTTGGAATTGGAATTTGAATTGGAATTGAATTTTTGAAATGGATTGGAAATTAAAATTGGAATTGAAATTGGAATTGAATTTTTGAATTGGATTGTAAATTAAATTTGGGATTGGAATTGGAATTGAATTTTGGAATTGGATTGTAAATTAAATTTGGGATTGGAATTGGATTTTGGCATTTTGGAATTGGAAATTGGAAGTGAATTAGAAATTAAATTTGAAATGGTGATTTATTGATTATTGAATGGTGGAAATTGGCTTGTGATTTATTATTGTATTAATATT
>JAOTBA010000001.1:1358627-1369067 GCA_025629845.1 Erythroxylum squamatum | reverse complement strand
TATATCAATATGGACTATTTTGCAAATTTTAAAAAGTTTAGGGACTATTTTATAAATTTAAAAATATCCCGAAACGGTACACGGTACCGACCGGTACTAGTACAGTTTCGTTCTAGAGCCCAATCCGGTATCAAGCCCGGTACGGTATTCATATCATTGTTGCCAATCCTAATTATGGTCATTAAAATGTTATTTTAGAGTGACATTAAAATAACCATAATATAATTTTCTTTTATTTAAATTTGATCAGTCTAAAATATTAAGCAATGTTTTAAAATTAGATCATAAGTTAAACCAATAAAACAAGAAATTTAAGGTTTAAAAAATTTTACACCATTATAAAATCGTTTAAAATTGAATAAAATTAAAGAATTTAAAATCTTAAGCAATGTTTTAAAATTAGATAATAAGTTAACCGATAAAACAATAAATTTAAGGTTTAAAAGGTTTCACGCCATTATAAAATCATTTAAAATTGAATAAATTAAAGAATTTAAAATATAATTGAAAGAAATTGTCTTTATCTATTAAAGAATTTGAAGTTTAATTAAAAGGAGAATGCCAAATAAAAATTTATTTATTTATTACTTATTATTTTTTAACAAAAAAAGTTATTAAAATAAATTGAACCAAAAAATTAAAAACTAAAATGAAAAATTATTCAACTCAAAGTTTTCATAGTTGAACCGATTTAGCCCATTCGAAATATGTAGTCTTAACCTTTCAATACGAAAAATTTAGCCATCCAATTATTTTTTTGGTGAGAACTTTGAAGCATAACATCATTAGATTCCAATATGACAAATTCACCCTGACTCGAAAATTAATGAATTAAATTCAGATTAATTAGTTTTTAAATTGAATTCGAGTATGAGAGGCTATTCAAAAATTTAACTTCCTAAATATATTACTTAAAATATATAATTGCAGTTTCTACTCTTATATGTAAATTATGTCTTTTAAGAAATCATAATTAAAGTTAAAATTAAGTAAAAATAATTTAAACTAACACAAAATTTAGTTTATATATATAATAATATCAAAATTAAAAAAATTATGATAAAATTCAATTAATATTTTAAGATTAATTAAAAAATTTCAAACTTTACTCAATTTTACAATTATAGTCGAAACTTTAAAAATTGACAATTAAATACTCAAATTTCTAATTTTTTCAATTATAACTTGATATTAATATCTCCGTTAATGCTGCTGACGTGACTTGCCACATAAGACAGACACCCTTAACACTCATACACGTCATATTTAATTAAACTAAATAATTAAGTTTCGCTAAGTTATTTAACTGATCTACATGGTTTTGGAATTGAAAAACCTTAAAGAAACTCGGGGTCCATAGTTCATTAAGGTTTTTTTGCTCCCAAAACGACGTAGTTTAGTTAAATAACTTAATGAAACTTAATTAGTTAATTTAATTAAGTATGATGTGTATAAGTGTTAAGGGTATCTAACTCATGTGACAAGCTAAGTCAACAACGTTGATGGATATACTAAGGTCGGGTAAGAATTGAAAAAAATTGAGTATTTAATTGCTACTTTTTAAAGCTGTGGCTATAATTGTAAAATTGAATAAAGTTTAAGATTTTTTATAATTAACCCTTTTTTTAAATCAAATGGGAGGATTTTTTTTAACTTTTAGGCTATGTCTGGTTGAAAGTAAAGTTTTTAATAGAATGAAATGTAATAAAATGAAATGGAATGGAATGATTTATAGTAGAATGTAATGTAAATGGATGTAATATTAGAAAATTGTTGTTAGGGAAGAATGGAAAGGTTCATAATGTAATATAGTGTAAAGTTGTTTATCATTTTACATTCCATCATAAACTCTCCAAATCGGAAGTTTTTCATTTTTATTGTTTAAGATAAAATGAGATGAAATAAGAAACTTTCCTCTTCCATCTCATTCCATTATAAACTCTCCCCCTAAACAATGGAATAATATTAGACTTCGTTATATTCCATTCTGTTAATAAACCTTATACCAAACATATCCTCCTAAAATCCAAAACAGTAACTCTGCAATCCCACATTCCATATTACCGAATCACTGAAGCACAAACAAAAGAAGATTATGCATACGTAGATAGCACCAGCCTATTCCATGCACGATACTTCACTAGCTGCATTTTATAAGCACATCAACATCTTACTACTGATTTATTTATTTACTATAAATATGATATGCTAAGAAGAACAACCTTAAGACATGACTATTAAGAATTTTAATATTACAAATTGGAGTATTTATTTAATGGAATTAGCTGAACTTGCATCATTGCTGACGTTTACATTGTGGTGGTCATGCGTTTGTGTATATATATAAACTTATCTTAAACTATAAAATACTAGTTCATGGAATGGGTAGACCTAAAGATTTTGATTACTTTAATACCAAGTTGCCCAAATTCTTATAATAAATTTAATAAGATTCATAATTGATTCTTTGCAACTTTTGATGACCATTTTTTTTGACAAGTCATAGCACTAAAAAAGCAATATTTTAAAAACCGGATTAAAAATTAAACCAGTAAAACAAGAGGTTTAAGGTTTAAAAGATTCAACTAGAATTAGATTGTCATCATAAAATTGATTAAATATTAAATAAAATCAAAAAATTTTGAAAGTGAGTATCCTTACTTATCGAAAAATTTGAAGTTAAATTAAAAAAGATATTTTTAAATAAAAATTAATTGATTTATTTTAGTTTATAAGAACTTATTAATTTACAAAAAATTAACTGATTCGTTAATAAATTGATTAATTTTTAACAACAAGAGTTATTAAAATAAATATAACCGAAAAATTAAAAATCGAATCAAAAAGTTAAACTATTCAAAATTTTTATGACTAAATTAGCCGAAAAGATTGAATTTTTTAATGGACATTATTCTTGTTGCTTGAATTGGAAATAAAGTGAAACCAACAAGATGCTAAATTAAATACTAAATATTTAATTATTTATCTTGACAAGGTCAAAGTTCCTAGACCTTTGGGATAGTTTATTGAATATATAGGAATGTAAAGAGAAATATTCCTCTCCACTAGGTCAGGGCAGCATGTTTAACCAATAACGCACAAAGATATGGGAAGTTCTTTAATAGATCTACATATAATATTATTATTACCAATTGCATTAAAAAATTGGGTCAAATAATTAAAATTTCTTAATTTGAAAGATTTCTTGATTTTAAATTAAAAATATTTTTTCTCAAAATTTGGAAAAAAAAAACGATAAAATATATGCAAAACATGAAATAATCATTATATGATAATCCAATTTTACTCTTAATTTTGTAGTTGGATAAATTGATAATTTAAAATTAATTAATTTATATCAACGTTAAGAAATAGATTAGAATTTTTTTCTAAAAAGTCAGGTTATATAAAGTTTTTTTTAATTTTTAAAATTAAAAAAATCTATTTTTTTTTTTTTTTGTTGCCACAAACTTTATGAGAGGTTCCTTCTTAGTCTGTCCCATCAGGGTTTGACCCTTCAGAGATTGCAGGAGTTTCCCAAAACAAATCACAGTTTAAAAGTTCTCCAATGATAAAGTAAGTTGTATTATTAAGCATTCCACCCATCCTACCAACATGAAAATAAATTTAAAAAAAAGGCAAAACAGAATCATAATTAACAGTATCATATCAAACTTGCAATGCTAAAAATCATATTAATTTGACGATCTGAAAGTCTTTACAGCCTTTAGCTTTCTGCATAAAATAAAGTCATTTGATGCCTCCACCAGAAGCCACAGGGCATTGGATGGTTTCTTAAATAGCACCAGAATGCATGTTATATCCTGCCATGCCAAGTAACTCTAAGCAGCAATTCTGAGCACAAAAGATAAATGAAGAACATCTAGTCAACTCAGTAGTAGTGAAACTAAGATTGTGTTACTTTTAAGGAATCTGTCCAGTTCCAAAGCTCAATATCAAGAAGCTATCAACAGAGACTTTCATATTGTCATTTTTTGATACCTAATGACCTTTAGATTCCATAGGTTGTAAGGAAATTGCACAAATCTTCATGTTCATGCTTAACTTGTATGATTCTCCTTTGTTGCTCCACCCTTTGAAGACGTGATGATAGCTGAAGCAAATCTACGGTAGTTACATGTTCAGGAGAGACGGAATACTTGGCATTTGAGAATTTTGGTCGTTGAAGAAATTCATCTGCTTCGAATTGTTCAGTAGCATGACCGATGTCAGAATCCATGAAGGATCTCATATAATGAATTTCACTGGTATCAATTCCAGATGGAAAATTGCCATTTCTAATGCATTTCTCTTTAGTGTCTATACCCAAAGATATGTTGGAGTAACCGAAAATGGGATGATCACAACTGACTTGACTCATTTTCGACGTCATACTTCCCAGTGAGTTGCTTAAATCCTGTGTTTCAGCTGACAGAAGAGAGAGAGCACAACTAGAGTGCCATAACCCAGATAAATCATTAACAGTTGATCCTGCAGCTGTAGAAGTGTAGTCTTCTGTTGCTGATGGAGACAGTCTACATCTATTAGCTTGTTGGTACCTTTCTGGATATGGAATACCACCTGGATGCGTGCTTGGGAAAAGAAAAGGTGATTTCTTCAACAAAGAATTCCCCAAAAATTTGGTACCTGTTGACTCAGAAAGGATCAAAGATCAACACATGAAGTTGGATAATGACATAAAACAGAATGAGTCAGTAATTCCAGAGGGAATCCATGAGTGCCACGGCCTTTCTAGTTATGATGGAATTGCAAGATGTAGCTTCAAATTTAACTTTAATAAGAACACATTTACCACAGATAGAAAGGAATTCAAAACAAGGGTATTTTCAGCTCTATGTTTCCTTTATCGACTACGAAGCAACTCATATAAACCAAACTGCAACGTTAATTGTTCCTTGTAATGCCAAGTTAAAAATTGCATTTCAAAACTAGATTATTATGATTTATTACAATCATATTACTTTAAGAAATATGAACAATAGCATAGGAAAACATATGGTCACAAATGCGATCGTGTCAACATTTGGTTACAGTTGAAATGCTTGGAGATGTCCAAGTGATAGAAAACTACAAAACAGATCAAATCTGAGAGCTTTTATTCATTTAAAATGGGAAGCAGAGGAGGTTACATTTGTTAACTCGTCTTCTTCATTGCACTAGCGTATAATCATCCTATGCAGCAGAATACATACTTTACCGTTCATACCTTGATATGAATGCATTAACTTGTGCACTTTAGTGGAGAGGGTACCAAATTGAGGCTTCCTTCTTCTTTCATTATGACCTGCTAGCCGTTTGCGACAGCTGCGCCTATCATCATCGAATTCAGCCAGCAAATGGAACCTGATTAATCAAAAGGTTTCAGATTACTATTAACAAAATAAGGTCTTTCATAAAGGGAAGGACAAAGCCTAGAGCACAGGACGACAATAATTCGAGTAAATCCATAAAAACATGGTTAACAAGTGTTCAACATCATCAATATATGCTGTCATGTGAAGCACTTTCAATTATAAAAACATTGTGTCAATCGAATATGTACCATAAGAGAAGCAACAGAAGGAAAGATGTTGACCTGCTACACTGTTGGCAGAACCTCTGTTCAATTCCATTAACAATGACAACAGGAGTCTTTGAGTGAGCCTCACAAACTTTATGCCTCTTGTGGTAATCCTTTGAGGAGCTAAGATCCTTGTTACAACAATATACCTGGCAAAAGGGAGTCTGTATGCGTGAACTCACGGCCCGAGCTCTTTTTGCTTTTGGAAACGCAGAAGATAACATCGACCTTCCTTTCATAAATTTATCGATGCACACATCTTTACCATCAGATAGTTGGCCTAGCTTCAAATCAATTAGTGATGAATCCTGACTAGATTCTATACAAGAAATCGAATGATTCTGCCCAGATTCCACTGATGAATTTGAAGCAATCATACAAGTGGGAGAATCTATGGCCATTTTACTAGAGTCCATACGAAATTCACTACAATCAAGCAACCCCAAGCCAGTGTTATTAACAATGAAAGGCCTTTTGGGCATTTCAGGGGATCCCAAATCAACAAATCCCATGCTGTCAACTGATACTCCATCCCATTCGATTATGGGCTTTCTACCTCTATCACATGCATCATTTGACAAACCTATTTCGTCCGAGAATAGAACGCCTTTTCCTTCTGAAGCATAGAACCAAGACTCCATCACAAAAGCTGCAATTATAAACAGTTACAGTAGATGTAAGTATCTAATAACATATCATACGATATACTAACAGAAACAGGAATTTGCATGCTATAATGGTTCACGTTTAATGGCTCCACACACTTAACCACGCATCATAGATTAAACTGAAATTGCTGACACAATTTATATTCATAGCAACCGATTAAAAACAAAGACAGGGTTCATGATTCTGGTAGATTGTTATGAGACAAATCCTTTAGACATGGAAGCCCTCATGGTAATAGAATAACAGAGGTTGACAGTGACACAAAAAACATCAATAATTAACTAAACGATGGTTATGATGGTAAAAACCGGACGAGTAAAAAGTGAAAAAAGGGCCAATCGTCTTTCATTTTCTGAATAAAAGTGAGGGAAAGCGAAAGCCACCAAACAGCTAGTTATTATTGAAACAAAGATCATGAGTTTTAAGCAGAATTTTGCCCGAGTAGGACAAGATTTCTGGGATTTGTTTCTTTTCTTTATTTCTATTGAATCAAATTCTAGGATCAGATGGTTCATAAAAGCTACCATTCACTTCACTGTCTTCCACTATTCTCAGGAACCAAACAGGACCATAAGAACCAGCAAACAGAACCGAAAAATACAAAGATATGCTTACACCAATCTTCGTTCTCGGTTCGAGAACAAAACCCAAATTATAAAACTTGAATTCCAGCTACCGAACCAAACCAAAATTCAACTTTCCTTTTCAATGCAAGTTTCAAACTTCAAAGTTCAGCTTATAAGAGCAACCATAACGGGAAACACTGATGACCATTGTTTAAAAATTTGCAGAGGAAAGAAATGAGGACGTTGGTGAGTTGATGGGATTCCAAAGTTTAAAGCTTTTTTTCCTACAGTTTCTTCCAAAGCAAACAGCAAAAAAAAAAAAAAAAAAAACAGAGAGAAAAGAAGAAAGAAGCAGAACAGCTTTCACTCCTTCCTTACCCTGGAAAATGGCAGAGGGAGAGAGAGACAGTGAGATTGAAAAAATATTTAGTTCGTAAGGGGAGAGAAGGTGGAAGCAGAAGCAGTCTGAGTCAACATGATTTCCACTACAAAGCTCACTCCCTGCTCTCAAAAAGGACCGCTTTGAGGTGCTCTTCTTTTTTTCTTTTTTCTAAGCTTTTGAGAGTGATTGTAATTCCCTTTCTATCCATCCATCTCTTTTGATGTGTTCATGTTATTTCTTTTCTCTTTCTTCTTTCTTTTTTTTTTTTTATGTTTTAAAAATAAGTTAAATTAATAAGATGATAAATTTAAATTTTAAAAAAATTTAATTGACCTTTACAAAATTAATTAAAGATTAAAAGTTCAAAATATGATTAAAAGAGATTATTTTTATTTATCAAAGAATTTAAAATTTAATTAAAAATTATTAAATAAAATTAATTAACTTATTTTAATTTATAAAAATTAACCAATTAATTAATAAAATAATCAATTTTTAGCGACAATAGTTATTAAAAGTAAATCGAATAAAAAGTTAAAAATCAAACTAAAAAGTTGAAAGCTTAAAATTTTTTACAATTCAATCGGTTAAACTGATTAGTTTTTTTAATCTTTACTTATTTTCACTGTGATATTATTATATTAGAAAATCCTTTCTTATTATTTAATATTCAAATTCTTTATTTGTTCGTTAGCTACATTAGGAGGAATTTATTTCTTCAATAATATTTTAATTCATAAAATTAATCCTCAAAATAATCTAATTTGGTGTGAAGTTAAGTCATTTTATGAATTTAGTAACAAATATATGATAAAGTTTTAATTTAAAATTTTAAGTTACTTTTTATTTAAAATTAATAAAATTAAATTTTATAAAAATTACTTGTAAAACTAACATTATTAGTTCTAAAATTTTATGATAAGATACAAGTGACGATATTTCAAATTATTAAAATTATTAAAATATTTTTACATATTAATTACTTATATTAATATTATTATAATAATTTATTTTTTAAAAACAAGCATTTAATCATGACAATTTTAACTTAATTTAATATTGTTAGGCTATTCCTTTTCTTTAATTCATATTTATTCTTTTTCTTTTGGCTAGTCTTGGAGTAACCGGTAAAGTTATTTTTATTGTGATTAAAAGGTTATAGATTCGAATCACCGAAACAGTTTCTTTATAAAATATAAAAAATGTTACATATAATTGATGCCCCTCTCTCTAACCCTCCCAAAACGGGGAGCTTTGTAAAGTGGGGTGTTATTGTTATATTTATCTTTATTTTCTCATAACTTGTTTTATTACATTTGTTTAATAATTGAATGAAACCTTATGTTAACTAATTATGAAAATAATAACTGATTTCATCCAAATTCTTAACTAAATGATTTTGTATTTTGTGCCTTTCTTGTAGCACCACGTGGGGTCATCAGGGACGGAGCCACAGTAGGGGCAAGTGGGAGGCTAACTCTAAAAAATTTTACATAAAAAATTATTGTTTTAAATTTTTAACTCATAAAAAATTAAAATTTTGCTCTCATTAAAATTTTGCTTCCACTAATTTTTTTTTTTGCCTCTAGTGAAATTTTGTCCCCACTCAAAAAAATTTCTAGATCCGTCCCTGGGGTCACTATTGTATAGTTAATCAATTTTCTATTTAATTACAAATATAAATGACGTGTAACTAATATTTAATTCAAATTTAAAAGGTATTAAAAGTACAAATTTTCTATAAACTCCAAAGCCATTAGAAATATAATTTACAAAAATACTAAATATTAATTTCCTTTAATATTTATGACCTTCATTTTAATGGATATTGAGTTTATTAATTCATTTTCTAATTATATTATTTTTTATTAATCTTAAATTTGGTATTTAATGAAAAATTAAAATATAATTATTATTTATAATTTAGACCATTAATAATGTTTTTTATTAATAAAAATTAAGGTTGATATTGTAATTTGCGGAGATGTGGAGGGGCATTTTGAGAAATTAAGACATGGGGAGAGAGTAGAGAATGAATCAGATAAGATTGGAGAAAGGGACAGGAGGATAGCCACTTGTAGGTGATAGTGAGCAGACACGTGTACCAATTAACCGCAACATAGGGGCACGTGGGAAGTGAGTCAAGTGACCCTGCACCTGCACCTAGCACCTGCACCCATGCATCTGCTCACTTACCAATTCCAATTACAGAAAAGCCACCCCGTCCATCCATCCATCCATCTGTCCCTCCATCAACGTAACAAACGTAACAAACTGTCCACACAACTAATTTCAACCGGTCCGGTTTAGTTCGAATTTAACGAACAAAGTTTGAATTGATTAGTTTTTGAAATAACATTATTTTACTCCAAGATCGATCAAACTTTAGGTTTAAATCAAACAACTGATCTTATAATTTGGTGCATTGTCAACCTTAGTCTTAATTTTATTAAATGAGAATGAGTTAGATTAAATTACAACAACAACAATACTCAGTGTGAATCTCACTACTCTGCGAAATTTGAGAAGGTCAAATAATATTCAATCTTATCTCTAACTAATAGAGTAGCAGTTAATTAAATTGAGTTTATTATTTAATTTCAGTGTCATTGATTTCTCTAAAAATTCATTAAGAGTATGTAATTTATACATACATTTAACATTTTAATTAACATGATAAGAAAAAAAATTAATCTGTCTCAATTTAAACTAATCAAATCAATTTAAACCGACTTAGGGTAAGATAATATTTTTTTGTTAAAATTAGCTGATCAAATAACATTGTTTTGACCTAAAACTCAGTCGAGCTTTAGGTTTCCGGTTACAGAAATCCATCTTATAGTAGGATTTGTTATCAACTCTATCCTTAATAATTGAAAATAATGTTTGGTTCAGCTTTTGGAGGATGAATAAGTACTTTTTTTTTACCGCAAAAGCTTTTTTTTAAATAAGTGTTTGATTGTAAAATAAAAAAGCACTTTTTTAGTAGATATAGCTTTTTTGGTAGCTAAAATACAGCTTTTTAAGAAGCTTAAATTTAAAGCTTCTTTAAAAAGTACTTTTTTCAGGTAGATTTTTCAGATCAATTAATAAGCTTATTTTTTAGTTATTTTTGCCCTTATGTTTTATATATAATTATCACAATACACAAAAACATATTTTCAAGTTTATTTTGAGATTTATATAATATTATTTGACTTTTTTTATATGTTTTAATATTTATTTTTGATATTAGTTTTACT
>JAOTBA010000001.1:1329903-1342360 GCA_025629845.1 Erythroxylum squamatum | reverse complement strand
AAAGTGTTTGTTTCAAAGCATGCTGTCTTTTTAGAGAAAGAGTTTCTTCTAAAGGAAGACAGTGGGAGCAAATGGAGTCTGGACAAGGATGGGGGGTGGTAATTCGGAGGGAATCGACGGCACAAAGGTTGGGTGTTCACGGTTGGTGATTGGAGTCATATCCCATTCAACAGACTTGGGCAGCAAGTGTTTGAAGCGATGTTGGTAGGGAAATTCAGTTTCAACAAATCAAACATCCCGAGATAGATAGAGCTTGGACTGCATAGGATCGAAACAGATGTGGCAATGGTGAGTAAGGGAAACACCTAGGTACACACAAGGAGTGGATCGTGGATCAAGTTTGTGATTGGTGTAAGGCCTCCAAGGATAACACAGACAGCCGAAGCTCTTCAGGGTGTCGTAGGAAGGTGTTTTGGAGAATAGCTGTTCATATGGTGACTTGTATTGTAGCAATGGGGTAGGCATCCTATTAATGAGGTAGAAAGCATGGTGGCAAGCAAATGACCATAAGGACAGTGGGAGGGAGGCCTGGGATAGTAGTGTTTTGGCCGCTTCAACAATATGTCTATGACGGCGTTCAGCTGTTGCAACCCGTTGTGGTGTATATGGAGGACTCACTAGATGTCCAATGCCGTTTGTTTTAAGATATGGGTCAAGACTTTTGTATTCAGTGCCACCATCAGTGTAAAAAGATATAATTTTTGTGGCAAAGTGATTTTCAAGTAATGGTTTCAAGGTTTGAAAAATGTCTTTCACTTCACTTTTGTTTTTCAGAGTGTAAATCCAAGTATAATTTGTGTATTGATCAACAAAAATACAATAGTATTATTTTTTATCAATCGAAAGTATTGGTGAGGGTCCCCATAAATCGCTAAAAATTGTGTGCAAAGGTTTTGTGCTCGAAAGTGAAAATTCTTTGAACGGCAAACGATGAGATTTATTGCATTGACAAGAATTACAAAATGGAAAATTGTCTTTTTTTGAAACTGGTAAAGAGAATTTATTGCAAACGAAATTCAAAATCTGTAGATGGGGATGACCTAGTCTATGATGCCAGACATCTAGAGGGATAGTTTTGTGGACAGCGAAAGCTCGGGGTGGTGGGATCGGTTGTTGTGGCCACTCATACAGACCATCTCTACTCCGGCCTTGGACCAATGGCGTCCTCATTTTGAGATCCTTCACACAAAAAAAGGAGGGAAAAAATTCAATGGATGTGAGATTATCGTGACAGAATTGCGAAACCGAAATTAGGTTACGTTTAATATCCGGTGCACAAAGAGTATTGGGAAGCGTAAAAGCAGTGTTTGATGCTACTAATTGAGTGGAACCAGAGTGAGTGATTGGAATTTTCATACCATTACCAACTGTAATACCATCATTGCCAAAGTATTCGGGCATGTCATGAGGCTCGGACGTCATATGGTGAGAGGCACCTGAGTCGAGCAGCCAGGCATTGTGATGACTCGAGTTCCTCATCGCATAGTTTGCCTTTGCTTCGTAATGATTGTGGGACATAGAGCGGCACACATCAGCCTCATGGCCAGGCCTCTTGCATAACTGACATCAAACAGGGTCATTGTTGGCGTTGCTCCGACGCCCATTGTTTTGCCGATTGTTATCACGCCATTGCGGAGCCTGGTTATTGAAGCGGTCATTGGGGCGCCATGACTGCGTGTTTCGACGATTGTTTCTTGAGTTGTTGGTGTTGAATTGTTTGGTGCGTTGAGCAACTGCAGCAGTGATGGGGGTAGCCGGCTTTTTTGATTCCTCATGCTGAAGGAATACTTCATGATCAAGAAGTTTGTCATATAGATCCTCATAGGTGATGGTAGTGTCTCGAGCCCGAATTGCAACAGAGATTTCACGATAATTAGATCCGAGACCGCGCAAAATCTGAACAACCAACTCCTCGTTGGCAATAGGAGCACCAACCTGTGCAAGTTCATCGGCAAGGCTACGTACGCGATGAAGATAGTCAGACATGGACTGAGTGTCTTTGGTGAGACGAGCAAGTTGATCCCGGAGACTGAAGAGCCTGGATTGAGACTTATTGGCGTAGGTTGCATGAAGAGCGTCCCAGGCATGGTGAGCAGATCGAGCATTGGCAACTGTTGGGGCAATGGTCGGATCGACAGAGGCCAAGAGAGCATTCTGAATTAGTTGATCTTGACGAAACCAAAGGTTGTAGGCTGGATTCGGATTGTTGGTGTCACCAATGGTTCGTGAGGGAGTTGTTGTTGTGCCATCTAGGTGGCCAAAAAGATCATGTCCGTGCATAAGCATGGAGCATTGAGCCTTCTAGGTGGAGAAGTTGACACTCCCGGTTAGTTTAATGGGGAGTTAGGACGAGGGATTGAACTGGATGAGTGGGAAGGTGGCATTTGCGGTGTTGCCGTTAACTGTAGTGCAGGCCATTGAAGGAAGGGATCGGAAAAAAAAACTGTGTTACTCAGCTAGAGGTAATAGGCTCTGATACCATAAAGATATCAGTGATTGTTGAGGAAATTGAATGAATTCTATTGATGAAATTTACAAGAGTTAAATATAAGATTTTACACAAGGTAACTCCTACATTCTAGGAGAGAAATTTGAATTCAAATATTCCTAATAACTAGCTAATCAAATCTTCCTAATAACTAGCTAACAGTATATACAAATGAATCCTACCTTAACAGCCTTGGACTGGGTCATGTGCTGACCATGTGTTGCGTCCATAAAAACCAAGTTTAGTTAGAGCTAATCAAATCCATGAAATTGAAGCTTTCCATACCTGACAATCTGAGTTGAAATGTCAATTTTTGTTCCACAAAGAATCAAGTAGCAGCAGCAAAATTAGATCATCTTTTGCCAAAAGCCTTTTTTGTTCACTTTTGTGTTTTTGCCCTAGGCTAGTTTTATCTCTCAAATCATGTTGTAGCAAGTTTTAAATGTCTTACAAATGTCAGATTCAGTTACAAATAGGACAAAGAGAATAGCTTTTGTGTTTTTGCAAAATCAGGAAAATTGTACTAGCTTAGTTATTGCACATCAGGTTATGCTTTTGTTCTCTAGTTTTTTTTCAAGATGTAGCAGAAGGTTGTAGAGCTGATAAAAGGCTCATGATCCTCATCATTTTTATGGGAAGAAGAAAGAATTCGAAAAACCCCATCAATACAAGAGAGTAGTTCCATTTTTCTAAGTTGTGTTCATTTTTCCAGAAAGTTGATTCTTAATAGAAAAATAGCAGTAGTGGTAGTTCTCTGTTCTGCAAAAAAAAATTCGAAGTTTAGTTCCTTGTTTTAACATATGAGAGTGAGAGTCACAACCATCCTTCAAATACAAAACTTTTCAATCATACAAACACCACCTTGTGAGAGGAGTTCGAATTGTATTTCACTGAAGCAATATTTTACATTCTAATTACAAATCTGTGAACAAAGTTGGTAGCATTTTCAGCTAGCTGGAGTTGGCGTGACTAGTACAGAAGGTGTTCGATCATTTGCCTCAACCAATATTCAAGCTCGACAGGGCAGCAGCTGAAGCTTCCATTTCTAGACGTTCAAATGGGCATTTTCCACATTCCTTTGTCTTAAGTATTTTGTTATTTAATTTTCAGTTGATTAAATACTTGATCTATTTTTATTTATTATTGTTTTGAATGAAAGTAGTTAGAAAAATCCTCTCTTGAGGTTAATACGAGGTGGTTGTACTATTGGGTGTGAAAATCTTTCACGGGAAGTGAGGTTGAAAGATAGTGTTAAGGGTTGAGTGGGTTAGCTCAGTAAAGCCTTGGGTAAATCTATTGTACTTCATGAAAGTTATTAAGCTGGATGAGGGCCTCGCAAACGTAGACAAAGTGTGCCGAACTGCGTTACCAAATTTCTGATGTTTTTATTATTTCAATTTTGCTTGTTTTTATTTTTTTGGTGCCAAAATAATTTGGGAAAAGCTTGCGAAATAATTAACCCCTTCGATTTTTCAGATTCTTTATCACATAATTAATGTAAGTAAGCAAAATAAGGAATTAAAGTTCAAAAAGTGCACGGTCATGACTCAAAACTTTAGCTTGAGTACATGCTAGCTTCCATATATTATAAATTCTTTGTGTTTTATGTATAATCCGATAATATTATAATGAAATCAATTAGTTTGGTAGTTGTTAGCAATATTTTAAAATTTGGATCAGAAATTAAACCGGTGAGATAAGAAATATAAAATTTACAGGTTTAATCCATAAAATCGATTTATAATAAACATTGAACAAATTTGAAAATTTTGAAATGAGATTGAAGAAGAAACTATCTATATCTATTGAATAGTTGATGTTTAATTGAAATAGTATACTGTTTAAAAAATTATCTAGTTTATTCTAATTTATAAAAATTAATTAGTTAATAAAACCGACTGGTTAATTAATAAATCATTCAATTTTTAATAAGAAAAGTTATGGAGGTAAATCGAACAAAAAAAATTAACTGTTTTAAAGTTTTTAGAGTTAAACCGATCAGACTGGTTTGGATTTTTAATTGTTGATAGCTATTGATTATTATTATTAAACAAAAAATTATTTTATGAAATAATATTTTAATATTTATGATATTAATATATAATTACCATTACCCATCAAACGCAATACTTTTTCTTATTATAATTCAATGGACATTTATTTTCTTTCTCTTTTTATTCAATAACTAATGACCATAAAGATATTTTAGGCTCTTAATTAGTCAACATTCTTTAACTGATTCTGGTTAAGACAAACCAATCTTTAGAAGACAGATTTAAAAGGAATCCTAATCAAAAGTGGGACAAAAACATAAGTGGCTCAAATTGAACCTAAAAAACTTACTTGTCTTTCTGATCAAATCCATGAATGCCATTTCTTTGCAATGCTACAGTCTCTTGCTACCCTTTAAAGCTCAAAGTTTGAACTACACAGAGAAGTCCCACCAAAAAGCAAAAAAAGTATACATTGAGGAGCTGTCTTTGTAAAATGTGAAGAGCCAAGACATTTATGCAATGAACTTGTAAAACACCTTATTTTTCCTTTTAGATAAGTGGGTTAGTCCATACATTTAGTGCCTAAGCTTTAAAGAATCTAAACCCATTCCCTTCGTGTTGATGTTGGAGAAAAAGGAGACTCCTGAGGATAAGTGTATGGGCACTAGGACACATGCACGGATGGCAGACAAATAGGTACTCACGTTCACTTGCCTGCCACGAAAACTTGTAACCCTCTTGTAAGTTAGAATTTTTTTTTTAATTTTAATCTATAATTTTTGTAATTAATCATTCATTCTTTTTAGTCTCAGATTTAAATCTTTCGTTAATGGAAATTTTTTGTATGTCTTGAGTAATAGCCCTTGTTGCTCATTGTTTCTTGTTTAGACTGGTCATACTATTCATACATAATGTTTGATTTAAGATTTCAATCCTTCTATGTTTTCGGAATAACACATATTATTCTATTTTCATAAAGTGTTTCCACAACTCTTTCACCTAATTTTTATTTTATTCAAGAAAAGTCATCTAAAATTATCATTTAATTTTATAAAATTTTATTTTTATATAACAGATTTAGACTTCATTTTCATTAAAAATTTAACAAAAACTTGCTAAAGAACATCATATTACTTGTATTTCATGACAAAAATCAAAACAAGCATTAAACTATACATGTAACACCTACATAGACAATACAACATTTTTACCATTTTTTATTAATTTTTTCAACCGACAATAATGTTTAAAATACAATACAACATTTTTTTACCATTTTTTATTAATTTTTTCAACCGACAATAATGTTAAGAATACGAGTAATATCAAAATATATATAATCTCAAGAGATAAATGGTAATTTTTAAAGATTAGAAATTAAAATGAAATAGATCTAAATTGTCGAAAGATTGAGTATAATTTAGCTATATTAGTACAATCATTATTATTCTCTTTATTATTAAATAAATCTCATTCAATAATACATATAGTCAAATTTGTTGTGAAGAAAAATCGTGGTGGTGAAGAAGATTTTTGAGTTCCATAAGAGTTCATCCACTGAACACCACCACATCTATTGTGTCCTCATCCAAAAACCAGTCTTGAGACAATGACTTTCACTGTCTTTTATCTGCAGCAGGATCTGCTGCAATCTGCTTGACAAATACATCTAGCAACAACACAATTTGTCGACCACTTGCTGCAATATTTGACTGGTATCGAACTCACACTCTTTCATTCTAGTCTTATCAAGTCAGTAAAAATTCTAGCCTAAGTTGGAGTTTACAACTTTGCTTCCTTCCTCCATTAGTTTCACACGGAAGCTACCGGCCAACTACTAGACCAGGACCTATTATTCAGCATAAGGTAGAGTGAGCTTGTGCAAGTTTCGAACTCAAAGGGCTTTTATTTGAGGGGATGTGTTAGTGAATATATAAAACTAATTAAGTTGGCCTCACACAACAACTTAAGCTGTTGCGGTGAAACGGTCACTTAATATGGTATCAGAGCCTTTGTGACCAAGTGGTCGTGAGTTCAAATCCTACCACCCACCTATTATTCAGCACAAGGTAGAGTGAGCTTGTGCAAGTTTCGAGCCCAAAGGGCTTTTATTTGAAGGGATGTGTTAGTGAATATATAAAACTAATTAAGTTGGCCTCACACAACAACTTAAGCTGTTGTGGTGAAACGGTCACTTAACACAACTCTCGTGCATTTTCTTGACCTAACAGCATTCATTACGCTGTACTGTCAGAGTTGATTTCTTCTAAACGATTCTGATGTTATATGAGTGCATGCGAAAGTGATGGTCCACACGATCTGCGTACCCCATGTTAGGAGCTAGAATGTATCAGAGCTTTGTTCAAATAGGTACATTGTGTGCCTGAAACCTTAGGTTCACGAAGGACCTAGGCACAAAGAGGAATACAAAACCTGACTGGATAGATACATGCTTGATGTTTTGTTGCTTTCTTTTGTTTTGGACCGTGTGTTCTAAAAGTTAACTTCCATGGTGGAGATTCTTTCACGAGTCATCTCTTAAAAGCGTCTCTACCTTTTTCTTTTCCTTTTTTCACTGAATCTGACGTTGTGCTTAACAGATCATGACTATAATTCCCAGTCCTGATCATATCAGTTGGTTTTTTGTTCTTACACTGACCCAACACTACTTTTGGATACCTTACCAAACCTGATGGATTAGGACAGTGAGACCATGTGAACTGGCAAATTTTGAACAGTATAACACATTCATTTAATGTCATACGGAGGTTATGCCCACCTAAGTTGTGCTGTTTTTGGAGACAGATGATACCCTATCATAGGTGTCCTCTTGCTTTTTCTTACAGTTTGCTGTTATGCAACAACACACTTACATCAGGATTTTTCATCAGGATTGAGGCACAAGATACCGTGATTATCTGAACTTCCCTCCGAACTTAGCAAAAACCATCATGGAATCTGCAGTTAGGAAAATTATTTTTAGAGGGGGGATTTCTCTTGTAACTTAAACTTTTTTCAAAATTTATTTTTAAAATTATAAGTTTTAGACGGTTGCAATGTCTATATGCTTGAAGTAGTGATAATGATAATGATAATCAAGTGGAGTAGATGAAATCTCATCCTCGTCCACAAGCTCACCCTTATCATTCCTTTTCCCTGCCTCGGGAAATAAAAGAAATGGAAAAAAAACCTGAAGCTGAAGGTGGAATCTTCTTTTACAGGTTCGAACAAATTATGTTAAGCCCATGTGATCCACTAGTAGCTTCACAGGGCAGTATTCTGTTGCTTGGAGGCTATTATTACTCATCGCCTCGGTTCCTAGTTGGGCTTTATTTTGGAGTTTCTTGCAAGCTCTCATCAAACAAAGAATCATACCCAACAGGAAACTAGTTTAATAAGCACAAAACCAATCGGAAATAACTTTTTTTTGGGCGAAAAGTGGAATTTTAATTAAATTACAAGAGGTACAAATTTAGGACATGCTTGTCTCTATTTATATTTTTAATTTTCTATTTTTATTTTCAAATTTAATAAAATATTATGTTTATTTGAATTTTTAGTTTATAGTTTATAGTTTTGGTTTTGGTTTTGGTTTCGATTTTGGTTTTTGTTTTTTTTCTAATTTTTTTAATTTATGAAAACCACAAAAAATAGTTTTTGTTTGTTTATGGTTTCTTTTTTCTAATATAATTTACTATTAACTAAATATATATTATTTAATATATTAATTGTTTATAAGAATCATAAATAATTTAATTTAACAATATATTTACTTTATAAAAAATAATTTTTAATAAAGTTATGAACAATTTAATTGTTATAATTATGAAATTAAATTAAATTAATTATTAATAAATATAATTAAATTTAAAATATCTTCAGAATATATAAACTCAAATACATTTTGATTTAATAATTAAATATATTTATTTAATAAAATAGAATATATTTTATTTATAATTTATTAATAAATATTATAAAAGAGATTAAAATAATTTTAATTAATTAAAACTTTTATTTTAAATTTTATCTAATATATATTATCATCAATAATAAAAATATAAATACATTAATATCAATAATCAAACATGTTTTTGTTTTTATTTAAAAGGAAAACTAAAAACAAAAATAAAAAGTCACATTAAAAAAACAAAAGTGGAACTAAACGACCCCTTAACGTATAAGATATGAAACCCCGATATAGTTAAAAATAAAAGAGTTGTCTGATTTTGTTCGAGATTTTTTTCAAGAAAAGAAAAATATTCTTAATAATAACCCTTGAATTTGTTAGATAATCTGCAATTATATTATCATTTATGAAAATGTCAATCGAAAATAATTACTTAAGTTGAGAACCAACATTTTGATTACCAATGGGATGTTTTGTTTTGTGCAATTAGAATTAAACTTATATAATTTCAAGTTCCAATATTTTAGTGAACAAAATTTAGTTTTAAAACAATATTTACATCCAAACTTTTTGGAATTGAATAATTATTTGATAATTTTTGCTTATATTCAATTCAATATAGTAAATAAAGCAAAATAAAAATTAACAAATGTATTCCAATTAATTTCAAAACTCTCAAACACAAAATATAACTAATTATGGCTTGAAAATGTTAATCTGATTATTAAAAGCGGACGTGAGAAAGGAGTACCATAAGTTTAATTTGTTTCTTTTTTATTCGAGAGTATTGTTTATTTGATAAAAATCGGACTAAAAGTAAAATCGATATGACAAGATGTTTAAGATTTAAAATGTTTAACTAGTATTAGACTGTCATAAAATCAATTAAAGATTGAATAAAATTAAAATTTTGAAAAAAATTGAAGAAAATTATCCTTATCCATTAAAAAAATTAAAGTTTAATTAAAAAAGAGTCTGTTAAGTGAAAATTAATAAGTTTATTTTGGATCATAAAATTTTATTAATTTATAAAAATTAACCGATTAATTAATAAACTATTAAGTTTTTATGAAAAAAGATTATTAAAATAAATCAAACTAAAACGTTAAAAATCAAACTAAAAAATTAGTCAATTCAAAATTTTAACTATTAAATAGATCGAATCGGTTCAGTTTTTAAAACATTAATTTAGATGCCTTTTGTCTACCTTTTGGCAAAGATCTTAGACTTGGGGAATTTTGTAAGCTAAAGTTCTACAATGACATGTGCATTGTCCCAAATGGAGTAGGTGGGTACTAGTCACATCCTTGAGTACTTTTTCCTCTCTCTTTTTTTTTGTATACAAATCATAATCATAAGTAAAATTAATCACTTCATTGAAGTGAAAATATTTAAGTCTATAAATAAAATAAAATAAAAAGAGAAGATGATGGTTATTGAACAAAGAGAATTAGATACCTAAAAATTACATGTAATGCTTAAGTCAAATGCTTACCTAGATGCCTATGATGCCTTTATTGTGTTGTTTGCAATCAAGTATCATTCATCGAAGATAAGGCATGGATGGCTCTCCTTTGAACCTCAAAAATAATTTATGATCATTATTCCAATTATATGATTATTGAATCACTAAATTTGTAAGCACTCAAACAATTGTTAAGCTTTTGGCATTGACTATACTCACCCTACTATTCATATCAACTTAGGAGACGCTTGGTTCACAAAGGGTAATATGAATGGGAATAGGAACAAATATAGTAAGGAATGAGAATAAAGTATAACCAACAATAAATCTTATTCCTCTGGTAATCTAGAGGAATAGAGTATTGCTGAAAATGGGGGAATGAAAGTGTTACCTCTATTAATTCCAAACATGAGTTTTCGTTCCATACCCATACCTTTTTTTCCCATTACCTCCAAACAAGTACCTCCTTAATGTTAGTAATATCTTTCTTCAAGAGCTAAGTTTTATGCTTCAACCTCTTGGTTTTGTTGAACTTCTTCATTCATACTATATTTGTTGTTAGAATTTACAATGGGCCTATAGGCCCACACAAGAAGGAAAGCTAGACCACATACAAGCCCAAATGAGGTTCCATCCTAAAACCAATTGGTAACGACTAACATAAGAGCAACCTGCTCTGATACCATGTTAGAATTTACAATGGGCCTATAAGCCCACAAGAGAAGGAAAGCTAGACCACATACAAATCCAAGTGAGGTTCCATCCTAAAACCAATTGGTGATAGGTGGAGTAGCCCACTAGACTTATATGTTAGTTTACTTTCCTCTCTTTCTCCAATATGAGACAACTCTCACTCTTTATATTTCAACACACCCCCCTCACATGTAGGTCTAACACGTGACATAATCTGTCATTTTGAGGTATTAACGACTAACATAAGAGCAACCCGCTCTAATACCATGTAAACATTCGGGTAACAGAGAAACGTAACAGAGGAGTGTAACAAAAAAGGTATGAAGGAATGAAATATCTGAATCATTCATCATTGCTAACGAAGGGTACAAAATATATACAGAGGACTGTCTCATATTGGAGAAAGAGAGGAAAGTAAACTAAAATATAAGTCTAGTGGGCTACTCCACCTATCACCAATTGGCTTTAGGATGGAATCTCACTTGGGCTTGTATGTGGTCTAGCTTTCCTTCTCATGTAGGCCCGTAGGCCCATTGTAAATTCAAACAGATTGTTGGGGTGACAAACCGAGTTACAGCGAGATAGTAGAAAATTGTTGATTGGTAAGTGGCGAGTTTTAGACAAAGAAGATGAGTAGAAAACAAGAGATACTGTTCAGCGGTGAAAGGACCTCTGATTCTTTCAGCTGTTAAATTATATAAGTTGGTTTGAGCAGCGAGCATTAGCTCTTTGTTAAAAAAATCTGGTACATTATTAGTTATTTATGTTTAAAATGACTTAAAAGGATATAACTTTAAAAAAATATAAGAATATGAATTCTACGAAAATTAAGTTTATAACTCTAATAAAAAATAGAACATACAATAATAATATCAACAACAATAACAACAACAATAATAAAAAGAATAATAATAATAAGAACAACAACAACAACAACAATAACAATAATAATAATAATGATGATGATGATGACGATGGTGATGGTGATGATGATGGTGATACATTCAAACATAAAATATAAGAATCCAAATGAAGTTTAAGTTTAACAATACACATCAAATAGAGCAAAATAAATGAACAACATCATTTAAAGAAAAAGTTTACAACAATTTAAGAATGACGTCTAACTGCCATTAAACTATAAGCAATATTATCACGAATAATTGTCATCTCTTGCGTTCTTTGTTCTTCAGCGCCTACTTGCGTAGAGTTAACTTTAACATCTTGAAATATATCTGGAGGTATAAATTCAGGATCTTGATCGATGATGTTAAAAGCCGGGTCGCCAATTGTACTTCTTCTAATATAGGTATGCAACGCAAAAGCTGCACAAATTATTCTATTTTGATCCATCAATGAATACTTAGGCATTTTCTCCAATATTTTCCACCGAGCCTTAAGAACACTGAAAGCCCTCTTAATACAACTTCTTAATGACGAATGAGCTAGATTAAAAACTTCTCGAGATCCTCTTGGATTTGCATCACGAAACTCTTATTGATGATACCTTGTCTTTGGATAAGGTGTCAAATATCCTTCTTTTTCTAGATAGCCTTTGTCAACCAAGTAGTATTTACCTGAGTGTTCATAGAGGAAATATAATTACTATAGATGACATCATAAAATGTCTAAATCATGAATAGAAACTCCTACAAATCTTAAAATTACCTATCAATGGTTTTAAAAATTTAAGTCTCAGATTACCAATTGTATCAAGGAAAATATGAGAATCGTGTGCTGATCCCTTGATCGCGGCTCGTCGTTCGATCCTAAGATCGATCCTTGGAAACCGGTCAAAAATAATTTATACCAAGGACTGCAGTATAGGAAGCAACCTCGGGTCGTCTCACTTCTTGGAACCTAATGAAATGGACCTAAGCTAGCCTATATGTCATTCAATGCAAGTG
>JAOTBA010000001.1:1276974-1313509 GCA_025629845.1 Erythroxylum squamatum | reverse complement strand
CGGAGGTTTCTTATTTTCACTGTTTAAGATGGAATGGAACGTAACATGAAACCCTCCGCTTCCATCCCAGTCCATTCCATTCCATTATGAAACCTTCAAACAAACGATGGAAGTGTGTTACGTTCCATTCCATTTCATTATTAACCCTCAAACCAAACAAGGCCTTAGTGAATACACGGGAGAAGCTCTGAGTACGTATCTCTCTTTTCTCCTAGTCTCTGTGAAGGGGTCCATCCTGTTGATATCTATTTGGTCAAATTTCTCAAAAAACTGATCTGCCATACCTCTATTCTTGGACATGATTTGAACGGCCCAGCGGGGATTTAAAATGGTCATCGTTTACATCAATTTGTTATGATGTACCTGGGACCAAAGCCTAGCAAGTATACAGATTTTGAATGGATGTGAAATCGTCATTGCTGTTTTTTCCCATGGAGCAGCTCGTCGTTCCAAATGTTCTAGTTCCCAGCAGGGGTCCATTTTAGACATTTCACTCCGCTCACTCAATCTCGATCCACTACCCACTGGTGTTTGTACATCTCCAAAATCCTTGAGGGGATTGGTACCGGTTGATTTACAGCATTCCCCACTCGTATTGACACTATAATGGATTCAATTCATTCAAGCTGTAACAATTTATTATGCCATATTTAATTGTAGACACAAATGCATCACACGTTATGGCTAATTCAAATGAATTAACATGGCATCAACAATTGGAATTCTTACCAGACAATTCAGAAATGACTATCTCAAATTTGAATTCACAAGAATGTCGAAAGCTCTTTGCCCGCTCTTTTCTTGGCTTCATTAGGTGTGCTAAAGAATTTCGATGCTGTACAAAAGGTTTAATGGCACAAGAAGAGGCGTTTATTGGAATTCGAAAAAAACATTAGTAATACATCATCTGTGTGACTACCTACTTTTAACTAGTTCAACTTAAGGGAGAAAAGAAGTCCCATAACCAGATGCAAAGAACTCGCGATAGAAGCAACAATCATAATTCAATTAGTAGCCCAAGGTCTTTTATAATCTGAACAACAGAAGAGTACGAGACCTGACAAATTACCTGACGGTAACGCTTCCCAGCCAAAATTCACCGAGGTAGTGAATCATGTTTACTTGCACATTCCACAACACACCGCAGGTGCATCCATTAAGAGAATTGTTAACATAAAGCACAACTTAAGTATCAGATTAAGTTTGAAGTAATTCCACCCCAAAACTATATATAACCTTTTCAAATACATGAATAATAAATTTCAAAGGGTCATGGCAAGTGTATGCATAACCTTATGATTCCTTATAATAAAGACCATCCCTCCTCTTCTTTCACTTCCTTCATTCAATTGTCTCCTCCTTTCCCAAACTTTCCCAATTTGAACAAGGATTTCAATCCTGTTCAGCAACAATAATTGCAGTTTCTTACGTATAGAGCTCACTGATCGTAGGAATCTGAATACGTCAAAACACAGAACAGGCAATAATGGAAGAATAAAAAGAAAAGGCTCTACAGCTGGAAAAACAAAATGGAATCAAGTCTTCAAACTTTGAAGGAGAAAACGAAAAAGAAACAGAAATTCACCTATGCAAGTCCCAACCTCCATTTGACAACATTAGGATAGCCAGGGCAAAGAAATTAACAACAGGGAAAAACAAAAAAGAGAGACTAGTTTTCAGAACAAATAAATAAAAGATAACCAACGGTGAGCAATCAAACTGAATACCTCTCAGCACACTTTGAGCAGATTACCCCTCTTGAGTTACACCAATTATCTCTTGCAAACAAAAATTCAATAATCACGAAACAGTTGAGCAGCTGTTTGACAAGAAAAAGGAGGAGAAAAGAAACAAGAGGTGCGAATTATTTACACAACATGAATCCAAGTTGATTCAAGAATACAAGGTTGGCATTCAAGACTCTGCATCTCAGGACATCAATGGTTCATTACAACCACAGATGGATGCAGCTATCTTTTCTTTTAAAACAATTATTTGAAGATTTGTCTATTCTTCTTTCTGGTCTTCCAGCACTGTTTCCCTGACCTCTTTCGTCTGGGAACCTGGGCTCTCAATTCTTCTATGCATTCTTCAAATTAGTTGCACAAAGGAGAAAAAAAAAACTATACAAAAAAAAGTCAAAGAGTGGTTCCCATAATCTTCTTCTGTAAGGAGCTCAATTTTTAACTGATCAGCTACCTCTTCTTAGCAGAGAGTGGGGGAAAAGTGGGCATTAGCTCTTTTGATTTGGGTAAAGGAACTTCATGAAACCAAGGATGGTTTAGCGCCACCTCTGCTGTTATTCTCTGCATCATCAATGAAATCTATAAGAATAATGACAAAGAAAAGTTAAGAACAATGGAACAACAAGAAGATTCAACATAAAACCATAAAAAGTAACTACCTTCTTAGGGTCGTAAGTTAAAAGGCCATTTAATAAATCAAAGCCTGAATCAGAAAGTGCTGGAGATCCAGTGAAGGAAGTAGCAGGAAACTTCTTTCGAAGCATATTATACCTGAGTAAGAACACCTATGTCAATGAACTACTTTGACCAGCATCCTTCATATGCAAGCTAATAAGGAAAGAACAAGATCGGGAAGCACAAAGATACTTACGGTTGCCTGACAAATTTCGCTTTCGCTCCTGAAAGTTTGGAAAACTCAGGCCAAATCTTATCATTTGGTGCACCAAGCATTCTGACAATCTGCAGTTTTAAATTTCCAATATAACTGCTCCGGAGACAATAAACTAAAAGTCAATGGGTGTCAAGATACCAACATAACTCAATTACCTTGTCAAGTTGGTCAATTTCATTTCTCCCTCGGAATAGAGGTTCCTTTGTCAAAAGTTCAGCCATTATGCAACCAACTGACCACATATCAACTGCTGTTGAATATTCTTTGGCTCCAAGCAAAAGTTCTGGTGCCCTATAGACAAATAAATATATCAACTTAGCATCATTTATATCCAGATATTTAAAAAAACATGAAAAGCTGAAAATATGCATCATCCATACAAAAGACGAATATAAAGTTATACAAAGCAGTACATGCAGCATATCTCACCTGTACCACATAGTAACTACCAGAGAAGTGTAAGGTTTCAATGGGCTCCCATACAGGCGTGACATCCCAAAGTCGCATATTTTCAACTCACCCTGATTGTTCATTAGAAGGTTTGAAGTTTTCAAATCCCTATGGAGAACCCAATTATCATGAAGATGTTTGATACCTTCCAACAGTTGTAGCATCAAGCATTTAACCTCACTAGTGCTAAATGGCTGTTTCATCATCTGCATCATCCCCTTGAGGTCATGTTCCATGTACTCCATCACCATAAACACACCATCAAGGTCATCCATTACAACTTCTTTTACATTGACAATTGAAGGGTGGCGAAAAGACAACAGAATGTTAATTTCCCTAAGTGCAGTCAACGGGAAGCCATATTCTTCCAAGTTTCTGTCTCTCCCCAAAGCCATCTTGACTTTCTTTAATGCCACAATATCCCCAGTCTTCTTATCTCTAGCTCTGTACACTTTCCCATATGTGCCTTCATTAATTTCATTAAGCCTTTCATACTCGAACACACTTCTACAACACTCGAGCATATTCACACTTCTATGAGTAGCATCCTCAGACTCTCCAACATGAAAGGAGTCACTGATAGATTCTACTTGGTCGCTTTCCAAATCTTCATCATGAATTGAGTCAACTTCCATGAGATTATCATTCTCCGAAACATCCCTTTCACTGTGTACAGATAGCCTTGCTTGTTGTCCATCTAATTCTTCTCTCAGAAACTCCCCACTCTCAGGGCTGGAGCTCTTCCTAGTAAAAGTCTTACCAGACATGTCTTCATGATTGGATAAAGGAGAATCATCGTCAGATGCCCATCGCGACATATATACGTTCCGCACTTCAGTAGTCTCATGCTCTCTTTCTCCTTGTAACTTACCATTAGACCCATGCTCCTCTTCAAGAACCAGTGAAGATGAAATGACTACAGATTCTCCTCCAATCTGAATTTCAGAGACAGGATCCTTATTGAGGCTCCTATCATACGTAACATTTGATCCCTGATCTAAAGGGCTTCTTGAAGGTTGAGGAGCCAAGAGAGTATTACTCTTCGAATCAATCCTCTTTTCTGACGAGCTCTTCACATTTTTGTCCACTATGTCCCATATAATAGGAGAAAACTTCCTCTTCTTCTCTGGAGGCAACTGAACCCCATCTTGAGAACTTGATATTTCGCCATCCTTTGCCCTAGGGCAAGAATTCTTGTCATCTCCCCTCCAAAACTCACCCAACTCTCGCTCCTCATCACGACAATTAAACCCACTCCTTCTATAGTCCAAATTGCGGAGGCCTGACGAGGCAAAACATTCCTTCTCATGCACCAACCCCTGATCCAAACCCACACCACGACCACTGCTTTGTAGACGTTCGAAATCTCTTTTGGAGTACCTGTAAGACTCGTGTCTCCTTAACACATCGATCCTTCCTGCCGCCATGTTATTAAGAACCAAAGTCCCTCTCAATCAATATCAAACACAATCAATTCCGCAGAAACCCCAACCCTAAACCCCAAAAACTTCACACCAGCGAATTATCGAATCTTTTGTTTTTTAACCTCTTATCAACTAATTAATATCAAACAGAAGAATAAATTAAAGAAAAAGAAACCACAACAAGCGCCAAAAGAGCAGGAAAATCTCAAACAGAATTGATCGCAAGCAAATAAAAACGCTAGATAGCTGAAATCCGAACCGCTAATGGCCGCCTCTCCCCTGAAAAGACACGAGTAACGTAAAGCCTTACCGGAGAGAGATCGACAGAGACAGAGAGTGAGATAGAGGCTAAAGAACGCCGATCGATGAATTCTCAAATCCACACAGAAACAGGTGAAACGAGAGAAGGCTTAAAGGAGCAGAAATGCTTCGAAACTAAAAATGACGCGTATTCGGTTTGTCGGCGTAGACTTTAATTCAATCAATAACACGTGTAAACCTTATCTTCCGAATGAAAATAACCATACCTATTATTAAAATTTTGAGTTAATTATAAAAATAATCTTAAACTTTATTTAATTTTATAATTATTGTTCTAACTTCACTATTAATAAAATACTCAAATTTTTAATTTTTTAATTTTAATCTAAATTTTAAAAAGTGACAATAAAATATTTAAACATTTAAATTTTTTTCGACGTTAAAAATCTTAACTATTATTATACACCAACTAAAATTAACAAAACAAACGAAGATTAATGAAATGATGTCGCTGTTAAAAATAAAATTCCTAAGAAAAATGTTGTCGTTGCTAAAAATAAAATTCCTAAGAAAAATAATGTCGTAGTTAATGAAATGACATCGTTATTAACTATTAATACACACTAACCTTAGCCCTTCGTTATCTGTTTGTTCTCTCGACACCTTCAATTTTTTGTTTTTTGTTTGTTTTCCCGACGTCTCAAACTACTTTTATATTGCAACATTTTGCACCAGTAAGCTGCGTAATATGAAAATCAAAGAGCGAGAGCGTTAAGAGAACAAATTAAAAACGAATAGAAAAACTGATATTAAAGCGTGAGGTCGTCGGGGCTGCGTAATCTTGATATAGGTCAGTAAAATTAACGAAGCACTCACGTCGGACTATAATTGAAAAAATTAAAAGTTTGAGTATTTTATTGATACTTTTTAAAATTTGAGTTATAATTGAAAAAAATTAAAAGTTTGAATATTTTATTGACAATTTTTTAATATTTTATTGATAATTTTTGAAATTTAAGCTATAATTGTAAAATTGAGCAAAATTTAATATTTTTTTGTAATTATCCCTAAAAATTTATAATTAAAATAAAATTACGTAAATTTATCAAACAACTTTTAATTATATTTTATTAATTTTTATTTATTCGTAATATCAAAAAACTTTTAAAATAGATAAAATTTAACAAAATCTAAATTCTGTAAAATAATCAAACAATACATGATAATTTTTAATTGTGATAATTAAAATAAAATATGAACAACAATTTTTAAAGTGTTTAACTTTGAACATAATTTATTAATAATAGTACAAGAAAAATAATTGATTTTTTTATTATGTAAATCCCCTTCTTTGCAAAGCAACTTACATATAGTTCCTAATTTTCAATTTAATAATTATTTGGAATTCCCCTAATTTGTTGCTAAATATTCAATTCAAAAAAACTCGAAGAGAATCTTACCTTGAAACTACAGAATATGCCGAAGCAATAGAACCACTGAGAAGCCCAAACTCAAACCCCACACACGTAAGAAATATGTAAAGAAGATGGGCCGGATTCGAGTTTTTATATATTTTTTCAAATAAAATTCGGGCTCAAACTGTGCAACCTAACCCTACTCAAAATCCAAAATTTTCAAATAAAATCGTTTGTTTTGACTTGACTCAGATTCAATGTTACTTTGATAGTTTCAGGTCCTATCAAGCTTAGATGGCACCATTCTGCGTTGCTAACATAATTTAATCACCAATGCTCTTGGACCATAAAGCTAATGGAATGGCCTTGGACTGTGCTTGTGAGGAGATCTCGACCCAAATCGTACTAGAAGCCCATCAAAACTGCACTGCTTGCGTGCATTATTGTATAATCCTCCATTCATTTGAATAATGAGATTTTTACCTAAACTCGAGACTAAATCAATTTTTTTTAAAAAAAGAATTAGTCCATGATTAATCCCTCCGTGGCGGGAACATCTCAAATCAAGGAAGGCTACCACTGACCCAAGAGTTTTCTGCATTCTCAAGGATCAAATCCCTAACCACTTGGTTAAACGACAAAGGTATGTGCCACCTACGTCAACCCATTGAGCTAAAGAGACCAACTTGATTCGATTCAAATGACTTGAACTAAATAATTAACTAATATTAATTTTTAAATTTTTAATAAAGACAACCTCGTTTTAAGGAATTGGTTAGTTTGAATATCACTTTGCTATCAAAAGAAAAGCTTTACTTAATTTAAATGTATTGTACATTCTCTTGATTAACCGTTAAAAAGATGCTTTCCTTCGACACTGGGAGATAGCATCGGGAAAGACAGATAGTGAAGTAGTTCTGAGGCAACGTAAGTCTTACTCAAAATTGGTATGCAAATCAGAACATATTCTTAAGGAAGTAATTAAGACCTTTCATTTGTTGCCTTAGAAGCAGGGTTCTAGTCATTTCCTGTATTTGGAAATTAAAGTTCCACGAACCTAATCTCTTTGACGGAGAGAATTAAGCAGCTGAGATGACTGACCTAGCTAGCTAGAACTGTGTAAGTGGTGCCCACTTATATTGAACACGTAGCATGAACCGATAAAGTAGACGAAGAACAATTAGTACGAGTCTTTGAAAATGGGGTATAGCTTTTGAACAACTATTATGCCAGTTTTGGTATGTGGTCAGTTCCCATTGGTTACAGGTGCTCGAATCATGAAAGCTAGGTCTTTCTTTGTGTCTTGAGGTGGCAAGCAATACTTTAATTTGATCAAGAAAAGGAGGCCCTTTTCTGCTTGGTGATTTGTGTTCTTCCTTAAATTAATGTGCAAGTATCCATTGAAGGACGTAATCAAATCTCCCTTTTTTTTTCCCCAAAGATAGCATACAGCTTTGCCTAAATATTCTCGTTTGCAATATTCTATGTTCCTATTGCTGCCATTATTAGAAACAGAAAAAAGCTTTCAGATTATTGAAGGAGATCTTAATTTCAATCCTGAACGGCCTGCAGCTAGTTAAACCTGTTCTGCCATTTTCTTGGCTATATTACTGAGGTTAAACGTAAAAATGGACAGGTTCTTCCTTTGAAGCAAGAAACATATACACGAAATCCCAAGTGCAGTAAATCAATGGACAGAAAATAACCTTTTGTCAGCAAGTGAAATCATGATCGCAACTACTTTAAGCAGAATAATTATCGCGTACATTGTCTTTGTGGAATTCTTAATCCTCCAAACAAATTATTGGGCCAAGTTGAAAGGTGTCGAGATTATCAAATTGTCCGGAGGTGGTGCCTTCTGCCATGTGGATGGTAGAAACTGGAGAACAAAGGTCGTTTCACCTTTTACATATCTATAACTTCAACTACATCCGATCAATCTTTATCAACCTAATCTTGATGTTTTTGTTTGTACTTTTTTTATGCATATATATAATATATCATCTGAGTAATGAAATATATATTATTCGCTCCAAACAGGATTCTTAAATTGCCGCAACTTATTACTGTTTTGGTGATTTTGCAACTGTTGTCAAAACCAATAATCATGAGGTAGATAATAGTGTCCCAAGTGGAGATCAAGCTACTTTTTGCAGCATGATGTGACCATCCTCATTCGTAAACTGATATGTCTCCCTCCACCTGTACATATTTATCCAGTGCCTTTCAGGGTGGAGAGTAAGGTTGGGTATCTTTCCTCATCAAGTTCCAATATTGCTTGATGACACTAAAGTATAAAATGACATATTCGTTACACTTCCCAATCACATTATTCGTTCATATTTTCTGATATTTGAGCGTAAAAAGGATAGCTTTGTACCTTATAGAAGGTCTTTGAAGCCCTCTGCTTCTGCATTACATGTATTGATGAAGAAAAATGTAAAAATTACCATTGTTTTTATGGGATTTTCAAACTTCAGGACCGCACTTTTTCTTCTATTCAGTCCAAGCAATTAACCTAAATTTTATTTTGCAAAAAGCTTTGTAAAAGGTAGGTGCATATGCATAGGAGTATTCTTGCTTGATTGAGAAACTTTAAGATAGTCATTGTCAGTTTACATTGACACGCCACTTCGATTAAAATAACTAGTCAATCCCTGTTAGGTAGTAATAGAACCGCCATTTGCAAGTTTACCCGCCATTAGGAGATGCACCGAGGCTCGCTATGATGATTTTTCGTCATCCTGACAGATATTAGAAGGAAGAAACAAAAGAAAATATTGCAAGAGATAAAGAGATAAGGCTTAAAATAATACTTGTAGCAGGTTCAGGAAGGGTTAAGCATGCGCCTACAGACACCAGATGGGTCTGATGTAAAAGCTGAGCCACTTGCATTAAAAGTAAGTGACATCCCATTCCTCAACTGTAAATATAAATGGAAATTGAAGCACTTCCGGGGCATCTAGAGTGAAAGCAGAAAACATTTCGCGATCTGCAGATTGACCTATATGCATGGTGAATCACGGACACAAGTGATTGTCAGGTCATTTTCTGGACCTGTAATGACAATATGGCAGTTGGGAATTGAAGTCTTATGAACTCAAGAGTCAGAGATCAGTTAAATGGCCTGATGGTCCCGTCAACAACATACCAACGAATTGCTAGTTAGAAACGAGTGATGGTTTGTCAAAGAATGATCATTCTTTTTACTTCTTTCTGTAATCAAACACAGACAATTCAGGCTCCAATCTAAAGATTATAACCCAAAAAAAAAAAAAGATAAAGAAAGTATCTATAAAGCTTCTTCTTCCCTTACAGAACAGCTTCACAACTGTTAATATTTTTCTTATCCTAAAATTTTGCTGCAGAAACCATTAAGACATAAGTTTGCAGACTAATTTTACGGCCTTACGTTAGAATCAACCCTAAAAGTCAGCTTAATATGGATAAGATAGCTAATAATTAAGTCTATAAATTTCACATCAACCTCTCTTATATATTTACCTATATGAAACAATTAAACCTTAACATAAAGGTTGAAAACTTCGGTGAACAAGTTCAGCTGGCATGAATATATATACATCCAACGGTCCAAGTCCCCATTACTTGCTCCCTTTGCTTTGGTCGGACTTTACTATCGGCATATTCAATTCTAATGCGCATGTGTCTCTTAAGAGGAACCGAACCCAAGCGCTGAGAACGACAATAATTGGTGCTACACCTCATGTCAAGCGGTGTCATTTGTATCCAACGTTTTAAAAATCGGACCGGTGAGTAAACCGGAGAAGTAACTGATTCAAGGATTAATAGTTCAATCGGAATTCAACCGTGGTTAAACCAGTGATTAATAAATATATAAATTTTTATTTTATATATTATATATAAAAGATAATTTTAAAACATATTATTTAATTATTTATTTATCTAATTGTAAACTTAAACCTTTAAACTTCAAAATATACAATTTTTTTTAAAATTCGCCAAACACAACACAAAATAAGATAACAAAGCTCACTAGTTATATTTCATCAAAAAGATTAAAAAAAGATTAAAAAAAGATCACTAATCATAATATTCATTCAAGTTGAAATCATCAAAATCAAGGCATTTTAAATAGACCGGTCGGTTCTTTCTTTCACCGGTTCAACGGTTTTTAACGATCCGACCGCAAAATGAACGGGTCATTCACTCACAAAAAATACGGGCTAAACCGGACCGTTTTATGCTCCAGTTCACCGGTTTTTCGGTCCAACCAACCGGTTCGGTCCGGTTTTCAAAACACTGGCCAGAACATAAGGTGACAAGAACCAGCTAAAACCAAGTATCGCAAATTCCTACTTTTATTTTTAATAATGAGAAAACCCATTATACATTTTTTAAAAATATATATTATATAAATTTCCAAATTCACATATTTGAATAAGTCATTTAACTAATTAACTAAATATATTTTATTATTGCTTTTTTTTTGGGGTATGTCATATCTTGTCATAAAGTTGCCTAATTAATGAATTGGAACTCATTCCATAGTGATGGTGTATCCTATTTTACTTGTCATACTCCACATAGCCATTGTAGAAATATGCTTACCTATGGATTGAATTATTCGGAACTTGGTGTTATTTTAAGGTGGAAGTTATGCCTCCATTTCTTCTTGTCCACCAATTTGAAGACAATGACCAAGCATGTTTTACACTGGTGGCTGGCTAGGTTTTCCAATGAGACTAGTCCAATGCTAATCAAATCAATGACTTTGATTTGCTTGACTAAATGATTCTTTTCCTATCATCTAATCAGCACAAAAGTAGCTAAAAATATTAGATGAAAAAAAGTAATGAAAACGTTTTGAAAAATGTTAGACATTTTAATTAATATGAATATTTATAAAAAGTAAAATACAAGTAAAAGAAAAAAAAAGAAAACTATAAAATGACGAGAGTTATGTCAAAGTATACAATAATAATTTAGTAAAAATCTAGTTGCAATGCAGGATATAGAGAGGTTCAATATTATACAATCTTACTTTTGATTGGGAGAGAAGTTTTTCCAATAAACTCGCATAAAAAAATAAAAAATGTATATATATTAAAATAATAAGATAACACTAATTAGAAATAAAATTTAAAAATGGACATAAATAAGTAATACATTAAATATAAAAATACACAAACAAGAAAGAAAATAAGTAAACAAGAGACTTACCTTAATAATTCTTGTTATTAAAAACCAACTGGCTGATTCCTTCTGTTAAATAAAAATCATTTGGTTTATTCCAATTTATAAAAATCGATTAGTTTATGAAAACTGACTAATTAATTAATTAATTAGTCAATTTTTGTAAACTAACTAGCTTTTATAAACTATAATAAATCTGTTGGCTTTTATTTAATAATTTTTTAATTAAACTTCAACTTTTTTTATAAGTAAGAATAATCTTCTCCTTCAATCTTATTTCAAAATATTTAATTTTGTTCAATTTTTATTGTATACCAATTTTATAACAATCTAATATCAGTTGAATCTTTAAACTTCGAACTTATGTTATCAATTTAACTTTTAGTTTGGTTTTTAAAGTATCGAAAAATTGAAAAGAAAACTGAAATTTTATTCATAAAAAATTGGTTATTATTTTTTTCTTGAAATTTTTTTTGTCATTATTTCAGTATGATGAATCTCGTACCATACCGGATGGTACGTACCATATTGACTAAAAAATGGTACAAAATGAGATGTTTCTGTACAGGGTCCAATATACCAACCTATTTCGCCTGGTACTGGCCGGTATTGCTAGTATTTGAAATACCGGCCAGTATCAGAAATTTTAAAAATACCAAGGGCATTTATGTGCAAAATGAAAATTTTAAAAAAACCCACCCCACCTCACCCCAACTCTACTGCCTTCTTCTGCCTCTTTTTATTTTTTCTCACACTCACACTCTCACTCTCTCTCTTCTTTACCATCATCATCTATTTTTTATTATTAATAATATAATATTTAAATTCATATAGTTAATAATAGTTATATTTTTTACAAAGAATACTTAAAAATATGTTTAAATGAAAATTAAGAGGCCTTAAATTTTTTTATTTCTTTTTAAATTTGTTAATATAAATATAACTATATTTTATTATTAATGACATATTAAGATAAATATATTTTTATGATTGAAAATTAAATATTAAGAAAGAAATTATATTTTATTATTGATAATAATTTTTTATTTTATTCGATATTTTGATGTAATTATTATTTATTATATGATAAAATTGTAATATTTTAAATACTTTTTATTGTTCTTAATTTTATATTTCTATGATGATAAATAATCTTTTCATATTAATTATGGTTATTATTTATATGTGGAATGTGTGAAAATAATATTAAGAAAAATAATAAATTTTTGTTATTTTAAATTTCTATTATTATAATTTTTTGAAACAAGGTTGATTTAAATTATATAGTACAATATTAAACGATTATTTTGTAATTTTTTAAAAAATTAAAAACTATCTTATATTTAAAAATTACCCAAAATAATACTCTTCAAATCCGTATATGGATAATATTGAAAACTAATATGTACTATTTTACAAGCGCAGAAAAAGTGACTAACCAATGGGCAGTCGACACCTTAGCATTGATGACAAGAGAGGATTTGACTTTTGATTTGGTGATTTAGAAACCTTTTAACCATAGATGTGTGATAGACTGTCAAAAAAACAGCTATTGCCTTTTACTTTTAACACTTTTACTTACTTTGGATTAACTACCTACACCTATAGGCATTTTTAATTTTTTATAAATATTTTAATCTTAAATTTTTTAAATTATTATTTAATTATCTAAATTTATGTTTATATATTACTCTTTTCTAAGAGAAAATGATCAAACGACGTGATATTTCTTGTTTTTACATAATTTAACCAAGACAATTGTTATACTATGTAATACCTAAAAATATTTTAAAGGAATATTATATGAGTGATAAGAAAATAAAAATCAAGAAAGTTAAAATTAAGAAATTAAAGTCAAAAAATCCAATTTACAAATAAATTATCTTATTTATATTTATTAAATTTGTTTAGTTTGTACAACAACGCCAACAATAACTCAGTACAAATTTCATTGAGAGAGTCCGAGAAAGTCTAGTAATATGCAATCTTATCCTTAACTAATAAAGAGATTGTTTTAGAATTTAGCATCAATTTTTTTAAAAATTTTAATTTAATAATTAATTTTTTTAAATTGTTACAAATTAAGTTAAATTAGAAGATTACTTTTTTTGACAGACAATATTTCTCTGTTAATTACATAAACAAAAATAATGTTTTAATTTGATTTATACGAGTTTTAAAATTTTAGATATTAAATTTAAAATATTAAAAAGTTGATGGTTAAAACTTTTGAATATATTATTTTTATTAATTACTTAAATTAATATGCTATCAAAATTATTAAACTTGTAATATGGCATGATTTTAGAAGTATAGATAAATAAAAAGAGGTAATAATAAATGTTGAAAAAATTATAAAATAATATAAATAAATTTCATTGAAAATTTTGAGGTAGACTGTCTAAATAACCCTAAAACAAAAAATGTGGTTCTTACACAGGGACACCGTACAATGTGGTGACACTAACGACTAGACAGTACAACACCCAGCCAATGGGAACTCGACAGCACAACCTCAAAAAAAACCACCCTGGTTTGCCCATGATTTGTTTTTTTCCCTATTAAACCACTATTCACCGTCTTCTCTTCCCTTACTTCCCTTTGCTTTATATGTGCATGCTTTCTTGGGATAAAACTTCACATTTAGCAAGGGAGAGCAAAACCCTTTTCAGGTTTGGTGTTTGTTTATTGTTTCCTTTTCTTATTGGGTTCTGTTTTGTTGGGGTTATTTAGAGGAAACAAAGATTTGTGTGCTGAGAAAAGAAAGAGATTAGATAGATAGATATGGGAAGAGGAAGAGTTCAGTTGAAGCGAATAGAGAACAAGATCAATCGTCAGGTTACATTCTCCAAAAGGAGAGCTGGTTTGTTGAAGAAAGCTCATGAGATCTCTGTCTTGTGTGATGCTGAGGTCGCTTTGATTGTCTTCTCTCACAAAGGGAAGCTCTTTGAGTACTCCACTGATTCTTGGTACTGTCTCAGTTCTTCCATTTACATAATCTATATGTTCGTATCGGTTCTTCTCTTGTGGGGTTTTCTTTTTTGTTTCTTCTCAACTTCACTTTCTTTCAATTTATAACACAATTAAAACCTTATTTCTCCTGATAATTTTTCTGATGTTTTCTCGTCCCAGAAACACGCATGATCCGTATGTTTCGTCAACGTTAAGGCATCCTTAAATGTTTTTGGGACTCTACCAAAAGATCTCTTAACCAAACCATCTCACGGACATAAAAATAAGGGTTTTCGTTTTCACAGAGAAAGTGGTTCAATCTCTATACATACAATTGAGCAGTTTCATGCAGACTTAGCTGTTACAAACGTACAGTATTCATGAAAAAGAGAGTAATATAACACACTACAACATTCATAAAACTTCGCCACAAGTCTTTTCCCTACAGATATTGACCCGACGTGAGAGGATAGACTTTGTTTTAGATTGTTGGTCCTGTTCAAATTCTGACTAAAATCAAAATGATGACAACCTCTTGACGTTTGGTACACTCGCAGGTACTACGTTGGTGTAACTTCCTAGAATAACGTTGATTGACAGAAAATGTTAAGAGGGTTTACATATCCTATAGGTTAACATACACTTGACTATTGTAGATATTTGGTTTTATGTTTTGTATGTGTATACATGTGATGTAAAGTAGAAGACAGGGTTAAAATGACAAATGTTCATGGTGGTTGTAGAGTGTGATTTGGTGTAAACTTTGTCTTCTTTTGCCCTACTATTTTTCCACATTAATGGTGCATTTCAAGTTCTTGCAGAAGGTATGTATGTACTCAATCCGTCATTCAACTTATTATAATGCTTTTAACAGATTTATTGTCTTCCTTTGGTACGTGAACAATCCCTAATTGTGTTTTGCTTCTTGAAGTCTTTTGGTTCCTCTAATTCTTAACAAGAAAACTCACTCTGTTTGTCAACAAAAAATTATAGACAAAATCCCAGTGTTTATCATAAGTTCGAATTATATAAGTCTGAATTTAATCTCAGGAATTGGAGTTGTGTATATAGGAAAAGTATTAATTACCATAAAGATCCATATTAGATGAGTAAACAAATGTAAGTAATGCCGTGAGATCTAAAGTCTGAGTTGTTTACTAATAATTATTCCATGGATCAATATTTTCGTAGAATAATTGTCAGTAAAAAGATTATAATGACACTTAAACGATATGATTTTGAGAGTCATTTAATGGTTTTTCTCATGTAAACCAATAATTACCTTATACTTTTAAACGATATGATTTTGAGAGTCATTTAATGGTTTTTCTCATGTAAACCAATAATTACCTTATACTTTTAGCAAATTAAGAAATGGTTGAACACATATTATAGAAGAGTCCTTGTTCATGTACTAAAAAGATGAAATTTGGTCTTCAGTAATTAAGTTTCATGAGCTAGCTTGGAATTATTTGTTTTTACGGTCTCCAATACTCTCCATTTTCTTGGAATTATAAGTGGAATAGGGAAAGCAGAATTTAGTGATAATTATTATCTTATATATGAATTTTTAAAAATGTTTGGGATAAAGTTGCATATTATTGGACCTTTCTCGGACTCTCAGTTTTTTACTGGAATGTTGTTGTTATTATATTATATTATATATGAATTAGTTAATGCTGACCAAATAGAATATTTATTCACATAGAATGAAGTTTATAATGTCATAATTCAATTATTACAAGGAACCAGGAAGTAAATGATTGGTACTCAGACCCAAAAGCTGAACAGGGTGTATCTATATTTTCTCAAAAATAAAACCTAGATTTTATAGTTGCCTAATAAACTAAGCCAAATCAAACATACTTATAAGGAAGAGGAAATAAACATATTTATTAACTATTTTTCTTTAAAATCATTAATATATTAAACAATTACATATACATAGTCATAAATACATATATGTATATATATATATGTATATATATATGTATATATATATATATATGTATGTATGTATTTATGATTATGTATATATGAATCTAGAAAACTTCATGATTAATGCATTACATATCATTATTAGTCATTGAACTTAGAATTAATGACTTCAAAACTTTTGAGAGGTTAAATCTAGATAAGTTGTCATAAGAAGATTGGAGTTCCTTGAATTGTTTGATAACCTAATCACTTAAAGAGTCTTGTTACTGTAATTTTGCTTTCATTTCATACAAGTCATTGATAACTTGATCAAAACTTGTTTCCAAAATCAACACTTATCATAAATAATAGCTAATATTGAATTTAAACTATGGTGACATTTTAGTGTATCATTTTCACAAAATTGCTTTCACAAATCTTACTATTTGAAGAACACCTTTCATGTTTTTGACTCTCTTCTTTCTTTATGCAGTGTTTCTCCCTATTCTCACCTCCTCGATAGAGCAAACCCAAGTTCTGATACTAATATGTCAGCCTCTTGAAAGATATTACACAGCAATCACATATAATATAGTAATATCTAGATTTATGATATTGTTTGATACATTGAATATACACAATTTCATAACTAGTACATTTTTATATCATTAAGAGACAATAAACTTAATTAGATTAACGAACTACACTTTCTTAATATATTGAATCTATATTAATAAATCATATTCAATGTGCGACTACTTCCTATATTATTAATTGTTGACTTCTCAAATAAATGTTTAAAAGGAAATTAAAAAAAATTCCTGAGACTCTGACAAGATGGAAAGACATTCTCTAGGTGAAACATTTGGAGATGTTAGCCCTAGGCCTTCACTATAAGCTTTTAGAGGATTTAGCTATTTTAGAAATGTAAGTAGTTCAAGATACTATGCCTAGATATGGAGGAACAAAAGTGTTTTGAGTTCTTCTGGACTTCTGTTTCCATTTATCTAAAAGGGATCTTAAAAAAAAGAAATTTTAATGGTTATTTATGGTTGAACAGCATGGAAAAGATACTTGAACGTTACGAAAGATATTCGTATGCTGAGAGGCAACTTGTTGCTAGTGATCTTGATTCACAGGTACTTTTCTCCAACTTTTATCTTGTTTTATGATTGTTATGAGAACTAGACATGCTTGTGATGAACATGTCATATATATCCAAGTTCAACCCTTATGCAGGGAAATTGGATTCTGGAGTACAATAGGCTCAAGGCAAAGGTTGAACTTCTTCAAAGAAACTGCAGGTACTGCCTACGAACTCATACTAACTTTTTAAGATCGATTAGTTCCTAAATTCTCCAACTTTAACAGGCATTATTTGGGAGAAGATCTAGACTCACTGAGTCTGAAAGAACTTCAAAACTTGGAGCAACAACTTGATGTTGCTCTTAAGAACATTCGATCCAGAAAGGTAAGTATATGGCAGACTTGAGTATGCTTAATTGAAATCTAGCCTTTTTTATTAAAAAAAAGTTATTGAACTCTCGTGCTCTCTCCTGCAGAACCAACTGATGTACGAGTCAATTTCTGAGCTCCAAAGAAAGGTGAGAATATCGTACTTCAATTGATTTCAAGTCACTGATCACTAGACAGAGGAAAGTAAATGTGTGATTTTCAAATGTAATTGATAATTTAAAATTTTAAATAAAAAAGATTTATCATAAAATATCATAGTTCAACTGTTCAAGTAATAGGGTGAAAATTTTTCTTTCATCTTTTTCTAAGTATGTTAGCTTAGATAGCTTAGCATCCATGATTCACATTGAGAATGGAGTTTAGTGATTGATTAGCAAGTAATCAAGAACTGCAAATCAACATTTGGGCTTTTATGCAGGAGAAGGCGATACAGGAGCAAAACAACATGCTAGCAAAGCAGGTGAAAATGCTTTTGATGTTTCGTGCAGACTCTATATGACAATCTTTTTGAACTTCAAGACCCTATAAAGCTTTGGTAATGGAACTTAACTGAAGACTCCATTTTCTTCTGGTATATTTGTAGATCAAGGAGAAGGAAAAGGCAGCGGCAGAGCAAGCTCTCTGGGACCAACAAAACCATGGCCCTACTACTGTGTCACCATTCCTTCTACCACAACCCACACTTCCATGCCTAAACATCGGGTAATCACATACATGCACATTATGTTTTGTGTTTGCACATATATAGGGTTTAAACAGTTCTCACTTGAAACTGGTTTCTATGGAGTTTTTTTTTTTTTTTTTGCCCATCAAGTGACTAGAATATTTGGAACACAATGCAGTGGCACTTACCAGGAAGAAACTCCAGAGGCGAGGAGGAATGATCTTGACCTAACCCTCGAGCCGATTTACTCGTGTCACCTTGGTTGCTTCGCTGCATGATTTCCTCGAAGAAAAACAACTTTTCTAGCTAGCAAGGTCATGAAGGTTTTGGTTTTTGAGGATATGGGCATTAAAGAATATAGTTAACCTAAACGTGAAAGAGACATGAGAAATCAACTGATATGTTTCATGCTCTTACTCACTATCATCATCTGACATAAGAGCCTAGTGTGTGTTTTTGTATGATATGTTGGATATTTTTTATTTTACTTCTCCTTTATTAAAGCCTTCATGTCTGTGATATATAATGTTTCTGATATTGTTTCCAGTACTTGGAAATGACTTGTTTTGGCGTTGGCATATCTGTACAAGCGATCTTTTGCTATTACAAACTAAGTACTTGTACTGCACCATGAGAAGCCATGACCGGCTCTTCTTAGTTTTTGCTTGAGAATGTTGCCAGAAAAAGTACTACCGAGTTGATATCACTACACAACTTTGAGAAAGTAAGGAACAATTTGAATTCAGTAGGCTTTTGGGGAAATGCAGAGCTATTATATTCATTACCGAAACCAAAGACTTAGTGAGGAAGTGATTGATGCAGTTCAAAAAGCACTGACTAGACATGAGAGAAACCTTCAAGATTAATGAGTAGGTCATAGTCTCTCTTTAGTTAGGAGGTTTAGCTGTTACAGAAGGTGACAGGCTAGGAAGTGACTCTGAGTGATGCAATTTGTTCTTGTGAACAGACGATATAGGGAGATGAACAATTTCATGTATGCATAAGAATAAAATTCTTATAAGAAAAGTGAATTATTCCTATAAATTTTATATTTTAATATGTTAATCATATAATTATAATTTCAAGAAAAGGGTTGCAACTAATAATAATCATGATTCTTATGGAATTAAAAAAGATATCAAATATAATGTCATTATTATTCAAACATTAGGGTTAATAGCTAACAGAAACACCATAGTGGAATATCAACTCACCATTCAAAGGCATATTTAACCTTTCAAAGGCTTCTAATCTAGGGTAATATGTATAATACATAAATTATGCATAAAGTAATAGATTTTATGTGTGAAGTTTTTGTTGATAATAATAAATTTAAATGTTCACCTTAGCGAAATTTCAATTAGGTGTTGATGATAACAAATAAATTTAAATATTAAGATGAGTATTCTCAATTTAAAGAGAGTGTATCATGAGTAGTCATATGACTTATGCTTCTTTAAATTCAAGAGTTTAGTGAGTTTAATTATATGTTGATGTATGAATATGTTATAAATTTTGGAAAATCAAGAGTTTAGGTACAAGTATTTTTAACATTTTATATACTAAAGTGGAGTGATGTTATAAGTGTTGTGTTGTTATAGTAAAAATGTGTTGTTAAAATTCTCTTAAACTTTTGTTAAAGAATAATGGCAAAATATACATTATATGAACGTAGAACAATAAAATGCTACAAATATAGCGATTCAACACAATTTTTAAACTTGACTCCAACTGATTAAATTCAGCTTAAACTAATAATTTAAAATAATTATAATAAATTATTAGTTTAAGTTGAATTTAGTTAATTTTGATTAAATTTAAGAATTAAGTTAAACTTTCGTATTAGAAACATCTAATTAGTTCGCATGGGTTATTTATACCTCATATTTTTTCATTATTTATTAAATATTTTTAAAATTCTTTTGCTTTTCTTATTTGTATATATTTACCACATAATCAGTAACATGATTTTTTTTTTTGCCTTGATCGGTAACATGATTTACATGTAGGCTACATGAAATTTTCTATTCTTTCCTAACATTTTACTTTGTATTCGAGTAAATAAAAAATGTAAAAGAAAATTCATTTTCCCAACAATACTTTTTATTCTTTTCTCTTTTGCCCACACTCTTATCTCAAACTGCCATACGAATCACATGAAACATCAAAGCATTTGTTCTTTTCTTTGCAAAGGATATTAATATATCTACAGTATCCATAAATATGCACATAATAATAAAATAGACTCTTCATTAACTATTTTATAGATAAAGGATCTCATTTAGAAAGCTTTTTTTTTCCTGTTCTCTTAAGTCTTTTAAATATTTTCTTTGAGCCTTTAGTTTTATAATTATTTGTTGAAAGGCTTAATTCACCCTCAAAAGTTAGCTTGAGAGGGGAAGTTTGCATACTATTATAAATGGTTGAATATATTCACGCTTATCTGATGTGAAATTCTTGACATACCCCCTTTAACCCAATACAGGCAGAGACAGAGTTACATAGAGACTTGGGGGGTCACTGGGCCCCCCAAGTTTTTTAAAAAAAATTATTTTTAATATATATATATATAAAGATAGAGTTATTTAAGGGTCAGTGGTGTACTGGGCCTCCTAAAATTTAAAAAAATTAATTTTTGGGCCCTCCTATCTTAAATTCCTGGCCCCGTCACTGAATACAAGGCTGGACATCTGCTGGAGATATTGGGTAAAGGGACAGAATCGAGTACCGTCCCAAACTATCGAGATAAATGGAATTTGATATTATGTTGAAAGGCCTAACTTACCCCAAAAGTTAGCTTAAGAAGGGAAGATTTGTACACTATTATAAATGGCTGAATGCACTCACACTTGTCCTATGTGAGATTCTTAACATTATCCTAATTTTTTAATCTTTTTTACACCGCATTACCTTTTTTTTAGCCTAAATATTTTCTTACTTAACATAATTACTTTTATGTAATTACTACTTTAATTTATTTTTGTACTTTTCTTTTCTCTAATCCCTACTTAATAAAGGTAAGATTGCGTGTTAGTTTTTGGGTTTCGGCCAGACTTCCAACAAGTGATGTTATCGTTATTGCAGTAACATTTAAAAATCTTTGTGTTGCTTGTTATCCTTTATTCTCCGAATCCTTTGGAACTGGCAAACAGAAAAACTGTTGCTGCTCGCCTACTCTGATATGCACACGTAATATTTATATGCAATTCTCAAAATGACTTTTCTCAAAATCACGATAGGAGCAATTGAATTCACATTGGGATGGATAATTATATTTATTTTATTATGTTTTTTAAATTTTTAGATCATATTTATTATTTAATTTTAAAATAAATTATAAATTTAGTAAGAAAAAGAATATGTAAATTGGATTGAAGCTTTGTTTAATTTTAAAATCCTCGTTCACCAATTAACTTACCCACTTAAAATAACAGCAACAACCATCCTATAAAATTATGCTAAACATAAAGTATAGAGAGATTCAGTATACCGAGCTTTATTCCTAACTAGTAGTGAAACTGTTTTTGAAACTTACCTGTGTCAAAACATGATCAGAAATCAAAACAGAGGAAAAAGAGAAAGGAACGAAAGCAAGTTTTGGGAGCCAGATCAATGCTCTTCTGGACTTTTCTTTTATTTCTATATTGTACAAAAAACACAATTGGGCTATAAATACAAAAGCCCAAATACCAACAATTAACAAGCTAGTAACTGCTACTAACAACAAATTAAGTTACTGATAACATTTCTTCAACCTGTCATTTATGATTTATATTAAATATATCTTTTAGGGGTAGTCGAGTTAGTAAAATGAGGGGGGCATAGAGCCTAAAGGTCATGTGTTCGAATCCTTACTTACGCTCTCTCGATCGAGCCTGTAATACAAGGCTTATCTAGTGTAGAGTACTCTCGATCGAGCCTGTAGTACAGGGCTTATTTAGTATAAAGTACCCGATTGATATGATTTGTAGAGTATTACGTCAATCTGAAAATTTACCCGGTACACATCCAAAAAATAACAACTACGATTATTCCGTTTTCAAAATAATAAATAAATATACACCTTAAATTATATAGCTAAAATAATTTTAAAAAAAGATGAGATATTAACTGGGAATTGGAGCAGGAGTCAGGACTGTCGGAGTTTGGAATTAGTCAACGAGGGGACATGAAGAAAACGAGGTCAAACAAAACGGCTAGTGTGGGGACCACTTCTATTGGTGGGTGCAACTGGATGCTGACGTCATCTAAAACATGGGCCATAATTTAATAGCCCAAAAGAAAACTTTGATTTGGATCACCCTATACTAATTTATGAGACTATATTCTAATTTATAACAAATTTAAAAATCTTAACTTTTGGATTTTTTTTAATTTAGTGTTTAATTTTTATAAACTAAATTAAATATTACTTTTGTAAGCAAATTATTAAAATTTAATGAACAAATAATATCAGACAAAAATTAACTAAAATAATATTTTAATTTAATTATAAGAATTTTGAAATCATTAAATTTAGATTAGATAACCAATTAAAAAAACTAAAAAATTAAACACCTTTAAGTTTATTATTTTATTTTATTAGTTTAAGCTAATGTTAAATGGTTGACATTTTTTACCAAGCATAAGCATAACGAGGTATTCGTGCATGATTAGGTATAAAAAAGAAGTCAAAATTAGGTGAACTTTAATTTTGAAGTTGATGGAGGTTGGTACTAACTCCAAAACACATATTAATCTTAGGTTAATATCACCAATTTATGAGTTTTTTTTAAAAACGGAGAAACCTGCTGTCGTTACCCTTTGGATGCACATTGAGTAAATCTCCAGATTGACATAATAGTCTGCAAATAACGTCAATCAGGTACTTCGCACTAGGCAAGCCTTATACGACAGGCTTGATCGAGAGAGCGTAAGTAGGAGGAATCGAGCATAGGATCTTTTGCCCCCATGCTCCTCCACTTCACTAACTCGAAAATTTAAAAAAATATATTTATTTAATTCTTTATTGCATTTTTAGCATACTTCTTTAATTTATTAATATATGATATTTCTAGGCTTGTAGTATATAAAATATGAATGCTATATATATGGATTTGGTATATAAAACTATTAATATTTTATAACATATGAAAATTATATATGCCTTTTGAATTATTTATATCTTAATGATTAATATTATCGATTCAAAATAATTTATTTTGTTACGATTTTTTAAAGTTAACCTATCCAACAAACAATTATGTATGCCTCTTAAAATTTTAGATGAAATTATTTAAAAAATATTCCTAATTGTCACCGACAACACGAATAAAAATATTTAAATTAAACATTTAAAAATTACTGCACGTTAGAAAAATAAAAAACCAATAATAATAAGGTTAATGTGTTCATTAAAGTCAGTATTAGTGGTTGATTACTTTAAAGCAACTTGAGCCATTGCACCGCCAGACATGGCATAGAATTTGGTATCCCAAGAAAACTTTCATCTAACCTTTCGTAATTAAGGCACAAAGCACGAACAGATGAGAACTCATTAGGAACAACAGATCGAGGAAACCAGTAGAACTACAAACGTGCTCCATTTCTGATTTTAATAGGTTCGACCTGGTCAAAACTTTTTAGTTTGTATCAGAAATCCTACGATGACGGATAATTACAAACGCATTCAAAAATTTATAATAGTGTGTATATTTATCTCTCTTGAGTTAACTTTTAGGAGTGAGTTAGGCCTTTCTAATATGATATCAAAGCCACTTTGTTTCGATGATTTGAGACGGTGTCCGGTTATGTCCTTTTGCTTAATATGTCTATCAGATATCTAGTCCTGCTCTGGACTGAGAGGGGTGTCAGGAATCTCACATCAGACAACTATGAGAGCATTCAAGAATTTATAATAGTGTGCAAACCTCTGCCTTTTAAACTAACTTTTGGGGGTGAGTTAGGCCTTTCTAACAATTTGCTCGATTCAGACTGCTCAATACGATTTTGGTTAAATTAATCAAATGGTCCGAGTTAATCTTAAATTTTGATTAAATTTTAAATAAAAATAACATTATTTTGATAAAGTATTATCAAAATAATGTTATTTTTTAAGAAAATTTGATTAGATTTTAAAATTAACTAGAATTATTTGATTAATTTGTAATTTCATCAGCCTCAAATTGAATCGGTTTGAATGGGTCAATTTGTCATCCCTATTCAACATTGGAAGATCAACACTTCAAATAGGATGAATAATAATAGATGGTCTAGTTGTGGACTAGTTTTGCACAAAAATTAAAATTTTAAATATTTTATTGTCATTATATTTGCAATTTTAATTTTAGTTAATTAAATTTAAGAAGTTTTTAATAATTAATCCAACTATATACATGCTCCACTTATGATTTTAATTGGTTCGATTTGGTCAAACTTTTTTTTAGTTTAATTAGGTTCATATTGTTCAATTTGATCTTAGTACAATTCGAACGAGTCTTAAAATTTAATCAATTTGTGAATAAAAATAATATTATTTTGAACTAATTCGACCAGTTCAATTTGTCATTTCTGTTTATCATAAAAAAAAACTACACTTCATATAGGATGAACCAAAAGTTTATACTTTAAACACGATGGTCTAGTCCTAGTACGACTCGAATGAGTCTCCAAATTTGATCAAATTTTGGATAAAAAACCTTATTTTGATTTTTTTTATTAAAACGATATCGATAACTCAATCGATTTGACCTTATTATTTTGTCATTCCTCTTGCAAAAAAAAAATACATTTCAAACAAGATGAACAAAAATTAATCAAATATGCTTTTACGTGGAAAATGCAATTAAAAAGGGTTGAAATGACCTTCTACCATCAAGCTCGTAACAATAGGGTAAGCTCATAACAATAGGGTTAGTGAGGGTTGGTTGTTGAACCTATAATGAAAGACTTTCGTCCAACTTGAGAAAGTCATTGGTTTGTGTCCCCCACATTCTTCTATTTTGTTTTGGGACACTTTGTTTGTGAATTCTCATCATGAGGTTGACCCTTTCTAAAAGTAGGATTTATGAGTTAATTATGTATTGTAATTATACGTAGAAAAGGCAAAAAAATAAAAATTATTGCTTGTAATTTACATTAGAAAATAATAATAACACTATAGAAATAATATTCGGTAAAAGGTTTGGACTTCTATGAGCTCAGATGATTTCACTCGTTATTAAAAAATCTTTATTATCATAATTATTAAAATCATCTTATGATTTTTATTATTTTAAATTACTGAAGATCATGTTACAATATTAGAAATTAAAAATATTTTCTCATTTAAGAGTCTGTCAAATTATTTTAATAAAAATTATTATATGAATGATAATTAAATATATGATTATTTTCACTCTGCTAATTCATTGAAACTTAATAAAAATATATTTTATAAGTTCCTAATTTCATAAAATATTTTTAGGTAATTTATAATTTTTAAATACAAGTGGGCTAATATATCTTTTGCCCAAATAAATTCATATCATAATTCGAAATCATGTGGGTTATCAGTCACTTGTAAGAATGTGAAGCATTTAGTATCTATTTAAACTAATATTTTCAAAACCGGATCGGAAGTTAAACCGAAATAACAAAAGGTTTAAGATCTAAAAAGTTTAACTGGTATTAAGTTTATATAAAAACCAATTAAAGATTTAAAGAATTTAAAAAATGATTGAAAAGATTATCCTTTCTTATTAAAAAATTAAAAGTTTAATTGAAAATGACTTTTAAATAAAAATTAATTAGTTTATAAAAATTAATTAATTTAGAAATATTGACCAATTAATTAATAAACTAATTATTTTTTACAATAAAAATTATTAAACTAAATCAAACAAAAAATTGAAAACCAAATCGAAAGAATAACCGATTCCAGGTTTCTACAATTAAACCGGTCAGTTTTGAAATCATTGAATTAAACTATTCTTCTTTGCATATATTGAACACTATTTGATATATTTATCTAGATCATAATCCTCATAATGATCATTGTCCTAAATTTAAGCAGTGACCTTAACAATTTAGGACTATTTGTTATCATTTTCAAGAAGTCTTACCCATGGTCTGACCTAATGTAGCATATAATTTCTCTCACTCACTAACTCAAAATGGTTATCTTGAGAGTGGAAAAAAGTAAAAGAAAGAGGTTAAAAAGGATTCACCCAAGAACCACATGATGATGAAAGGAATAAAGATTAAAGAGTTTTATGACCAACTTTTCTTTTTAGCTATATGCTTTTACGATCCCAAGTTTTTATCCAAAATTGTTATTTTGTTTCAGTTTGAGATGAAGTTCATAGGTAAAATATGAGTTAACTAAAATTTGATCGGAGATATTCTGACTTGAAGATCGAAAACAAGAGAAAGTTGAAAATCTTTTTTTTTTTGAAAAGGGAAAGCTACCGAAACATTACATAATCGGTCTAGGGGAAACCATTCCCGACAAATCCTCAAGAAGGATGAGATGACACCCTATGTAGTGCTAAAATAAGTGATTCCAAGATCAAGGTGGCCCACATAATTAGCTAGCCAATCGGCGTATTTGTTGCTCTCTCGATAAATGTATCGATGAACAACAGACTTTGACCCGAACTCAAACTTATTTAAAAATTTCAAGTTAAGATCAAACCCTACGTCATTCATTGCCCGTAATAATTTTATGGAACCCTAAAACCGCAAGGATTATGTGTATTATCAACACTCTCATTACCATCACTACTCCTTAACAATACATTATAACTCTTGTTTTGTTTATAGTTGCACATATTCCAGCATCATTTCTTGTCATGATGAGGAGGAATCAAAGTTTTAGAGACCCTTTTATTTTAATTGAAGGTTTCAATTTTCTTATATTACTTAATCGTCCTATATCATTTTTAAATTACAAATACAAAGCACAGGATTTTTGGTGATAAGGACGAGTGGTATGCACATAACAAAACCTTTGAGTTTACGTTAACATCCCAATTTTTTCAGGATTTGCATAGCTGGATTCAGAGTCATTGCTGGGCCTACAGCTTCATGACAAGCACGTTCCTGAATAGCCCCACATGCAAAAATAAGATGGGGAAAAAGCATAATAACATGATTAAACAATACCAACAAAGATAAAAAGCAAAGGCGGTGTAGAGATGACCGTGTATGTCTTTTAATCTGTTAGCCAACATCTAGAAATTTGGTTCTGCAACAGGCCAGCTTCCATAATTATTTCAGTTCTTCTTCTTCTTCTGATAAATCTGCTTATAATAATTGGTGTCTCCTTGACACCCTACCTCACGAAATGGGCAAGACAGGAGGCACGAAGTTACCAAGTTTTTGTCTGAACAGAATCAGGCCACATGTTAGAGTTCGTTCACCACCTATACAATCCAAACCTAGTGTGAATTCTGTTAAAGATGATCAGAAGAGTGGAGGTGTGGTGGTGGAAGAGAAGTCTGGTAATGGGACGAAACCGGTGCCTGTCACGGGTAGGAAAATTATGATAGTGGTTGATTCGAGCATTGAAGCTAAAGGGGCTCTGCAATGGGCTCTCTCTCACACTGTTCAAAGTCAGGATGTTCTGGTTCTTCTTTATGTGGCTAAACCATCTAAACAAGGTTTGTTTATTTGTGATATCGTATCTGTTTTTGTTTGATTATGTGAAGGAGACCCTAAGAGTTCCCTTTACCAATTGTAGTGACAAGTGAAGAGCCAAGAAAAGAGAGAGCTCCGAGGGCTTATGAAGTAGTGAACTCTCTGAAGAAAATGTGCCAACTAAAGAAACCTGAGGTGGGTCCTATACTCCTACTATTCCACTGTCATTTCTTGATCATCTTCCCAAATCAAACCTGAACTGTTCAATATGATCTGCAGATAGAAATTGAGACTTCAGTGGTGGAAGGAAAAGAGAAGGGACCAATAATTGTGGAAGAGGCCAAAAAACAAGGTGTGGCACTTCTGGTGCTAGGTCAGAAGAAGCGATCAATGACATGGAGACTGATACTGATGTGGGCAAGCAACAAAGTGAGTGGAGGTGTAGTGGAATACTGTATACAAAACGCCAGTTGCATGGCCTTAGCAGTGAGGAGAAAAGGGAAAAAACATGGAGGTTACTTGATCACCACCAAACGTCACAAAGATTTCTGGCTCTTGGCCTGAAGAAAAACTAAACCACTTGTTAAATTAGTTTGATGTTAGCTTTTCTTCTTCTACCAGTCCTTTGCTTATGTTGGATTGTTCATGTTTTGTGAAAAATTGGCTGGCTGTAAATGATAAAACTGTAATGAGACTGAGACATTAAAAGGGTATTGAGAGTTGATGAAAAAGTATTCATCTGTCACTACATATAAAGCAATTTCTTATCATAGCTGTTTCCCAAGACACCTTTGATTGTGGTCCCCGAAACCTCTTTTGATTGCCTGAGAACCTACGTCAGGACCTTGTAGGCTACATCAACAATCAGGTTTCCATGTGCTTTCATATTTTCCATTTTCATAGTCTCTGCTTCCTAGCAAAGTTTTCAGGTCTGTTACAAGTTACAGGTTTCATCTTTGATCCTGGATAGTTGATTCCAAGTGGCGTAATATAGTTCTGATACAACCGAATAAGACAAGGAGAAGAAATCCAGGAGAAAAGAACAGATACTTTTAACATAACTCTGTCATTCATTTAACATAAGGTTTAATCAGAACTACAAAAGCAGAGTAGGACTAATCTTTTATTTGATAGGATGATGGATCTTCTACTTTTTGCGCAGGTTACGAAAGTACTCAGCAGGGTCTTCCTCAAAATCAGCTCTGAGCATGCGTTCATCTCTTCCTGGAGCTTTCATAGTCTTCTGGTTCTTGGTTGAATCTGATCCTGAAGCAGCATATCTAATAGTACTTACCAAAGCAGCTGCACCTGCCACAGCACCGGCTACAGCAAGTGCAAATCCTGAACTATTTTCCTTTCTGCTCGACATCCCTTCGTTGCCAAACCAAAATGTTGATATCAAAAGTCTCCTTTTTCCTTGATTCCAAATAAGAAGCTGTTTATCATTGATGAGGTCCCCCTTTATAATAGACATCACAGATATCAATAAGTACAGTCTTTCTCACTTTCCTAGAATTTTCTGTAATTAATTAGGTTAGTTGGAAGATCAACAATTAATTAGAGTTGATGGACAATGAATAGTTATATGCTTTGCAAATACAAATTGAGACTTTCCAGCATTTCTGTAACTTGTGACAATGGAATAGGGCGGATGAGGCCTGTGACTCCTATAAACATGCAGCCCGAGTTTAGCTCGAAGTCCAAGCCCGAATTATAATAAGCCATCAAAAGAATATCATTTTGAATAATTTTTTTAAAACGATATCATTTTGATCTTAAATTTGTTTTGGTAAGTTTTTTAAGCTTAAAATTAAAACGAAGTCATTTTAGTAAATTTATCTAAAACAACGCTTATAAGTTTATATAAAACGATATTATTTCAATTTTATGATTGAACCATTCTAGACTCAAATATTGACCGAAATTTAATCTAATTGAATAAAATTTATTGACTTCGAACTATGCTTCGGAGTCTACTATCGTCTTTACCTATCTCGTAACCTTTCTTCTTTTTTCTTTTTCAATAAAAAATTGTAATATACAATCCGTATATGTTAAATTAAAATAAAACTTATTAGGAGTCGCTTCAAAGTTATTGTTTTCTTTTGCCTAGCATCGTCTTACTAAAAGTTTTGTTCTAATTTTGTTTATAATAATCTAAATTTTATATTAATCTAACAAATACGAGTTTAAGAAAATTACATGCTAAAAAATAATTAAATAAAAATAATTTATATTTTTAAAATTTATAAATTCATAATTTTTTGTCCACATCTCAAGCATCTATTGTGAGTGGTGAGAACATAATAAAACATAGAAATGATATATGTCATTGTCTGTCTACTGTACCATTATTTTGGATGTTGCTCTTAATCTGACTTGCAAATGAATACTGAAATGCAGCAATCAATAGTTATATTCACCAATTAGTCTTAGATGATGCAAACATATATGCAAACTACTTGCTTACAATACTATCATTATTAATAATTTTTATATTATTTATTATTTATAATAATAATCATTATTAATAATTATAAAAATGTGGATACATAAAATAATGTGCACGAGTGTTTCTTTCCTCTCCAAGTGAAAAAACTTCAGCAGAAATGGCTGTGATAGCAACAGAAACCTTTATGATCTACCTTTCAAGCCTTTCGTGCATGATTTCATTTCTAGCTCTGATTAAGTACTTTGAAAAATTGTGGTGGAGGTCAATTCAGATACGATCAGTTCTGAGATCACAGGAGTGAAAGGCCCTTCCTACAGATTCTTGCATGGCCATAGCAGTGAGGATAAAAGGGGAACAAAAAAACATGGAGGTTACTTCATCACTGCCAAACGTGACAAAGATTTCTGGCTCTTACCCGAAGAAAAACTAAACCACTTGTTAAATTAGTTTGATGTTAGCTTTTCTTCTTCTGCCAGTCTTTTGCTTATGTTGGATTGTTCATGTTTTGTGACAAATTGGCTGGTTGTAAATGATAAAACTGTAATGAGACTGAGACATTAAAAGGGTATTGAGAGTTAATGAAAAAGTATTTGTGTCACTACATATAAAGCAGTTTCTTATCATAGCTGTTTCCCAAGACACCTTTGATTGTGGTCCCTGAAACCTCTTTTGATTGCCTGAGATCCTACGTCAGGACCTGGTAGGGTACATCAACAATCAGGTTCCCATGTGCTTTCATATTTTCCATTTTCATATTCTATGCTTCCTAGCAAGGTTTTAAAGGTTTCATCTTTGATCCTGGATAGTTTATTCCAAGTGGTGTAATATAGTTGTGATACAACTGAAGAAAAGAAGGAGAAGAAATCAAGGAGAAAAGAACAAATAGTTTTAACATAACTCCATCATTCATTTAATATCAGGTTTATGCAGAACAACAAAAGCAGAGTAGGACTAATCTTTTATTTGACAGGACGATGGATCCTCTACTTTTTGCGCAGGTCACGAAAGTACCCAGAAGGGTCTTTCTCAAAATCATCTCTGATCATGCGACCATCTCTTCCTGGACGTTTCATAGTCTTCTTGTTCTCGGTTGAATCTGATCCTGAAGCAGCATATGCAATAATGCTTACCAAAGCAGCTGCACCTGCCACAGCACCAGCAACAGCAAGTGCAAATCCTGAACTATTTTCCTTTCTGCTCGACATCCCTTCTTTGCAAAACCAAGTTGTTGATCTCAAAAACTCTCTCTCTTTTCCTTGTTAAAAAAAAAAAGAGAACACACTCACACGTACGAGAGAGAGGGAGAGAAGAGAAGATGAGAATCAATTCAATCCAAAAGTCCAATACATGTATGGCTTAGTTACCCTCCTTTTATAGGATAAAATACTAGACTTAAGGAAGAAGTAAGCGCCTCTTTCTCCGCTTGCTTCATCGTAACGAAACCAAAAAACCAGTGAGGAAGTGATTGTTGCAGTTGAAAAAGTGCGACTAGAGATGAGAGAAACCTTTAAGATTAATGAGTAGGTCATGGTCTCTCTTTACTTGGGAGTTTTAGCTTTTCTAGGAAATGACTCTTGAGTGATGCAATTTGTTCTTGTGATCAGACTATATCGGGAGATGGACAATTTCATGTATGCATAAGAAATAAAGTGCTGATAATCCCTCTGCCGTGACCATCCACCTCATCTGTTCCTCGGCTAGCTGTTCTACGATCCATAATCCCTAAGCTCAGAGTATTAATAAACTGTTTACTAGGAATTGAACGGTGGTTCATCGTCACATTTATCGCGAGAGTAACAGCTGTGTGGATTGGTTAGCGAGTTATGTTGAGCATTTTGCACTAGAAACCACTTATTTTGATCTTTCACCCCTTGGGTGCGATGTACTCCTTCTAGAGAATATATCGAAAATCTATTTTCCTAGACTCGTCGTGTAATCGGTGTTTTTTTTCCCTCTTATATAATTAAAAAGAAAAAATAAAGTGCTGATAAAGAAAAGTGAATTTTGCCTATAAATTTTATATTTTTAACACGTTAATCATATGTAATTATAATTTCAAGAAAAGGGTTGCGACTTATAATAATACAAAAGATATCAAATATAATATCCACATAATAATTCAATAAAATATTTAGCAGAAATCTTGTTGATATACGAAATTTAAGAAGGTTCAATAATACTCAGCTTTACTTTTAACTAGTAGAAAGATTATTTCTAAATGGTCGACGTTATTCAATTATTAGCAAGGATTTAAAAACCGGACTAGACCATCACGTTCAACCCCTAAACGTATGAACCGGGTGGCTTTATAATCCGACTCATAGTTATAATCGTTATAATAAAACATTGATTTTATTATTTATTATATACCGATTTTATAACAGTTTAATACCGGTTGAATTTTTAAATCTTAACATTTTCTTTTATTACTTTAATGTCTGGACCGTTTTTTAAAACATTGATTTTATTATTTAATAAATTAAAGATAACAAACATGTGAAAATAATTATGAAATAAAACATAGGAAGGAGTCGGCAATTATTATAGGGTTTTTAATATTTTTAATTTAATAAATAATAAATATTCATTCGTAATATAAATATAATATATGACAATCACGTAATAAAATATTGATTTGATATATCTGTCACGTTATTCATATTAGCAGAAAACTTAACATTGGTTTATTATTGTTAAAATTTTAAAGTTAGAATATATTTTTTTTATTTTACAAAGGAAAACTACAACCAAGCTAACACAGGTGACGGGGGTATAAAGCCTCGTGCGCGTCATGGTGAAGAAGCTCTTGGACGACCACTGGAGGATCCCGGAGAATGTGTAGTCCTGGGGATAAGACAATTGTACAAACCGCCAGCTTATCGGCACACTGGTTGCCCTCACGCAAGACATGTTGAAGCTGAACCTTCCAGTCCCGTTGTAAAAGCCTACGGATATCTGTAACCAAAGAAAAATCCTCAGTTAGTACCCACTGGGAAGAAGAGAGAATGTTAATTATCTCTAACAAATCGACTTCAGCAATCAGTCGATGATATCCCAAGTCCCAAGCCAACGCGAGACCTGAGCGAATCCCTTGGAGCTTGGCAGATAAGGGGGTACACCGCCCCAGACGTAGTTGGAACCCTCCACACCAATTTTCGTGCTAGTCTCTAATTAAGCCACCGGCCAAGGCCTGCGTGGTCCCGAATTTGACTGCGCCATCCGAGTTCAGCTTCACCCAGCCCGCCAGGCGCTTAGTCCAGCCCACGGGACTTCCCACAGGCTGGAGGAGGTTCAGGAAGACACGATACACCACCGGCCGAGCTCAAGCGACCCACGCCACATAGTCGATAACTGCACGATGACCATCGGTCGGCCAAACAAACTCCGGCTCGAAAAGGCTTTTGTTCCTTCAGGATCACAGGAACCAACAAGCCACTCCATAAATAGTAGTCCACTCACACTGAAGGAAAGACGAGAGGTTGAGACATCTCGAATTTTAACACAACTTTTTAAAATTCGAGACAATATTACAAAATTTAGCAAAATTTGACTTTTTAATTTATAATTAGCCTATAATGAAACACACCCTTCGTATGTTTTTAGTTTTTGCGCAGGTCACGAAAGTACCCAGCAGGCTCTTTCTCAAAATCATCTCTGAGCATGCGTTCATCTCTTCCTGGAGCTTTCATAGTCTTCTGGTTCTTGGTTGAATCTGATCCTGAAGCAGCATATCTAATAGTACTTACCAAAGCAGCTGCACCTGCCACAGCACCGGCTACAGCAAGTGCAAATCCTGAACTATTTTCCTTTCTGCTCGACATCCCTTCGTTGCCAAACCAAAATGTTGATATCAAAAGTCTCCTTTTTCCTTGATTCCAAATAAGAAGCTGTTTATCATTGATGAGGTCCCCCTTTATAATAGACATCACAGATATCAATAAGTACAGTCTTTCTCACTTTCCTAGAATTTTCTGTAATTAATTAGGTTAGTTGGAAGATCAACAATTAATTAGAGTTGATGGACAATGAATAGTTATATGCTTTGCAAATACAAATTGAGACTTTCCAGCATTTCTGTAACTTGTGACAATGGAATAGGGCGGATGAGGCCTGTGACTCCTATAAACATGCAGCCCGAGTTTAGCTCGAAGTCCAAGCCCGAATTATAATAAGCCATCAAAAGAATATCATTTTGAATAATTTTTTTAAAACGATATCATTTTGATCTTAAATTTGTTTTGGTAAGTTTTTTAAGCTTAAAATTAAAACGAAGTCATTTTAGTAAATTTATCTAAAACAACGCTTATAAGTTTATATAAAACGATATTATTTCAATTTTATGATTGAACCATTCTAGACTCAAATATTGACCGAAATTTAATCTAATTGAATAAAATTTATTGACTTCGAACTATGCTTCGGAGTCTACTATCGTCTTTACCTATCTCGTAACCTTTCTTCTTTTTTCTTTTTCAATAAAAAATTGTAATATACAATCCGTATATGTTAAATTAAAATAAAACTTATTAGGAGTCGCTTCAAAGTTATTGTTTTCTTTTGCCTAGCATCGTCTTACTAAAAGTTTTGTTCTAATTTTGTTTATAATAATCTAAATTTTATATTAATCTAACAAATACGAGTTTAAGAAAATTACATGCTAAAAAATAATTAAATAAAAATAATTTATATTTTTAAAATTTATAAATTCATAATTTTTTGTCCACATCTCAAGCATCTATTGTGAGTGGTGAGAACATAATAAAACATAGAAATGATATATGTCATTGTCTGTCTACTGTACCATTATTTTGGATGTTGCTCTTAATCTGACTTGCAAATGAATACTGAAATGCAGCAATCAATAGTTATATTCACCAATTAGTCTTAGATGATGCAAACATATATGCAAACTACTTGCTTACAATACTATCATTATTAATAATTTTTATATTATTTATTATTTATAATAATAATCATTATTAATAATTATAAAAATGTGGATACATAAAATAATGTGCACGAGTGTTTCTTTCCTCTCCAAGTGAAAAAACTTCAGCAGAAATGGCTGTGATAGCAACAGAAACCTTTATGATCTACCTTTCAAGCCTTTCGTGCATGATTTCATTTCTAGCTCTGATTAAGTACTTTGAAAAATTGTGGTGGAGGTCAATTCAGATACGATCAGTTCTGAGATCACAGGAGTGAAAGGCCCTTCCTACAGATTCTTGCATGGCCATAGCAGTGAGGATAAAAGGGGAACAAAAAAACATGGAGGTTACTTCATCACTGCCAAACGTGACAAAGATTTCTGGCTCTTACCCGAAGAAAAACTAAACCACTTGTTAAATTAGTTTGATGTTAGCTTTTCTTCTTCTGCCAGTCTTTTGCTTATGTTGGATTGTTCATGTTTTGTGACAAATTGGCTGGTTGTAAATGATAAAACTGTAATGAGACTGAGACATTAAAAGGGTATTGAGAGTTAATGAAAAAGTATTTGTGTCACTACATATAAAGCAGTTTCTTATCATAGCTGTTTCCCAAGACACCTTTGATTGTGGTCCCTGAAACCTCTTTTGATTGCCTGAGATCCTACGTCAGGACCTGGTAGGGTACATCAACAATCAGGTTCCCATGTGCTTTCATATTTTCCATTTTCATATTCTATGCTTCCTAGCAAGGTTTTAAAGGTTTCATCTTTGATCCTGGATAGTTTATTCCAAGTGGTGTAATATAGTTGTGATACAACTGAAGAAAAGAAGGAGAAGAAATCAAGGAGAAAAGAACAAATAGTTTTAACATAACTCCATCATTCATTTAATATCAGGTTTATGCAGAACAACAAAAGCAGAGTAGGACTAATCTTTTATTTGACAGGACGATGGATCCTCTACTTTTTGCGCAGGTCACGAAAGTACCCAGAAGGGTCTTTCTCAAAATCATCTCTGATCATGCGACCATCTCTTCCTGGACGTTTCATAGTCTTCTTGTTCTCGGTTGAATCTGATCCTGAAGCAGCATATGCAATAATGCTTACCAAAGCAGCTGCACCTGCCACAGCACCAGCAACAGCAAGTGCAAATCCTGAACTATTTTCCTTTCTGCTCGACATCCCTTC
>JAOTBA010000001.1:1249678-1264612 GCA_025629845.1 Erythroxylum squamatum | reverse complement strand
ATGAATTGAGGTTGAGTGTTGGATGAATTCCACTGGCAAATTGAATTGTTTGAATGAGGTTGTAATAGAAGAAGTGAGGCAATAGGGACAAGAAAGATAGGAAAGTTGTGATGATAATCATGAGATGTTTTTGAATAAATTGAAGTGATGATATGATGAACTCCAATTGGTGGATGAAATTGAGCACACATAAAAAGGTAATTCAATTGAGTTGATGAACTTTGTATATGAGTTGCCATTACTTGTAATTGAAATGTTATGGAAAAGGAGGATTGGTATTTGAATGGATAAGAATAATGTTGGAAATGGAGAATGATAAAGTTGGGAAGGTTTTGCAAGTTTTAACAGGGGTAAGATTTTGTGAACTGATTCAAGGGAAATTCTGGAATAATTGAGATAGAATTAGCCAAGGTTGCCTTCTTTGAAGTTGTAGTTTGTCCTTTTAGCTTTCCAACGATACCAAGTTTGCAATTTTTCGATATCGGAGCGGAGAGTTATGGCCGTTTGAGTGAGAGATGTCGTGCAGGAAATGTCACCCAAAGGTTACACGGCCTGACCGTGTGAATTTACACAAGCCGTGTAATTCTGGGAGCAGGGGGCACATTTTCACCCGAGATTCACACGGTCTGCCCGTGTGAATTTACACGGGCCGTGTAAATCTGGGCGCAGGGGACACATTTTCACCAGAGAGCTACACGGCCTGACCGTGTGATTTTACACGGGTCGTGTATTTTGACCCAGAAAATAACAAAATTTGAATTTTTGGTCTTCATGAAAGTTTTAGCCCTAGATGTCTACTTTCTAACCGTCGAAGAACTAAGTTAATCCGACACCTATAATGAGAGTTATGACGTTTACGCCAAAGTATGTTCAATAGGAATCAGGATATGAGCATGTCGGATTCTTTCGATCATAACTCCCTCACCCGACCTCGAATTGAAGTGATTCTTAAAGCAATGGATTCCTAAGACATGTATCTATCTCTACATGAAATTTTGTATCAATTGGAGTTGTTTTGAGAAAGTTTGCCTTAGAGTAAGTAAGAGGTCGGTTAAAGGAGCATGATTAGGGTTTGAACATTCTTTATATTTTTAAGCATATCTTGAGCTGTAGAGCTCCGATTGAGGTGATTTTTCTTTCAAAATAAACAAGAGACATAGATCTTTGATTTCTATGAAGAGTTCAAATTCGAATTCGGATTTAATGATTTCCAAATTTGATTCACAAACAGGAGAAATGAATTCAAGCGTAGTGACTGTTTTATATGGGCACGCCATTGAACAAGTTGTAAGCATATTTGAGGGATGTGACGCGAATGAAGATGAACTCTTATGGGATGATGGTTAATTAGGGTTCTTGGAAATAACCCTTCAAGGTAATAAGCAAGCTCATGTTTCATGTTTTCGCAAGAGGAAACCCGATTAGGCTTTATAAGGGTTAATTGAATTAACCCTACATGGTATGATGTACATGTTTCTTGATTCCGAAGAGTGTTGGAAATTCAAAAAAAAAATTATAAGGAGTAATGAAGAAGATCACGTTTCATGATTTCGCTCAAGACAAGTTCAACATGTATGGTATCAGAGCAAGGGTTGGGTTCCGGATTCGGGATCTAACAGGCTGGACATCCAGTTGTCACTTGAAATATACGCATTGGAAACCAGATCGGGCCGCTGGGAATGAACATCCAGACGAACAACCGGGAAATTAATAATCCAGGCTAAACCTACTCTGATACTATGTTGAACCATGATTAAGTTATATGGGCCAAGTAGGAGATTGTTAAATAATTTCATTACGTGACCCATATATTTTGGTTTAATCATTATTAAAGTATATTAAATCCCATTAGTTATTTAAATAAGAGATATTAAGTTTAATTAAAAATAAACAAAAGAGAACACAAAATTTAAGAATACTTGTTAAAGATTATCTCTTTAGAAAGTATCGAAACTTACGTTATTGTGAAAAATTATTAAATTCTAAGATACTTCAATTTATCCTATGTGTTTAAATTTATATGATAATGTTTTCGAGGAAGGAAGGTAGCGTCCATATATTTTACTCGTTATTTGTCAATCTACCTTGTAAAGATCTCACTACCTTGTAAAAATCTGATTACACCTGAACAAAAGCTGTCAAGTAATAGTTCTTTATATCAGCTCCATGACAAATTTCTGCTGTCTCTTTTCTGTCCGACGACATAAACAATGCAGATTCAGTTCCAATCTACTTGCTTGCTGCCGGCATCTGATGTTTCATCTCATTATATATTGCCTAGTACTGTCTCATTTCCTCTCCAAGTAAAGCTGGCTCCAATGGCAACAGAAGCTCTAATGATCTACGTTTCAACCTTTGTATGCATATTTTCCATTGCAGCACTCGTCAGGTACATTAACAAAGTCTGGTGGAAGCCACTTCAGATACAATCAGTTCTCAGGTCACAAGGAGTGAAAGGTCCTTCCTATAAATTCTTGCATGGAAATGTCAAGGAAATGGACGGCATGAAGAAGAAGATGAACAGTAGTCCAATGGAATTATCTCATCGGATATTTCCCAGAGTTCTTCCTCACACTTATCAGTGGACCAGGCTATATGGTACTTAAACTGCTAAATTTACCATCGAGTACTGTTGTTACCAATTTTGAAGTTCTGATAAATTGGTGTAGGGAAGAACTTTGTTTTGTGGAAAGGTTCCATACCAGAATTCACTGTCACTGAACCTGACCTGATTAAAGAGATAATGAACAATAAAGATGGAACATATCCAAAGCCAGAGCTCCCATCTAATGTAAAGAAGCTTTTTGGTGATGGAATAGCGGTGACCAACGGAACAAAATGGGTTAAGCTACGTAAACTGGCCAATCATGCTTTTAATGGAAACAGCCTGAGAGTAATTTATAGTTCACTCTATGGTTTGGGTTGATATTTCTTAGTCCGTTTTTGCAGTAGCTACTCACTGACATGTGATAATCTTCTTGCCAGATTATGATTCCAGCAATGATTACAAGCATTGAGACGATGCTTAAAAGATGGGAAGAGCATGAAGGAAAGGACATAGAAGTGTTCCAGGAATTCAAAGTTCTTACATCAGAAACAATTTCCAGGACAGCTTTTGGAAGCAGTTACTTGGAAGGACAGAAAATATTCGATATGCTGACGAAAATGGTTATGATTATTGGAAGAAATCCTAATGGAAGTAAACTTCCTGGAATTATGTGAGCTTTCTATCTAATCTGTCTCTTCTTGCTCAAAACATGTACATTCTAACTTCTAAGCTGATATGATGTTACTGTTACAGAAAAATTTTCAGAACAACTGATGATACTGAATCGGGCAAACATAAAGAAGAGCTAAGGAAATGCATCATAGAGCTGGTGAAGAAAAGAGAGGAGGAGGCAAGGAAGGGACAAGCAGGTTTCTATGGAGATGACTTCCTCGGACAGCTTATGAAGTTATATCATGAATCTGACAACGCCAAGCAAATAACGTTAGATGACTTGATTGATGAGTGCAAGACCTTCTATATTGGAGGGCAGGAGACAACCTCTTGTGCACTCACTTGGACGATCTTTCTTCTGGCAATTAACACAGATTGGCAGGAAAAAGTGAGGGAGGAGGTCCTCGAACAATTTGGCAGAGAAGTTCCAAGCCCTGAAGGAATTGCAAGATTGAAGACTGTAAGGAAAATCCCTTGTACAATGAATTTTATGTCATTTATGATTCACTCTAAAATCTCTACCTTGTGGTTCGTAGATGAACATGGCTATCCATGAATCTCTCAGACTATATCCACCAGTTCCGGTTACTTCACGAGAAGTCCAGAAGGGAACGAGATTAGGAAAGCTAATAGTTCCAGCTAATATGGATATCTTTATTCCAGTACTAGCACTGCACTCCGATCCTCAAATCTGGGGAGATGATGTCCACCATTTTAGGCCAGAGAGGTTTGAAGGAGGAGTATCTAAAGCTTCTAACGACAATGCCTCTGCATTTTTGCCGTTTGGTTTGGGACCTCGATCTTGTGTAGGCATGAATTTTGCAGTTTCTGAAATAAAGATTGCTCTTGCAATGATTCTGCAGCGCTACAGGTTTACTCTTTCGCCATCTTATCTCCACTCACCGGTCGCTGTCATAGGAATGTGCCCACAACATGGGCTTCAAATCATGCTCCAGAGGCTGTGAAAAAAAAAATGGAAGCAAACACAGTAATAAACAAGGCCTGATTGTTGAAGCTTTTGGAAGCTCGCTTAATTCGTTTAAGGCGCACAATCGATCATTCGGATGAAGCTTGAATGTAACATGTTTAATACAGCAGTGTAATAACATTTTCTAATGTACACTCAAGTTTGTCTAGATAGGTAAGAATAAAAAACTTGTATCTGGTGAACTTGATAGATCTGATTCCGTCGCAGCAGCTGTGACAAATTCGGTTCACTGTTGATGGTTTCTGTAACTGTCATACTTTTCCGTTTATATGTTAGAAGATCTAAGTATACTGTTGAGGAGTTTAACTTCAACCATTTTAACTTCAACCAAGAAGTATGGTTCAACTTTCATGAGTTTGGCAGGACTTGGTGTAGAGTTATTGAAGAATCATAAAACCTGAAGGGATGGCTAAGGTCACAAATCATACTATGTCTGCGTTTCTTCCATCTGTTTTGGGACATCAAACTCGTGTTCCCTTGAATTTTCGATCTTACAGATATCAAGAATGCGATTTCGACAATTCTGCAGAGCTGCAGATTTTCATTTTCATCAAAGTATGTACAGCCACCAGTTCAGGTTTTCATATAACATGCTCTGCAAATCATGCTTGACGCATTGCTAATTAGAATCGTAAGAGATTGATCCATTGGTTGCTCTCGACACTTCAAACTTCTCAAACTATGAAACTCTAAGCATCCCATTAAGCAGAAGCTGTAACCAGTTAATTGTTATCATAATTCATCCCAAATGATGAACAGCTCTCTCAAACCTTGTTCTGTCAATGGCATCTCAATGATAATACAGCCGATGTGTAGGATCCATCGTTGTGCCACCGGAATCTCACCGATTAGGACCTGCTACTATGATTCAACTCCTAAAAATACACTCCTCGCCAAGAACCAAATAAAAGTTGAATGTATATTTTGGAAAATCATTCAGAATTCCTATCTATGTCGTAAAATACACAATTTGCATAGAATAATATTCTTTGAAAGGAATGGTGTGATAGCCCCTTTTGTTGGTGTCTGATCATAGTTGAGAAATTCCAAACGTATTGGACAATATAGTCGGCCAAACTTCATATTTTAATGCATAATAAACCAACAGAAGAGATTATTTTTTTATGACAAACCTGTTGAAGTGTTGATAAAGTCTAAATCTGCTTTCATTAAACAATTGTAGTGATACATTACAAGGTCTTGTTCAAGAATCTTTACAAAGAAAGTTAACAAAGTTCTTGCCATAAAAAGCCAAAATCTAGATGAAGTCATTCATGGAAGCCCTTTAAATAAGGTCTACCTGCAATCATAGAATTTTCAGTTCATAATCTATACTACTACTTGTTAAAATGAAAACCTCTGTGAAGATGTTCAACAGTTCTCCATCAACCCTCAACGAAGATTCAACAATATAGAGACAAATTTGAGGATTCATGGTTAAGTGCAAAAGGGTGTGTGAAGAGTGTGTTTGAAAATCGAAGAAGAAAGGGGAAAGACAAATCAAAACGCAGGGCAGAAGAGCTTAAGTGAGACACGTGAGACTCATGTGAGAAGCACAAGCAGAAGCATTATCAGACGTAGTCTTACTATCACTTTCAATAGCCCATAAATACATGTAATCAGAGTCACACAAATACACGATTAAGGGCACTTACAATTCTTATCTGATTCAAGAATAAAGAGACAGTTTAAGAGTTGCTACAGCACTTATCTAAGGGTACCAGAGAGAGTTTCCAGACCTCTTGCAAGTGTTTTCTAAAACACTCCATCTCTTGTAACTTGTTCTTTTCTTGAAGCTAGTGGAACCACAAATCGTGAGATCCTTAGATGTAGATAGCATTTAAGCTATCAAACCAAGTAAATATTGTGTTCTTTAATTTTCTGCTACTCTTACATTCTGCAAAATGAAAACATTTTCATCAGTCTTTGTGGTAAAAGACAACAGAAGGATACAAAGATCTTAACATCAGTGGTTTCAGAGCAAGGTTCATTAAGAAATCTATAAGAATTTTTCTTTCCTGTCTTTTTTAAAACTACATTTAAAATGGTAGGAAAAGAAATGGATGTCTTCACTGGTAAAGAAGACTTTATAATCTGGAAACTTCAGATGCAAGCATTACTTGAGTCTTATGAATGTTATGGTGTAATTGAAGAATAGTATGATGTAGAAATCATATTAAGAGACTCAAGATACAAAGGCATGCACATTGCAAGTTAATGCTCCACTTATCACCGGTTGTGATAAGGAAAGTGCAGAATTGTAATACTGCACAGAAACTTCGGTTAAAGCTTGATGAACTATATGCTAAAGGATGTCTGCCTAACAAGATGATGCTTTTACATAATCTTGCTAATTACAAAATAAGCTGGTGCAAGATTTAGAAGCTACAGGTTAAAGAATCTCAGAAGGACATCAAGTCGTGGTTATTCTAAAAGCTTTACCATCTGAGTTCAATGCTTTCAAGAAGGTGATTAAGCATGCTAGTGGAGAATCTCTCATTGTTAAGAGAGTGCTGGATTTACTAATTGAAGAAATAATGGACACTAATCCATTCAAGAAGGAACCGGAAGTGATGTTCATTGAAAATAACCAAGACAAGAAGTCACAGAAAAAGAATAACAAGAAAGGGAATGGCAAGGATAAGCACACCAAAGAAGGTTAAGAAAAGAAGAAAAAGGTTAAAGGCAAGACGTGCTTCTACTATGACAAGGAGGGGCATTTTGCTAGAGATTCCAGAAAGAAGAAAAGAGACAAGGCTGCACAAAGTGGAGATGCTGGGAATGTGAAGAAACCTGAAGACTCCAGTGGTGATGAAATACTAGCTGTCACTGAAGAAAGTGAAGATCTCAGTAGAGAGTGGATCTTTGACTCAAGATGCAACATGCATGTTACTCCTCACAGAGACTGGTTCACAACATTTGAACTAATCACTGCTAAAGTAAAGATGACAAATTCTGGACAGTAAAAGGTGGAAGGGATTGGGAATGCCTCTATCAACATGTTTGATGGGAAGAGGAGGACCTAACCAATGTCATTTTTGTACCTGGAGTGAGGAGAAATCTCATCTCTGAAAGTATGTTTGACAAACAAGGCTTTTAAATAAGATCTAAGGATAGACTTAGAGAAATCCTAAAGGATGGAAGAGTGATCATAAGAGGAGTTGAAAGAGGTAGGCTATATTATGTAATAGGCACTACTGAATTGAACCTAGCTACTGGAAATGGAGAGCTTGATTCAACTAAACAATGGCACTCAAGGTTGGAACATGCAAGGAACAAGAGTCTATTGCATCTTTCGAAACAGGGACTAATTCCAAAAAAAGACATAAAGAAGTTGGAATTCTATGAATCATGTGTGTTAGGAAAGCATCACAGAACTAGTTTCCAAAAGGGAGCAAAGAGGGCTAAAGAGATCATGGAATATGCTCACAGTGATCTCTGGGGGCCAGCTCAAGTGTCCACTGCAGGAGGGAATAGATTCTTCATGACCATTATAGATGATAAGTCTAGAAAATGTTAGGTCTATCCTATGAAAAGGAAAGATGAAGCGTTAGAAATCTTTATCAAGTGGCATACACTAATGGAAAATCATACCGGAAAGAAGTTGAGATGCCTAAGGATAGATAATGGACTAGAATACTACAATAAGAAATTTGAAGACTATTGCAGTAAGAAAGGCATACAGAGGCATAAAACAGTTAGAGCAACACCTCAGCAGAATGGTGTAGCTGAGAGGCTCAACAGAACACTCCTAGAAAAGACCAGATGTATGCTACTATCATCAGGGTGTTCACAATCTCTATGGGGAGAAGCTATTAAGACTGCAACATACTAGTAAATAGGTTACCTACTTCTGCTAATGAGTACAAAACTCCACAAGAAGCGTCTGGAATGGGAAGAAGCTTAACTTGACTCACCTAAGAACCTTCAGATGTACTACCTATGCACACCAAAAAGAAGGTAAGCTGGAACCTAGAGTAGTGAAGGGAGTATTTCTAGGCTATCCAAAAGGAGTTAAAGGTTACAAAATCCTATTGCTTCAACAGGGAGGTTTCAAAACTATTATTAGTAGAGATGTAATCTTTAAGGAAAATGAGTTTCCTTTGTTGTACAGGAATCCTCCAGACTATGACCTAGAAAAGGAAGTTCAGAAGCAACTTGGATCACTAAGTAATTCAGTCCCCTTCTATGTGCCACCAGAATTAGAAGCAGAAGAAGGCAACACACAATCTCATGATGAGGAACCTGTGCACAATCCGATTCATCATGAACAAGGGACTGAAGAAACAGAAGGTGAAAGTGAGGAAAGAGCCTCACACATAGCTGCTAATAACTCACATAAAGCTCAACAAGACTATTAGCTCACAAGAGATAGGCAACCAAGACAAAGAATTCCTAATAGGAGATACACAGACTCTAATTTAGTTGAATTTGTATGTCTTGTTGCAGAATCCATAGATTGTAGGGCGCCTGAAACCTATGAAGAAGCTATGAGCAGAAAGGATGCTAAACAGTGGAAGTTGGCTTGCAAGAAGGAATATTCTTCTCTAATGAAGAATATGACCTGGCTGTTCAAGCTGAAAGAAGGAGTTACAGAAGCAGAACCTAAGATATACAAGGTTAAGCTTGTAACAAAGGGATATAGACAGAAGAAGGGAGTCGACTACAAGGAGATTTTCTCACCAGTAATGAAGTTTAAAACTATAAGACCCATCCTAGTGCTAACTACAATTTATGACTGGGAAATCCATCAAATAGATGTCAAAATAGCCTTCCTATATGGAAAGCTGGAGGAAACTATCTACATGAAGCAACCAGTTGGCTTTGTAGATAAGGAAAAGCTAGATTATGTCTGCCTATTACAGAAATCCTTATACGGGATAAAACAAGCACCTAAGCAGTGGAATAAGAAGTTCCATGAGGTTGCTGCTAGTATCAAGTGTAATAGAAGTTCATATGACTACTGCTTATATTTTAAGGACCTAAGAGAGATAAAAGCAGTCTTTATGCTAGTCTATGTAGACGACTTAATCATTAATGGAAAAGACCTAAGCAGAATTGAAGAGGTAAAGAATGATATGTGCAAACACTTTGAGATGAAGGATATGGGAGAAGCACAAAAGCTTCTAGGAATGCAGATAATCAAAAATAGGAGGGAAAGAAAGCTATGGCTTATTCAAAGAAACTACATAAGAAAAGTTCTTATTTAGTTCAATATGGAACAAAAAAACCAAGTTATATCCCTATAGGATCACATCTACAGATGGTTTCTAGTAAGAGTCCTAAGATAGAGGAAGAACAAAAAGCTATGGCACATTATTCTTACGATGTTGGAGTTGGAAGTATCATGTACATTTTGCTATGTATAAGACCTGACCTAGCCTATGCAATTAATATTCTAAGCAAATTTATGGCCAATCTAGGCTTTGAACACTAGCAAGGGCTGAAGAGTGTTCTCAGATACTTAGTTGGAACTATAAATTACGAATTATGCTTTTCAAAGGCTGAACTAGCTAAATGCAATCATATGCCCTTATATGGTTTTGTGGATGTAGATTATGCAGTAGACAAAGATACAAGGAAATCAATTTCAGCATATTTCTTCACATTAGCAGGAAACACAATCAGTTGGAAAACACAACAACAGTCAGTAGTTTCTCTATCAACTACAGAGGCAGAATACTATGCAATTACTGAAGGAGTAAAAGAGTCATCATGGCTATCAGGCATCTTAAAGGAAATCAACATCAACATTGCAAAATCAGCAATATTCACAGAAAATCAAAGTGCACTATACCTCAACAAGGACCCAATTCTGCATGAAAGATCCAAACACATCGACGTGCAACTCTACTTCGTCAGAGACAGAATCTCACAAGGGTTATTCACTCTAAAAAAATCGCAGGTGATCTAAACCCATTAGACTTCGGAACGAAGGATGTCACCCCAAGGAAGTTCACTTTCTGTAGAGACTATCTACATATAAGTGAAGCCCCTTGAAGAGGACAACAATCGAAGACAATTTCTCTCGATCTCACGATTTCAGTGAATCTAGGATTAGGTTACTAAATCGCCCACAGATTGATGAACTACGTGAAGATTAATGGAGAAAGAGGGAATAAATGTGAAGATATTCACCAGTTCTCCATAAATCCTCAACGAAGATTCAACAATCTGAAGAAAAATTTGAGGATTCATGGTTGAGTGCGAAAGAGTGTGTGAAGAGTGTGTCTGAAAATTGAAGAAGGAAGGGGAAAGACAAATCAAAACGTAGGGCAGAAAAGCTTAAGTGAGACACATGAGACTTACGTAAGAAGCACAAGCAGAAGCATTATCAGACGTAATCTTACTAACACTTTAAATAGCCTATAAATACATGTAATCAGAGTCACATAAATACACGATTAAAGGCACTTACAATTATTATCTAATTCAAGAATAGAGAGATAGTTTAAGAGTTGTTAGAGTACTTATCTAAGGGTACTAAAGAGAGTTTCCAGACCTCTTGCAAGTGTTTTCTAAAACACTCCATCTCTTGTAACTTGTTCTTTTCTTAAAGCTAATGGAACCACAAATCGTGAGATCCTTAGATGTAGATAACATTTAAGCTATCGAACCAAGTAAATACTGTGTTCTTTAATTTTCTGCTACTCTTACATTCTGCAAAATCAAAACATTTTCATCAGTCTTTGTGGTAAAAGACAACAAAAGGATACAAAGATCTTAACAACCTCGTAAGCTATTTCCTAACTTGCTTATTTCTGTATTTTCTCTCCATTCTCATCAAGTTCATCAACAACGTATGGTTAGGCCCGATTCAGACTCAATCGATGATGAGGTCTTAAGGGATACAAGGCCCTTCTTACAGACTCCCCTATGGAAACACCAAAGAGATCCAAAATGAGGGAAAACCAAGAATTGTCCAATGGAATTAACACATGAAATGCTGCCAAGAATCCAACCACATTTATCTATGGATCAAACTCTATGGTAAGAATAATACTTTTAGTCTGATATTTCAGCACCAACAGTCTTGAATTGTAATTGGAATACACAAATTCTGACAGGGATGAACTTCCTTTTCTGGTATGGTACTTGACCTCAACTGGTGATCACTAAACCTGAGCTTGTTAAAGAGATAATGAACAGTAAATAAGAGGTGTTCTGGAAAGTGGAATACTATGAATACATTCAGAGATTATTAGGAGATGAGCTTTTCTTATCTATAGGTGAGAAATGGTTAAAGATGCGTAAGCTTGCAAATCAAGCTTTCCATGTAGAAGGGTTGAGAGTAAGTTCATGTTTATACCACAAAAACTTGTTGCTGCTAAGCCATATATAGCATAACTGGTAAATGGATCCTTTTGTAGGGTATGATTCCAGCAATAATTTCAAGTGTAGAGATGATGCTTAAAGGATGGAGATCTGATGGAAGAAAGGAGATTGATGTCTACAAGGAGTTCAAGGTTTTGACATTAGAAATGATTTCCAGGACAACTTTTGGCTATCAAGAAGGGGGGAAGATTTTTGATATGTTAATTAAGATGAAGCATAGTAGGAAGCAACCATTTCAAAGTTTGGATTCCAGGGATTAGATAAGTTTCTGCTCTATTCTTCTTTTGATTTGTAAATTTATGATAATTTTTGGCTCTCCACTATTGGTAGATAAATTTTCAAAACAAGGGATGATATTGAATTTGAGAAGATCCAGCAAGAGGTAAGAGAAGCCATAATAGGAATTATAAAGAAAAGAGAAATCCAAGAAACAAAAGATGAACTTGATTGCTCGAAAAGTGACTTTCTCGGACTACTTCTGAAAGCTTATGTTAATCCTGATCAGACTAAGAAGATATCAATAGATGACTTGATTGATGAGTGTAATAATTTTTATATTGCTGGACAAGAAACCACAGCAAGTGGCCTTACTTGGACTATTCTTCTGATGGCCATTTTCAAAGATTGGCAAGACAAAGCAAGGGCAGAGGTTCCCCAACAGTTTGGCCACCAAAATCTAATAACAGATGGCATTGGAAAGCTGAAGAGCGTAAGAAACTTTTTGCTTGGATTGTTCTTCTACTACCCATTTTTCAATCTGAACTTTTGTTCTCTAAATTCCAACTTCGTCATCTTTTGGCCTGTAGATGAGTGTGATCATAAATGAATATCTCAGGCTATATCCTCCTCTTTTTAACATAACATGGGAGGCCCAAAAGGAAATTAGATTAGGAAACCTGATGATTCCAGCAAAAATGGAAGTCTACATCCCAAATCTTGCACTTCACTATGACCCTCATGTTGGTTTATGCCCTACAACCAATCGTTTTAGTTGTAGTTTAGTGAAAATTTATTTAAGACATTCTTTATCTTGTACATGTTTAGATGTATATGTTAAAGTCCATAGAATAATTGTACATTGCAAATAAAATTATAATGATATTATAATTATGAGATTCATATTGCATTTATTGTTCCTAATCATTGTTTTATTAAGACTGGACATTAATAGAACGTAAAAAGACTAGCACACATTATGTTTTTCCTTATAAAGGAAGTAGTCGATCTCATAGGCTAAAGCATAAAGATATTTAAACAAACGTATGGGTACTTATTAGAGAACAAGTTCACTAAACAGATCCAACATGAGAAACTCATTTTGAACATTACTTGTATGTCTATGAAATTCTCATTGTGATGATTGTATAAGTGATCATTTTACTTAAGGTCACCAAAGTTATCTTGTATAGGGATTGTTATGTTTTGATATTACTTATGACCAATTTAATCGTAGGTCGTTTAATCGGTAGTCATTGAATGTAGCATGAACTATATGGAGGTAGTTGTGTGATCAAGATAAGATTCATCACTCTAAAGTAATTAGGGAGAATGTTTCGTTGTTCTCAATTAGTATTGATTAGGAAAATCCTTGGCTAAAGTGGAATGATGTTTTGTAAATAGTTTACAAATGTCATTAATTGAATCGATAGCTAATAGCGGAGAACTAATATGATTGGACTCAAAATAGAGTAGACGTTAATTTCATGCTTTTTGTCTAATCGAAACATTGTATAATGAAATGATTGAATTATAAGAAAAAATCTTACACAGAAAGATTAATCAAAACTACTTTGACATTCCTAAATATTTGAGTTATCATGACGCATTACTAGATGTCAATCTTGATTTATAATTATAAATTGTTTAACTGGAGAATTAAAGATAAATTAAAAAGAGTTTTAATTTATCTAATTCTAATTATGAATTAGAATTATGATTTATAATCATTGCCAACGTATTTGAGAACCTAATGGGTCTTATATAAAGAACAGGTTGAGAAGAACAAAGTCAATTTAATCAAGTTGGACTGGATTGTAAAGTTTGAGAAACTTTATGATTAAATATAAGATATTTAATAAATAAGGATCAATATGAGATATTGAATTTAATTTGGACATAATTGGTATTTAATTAAAATTATTTGTAATTCTAATTAAAGTTTAATTGAAATTAGAATTTAATTTTAATTAAATTATTAAAACGTCTAAACTATTATAAATAGGCTTAAGCTCTAATGGAGTTAGCACTTTTTGCTTAACCCTCTCTGTAAGAGTTAGAGAGTTCTCTCAATTTGTTCTGTGGATACAGTTAGAGGCCGAACACTTGTGCGACTACGGTGGTTGAGACGAATCGGTTCGAGGGATACAACAAGATAAAGATCAAGCTTCGGAATAAGGTACAAATTAAGTTTCCGTTTTATTATGATTGGTGTTAATCATTTTATAGAATTGAAGAAATCTTGGCTTTTGAGAAATCAAAGATTACAAAAAAGTTTCGTAAATATTCCACAGCGGTTGATATCAGATTCCGACCTAGTTTCCTAACACCTCAGATATGGGGAGACATGTTCATCTTTTCAAACCTGAAAGATTTGAACAAGTTCTGGCTAATGCTACAAATAAAAATAACTCTACATTTCTACCATTTGGTTTGGGACCTCGAATCTGTATTTGATTAAACTTTGCTATGACAGAAATGAAGATTATTATTATAGGTTCACATTGTCACCTAATTACTTCCACTCGCTGATTCAGATTCTCACTATGTGTCCACAACATGGAGTTCAAGTCATGCTAGAGGCATTATAAATCAGAAAATAAACTTTGCTTAAATGAATTATGAAAACCAAACTATTCATGTGTTTATCAGCTTTTGAGTTTCTACTGAACATTGTCATGCAAAACTCATTTGTCTGAAAAGTATCTGTTGTTGGGAATTAATTCAAATTTTAGAGTTGTTTAAATTCTTTTAGAATAGGTCTTAGATTATCTTAAGAATTAGTTGTCCAAGTCTTTAGGAAGTCAGTAAGTGTGTGAGTTAATATCATTTCCTTTTATCTCATTGTTCTCATCTTCTCTGCTTACTCTTCTTTCTATCGTTTATGTTCTAAACTTCCATCATAGTATCAGAGCTTTAGATCCTTGAGGGACCTATGAGCTCTGATACCACAATGTTAGTTTTGAGCAGAGGAAAAAAAACAAATATAAAAAGGAAATTGATGAACAACAGAGGACGAAACAAAACATTGCAAGAGATATATTTATTCAATAGAAGTAGTGCTATTTATAGGCACTTTATAGACTCAACAAACTCAGCAAAATATCTTCCTATGGACTAGGTAATGACCTATAGACTAGGAACAAAAAGCAACTAAATTTAGACTCATTCAAAC
>JAOTBA010000001.1:1236175-1247793 GCA_025629845.1 Erythroxylum squamatum | reverse complement strand
GCTACATTTAGGTGGTATCAGAGCATGGTTTGGCATCTGTTGGGACATATAGGAATGTTAAGCATGAAATATCGTGAGAAATGTGTATAATGATTGAAATTATTATTTGTTATAGGTCATCCGCTCTAGGTGATCAGATTGATCAACCAGCTGACCAAGGATTGGTAGAAGCCAATAGAGAGTCCTCGGTACCTCGATCTGAGGAGATGCCTCCTAGAATTCCCGAGAGAAGGGAGAGGAGGTATGATAGGCTACGAAAGGGGGGAGCTGTGGATTTTTATGGATGCACAGACCCTGCTGAGGCCGAGGGATGGTTAGAGAGGACAGAAAGAGTATTCGATCAGATGGACTCCGAGCTTGATGAGAAGTTTGATTATGCAGTGTCTTTACTGCAGGGCCCAGCTTACCAGTGGTGGAATACTATCCCAAGCAGTACCACCAAGCCTTGCCAATTGAAGTGGGAAGACTTTCTGAGGGTCTTCAGAGATAACTACATGTCTAAGATCTATCTGGATATGAAGATGCAGGAATTCTTGGAATTGAAGCAAGGCAGGAAGTCAGTGGCTGATTATGAGGTTAGGTTTAATGAATTGATGGGTTATGCTACTTCTCTGATCCCTACAGAACACCTAAATCTCTCTAGAAGGCTTGGAAAAGATGGAACCCTAGCTCAACTCTCTTCTTTCCTCTCAACCACCGAAACCTCTCCTCTCTCTCTCTTTGATTTTGTTATTTCCCTTCTTCCTTTCCCATTTTCGTTTTTCCCCTCTTTAGGAAGAAAACAACACTTCTTTCTTCCCATTTTAATCTTAATGATTGAGAAAAGTCCACCTTGCCCTTCCTTTAATGCCTTGTGATTTTTAAACTTAAATGACTTGCCAAAATTGGCCTTACACTCTCCAACTAATTTAATAGTTCAATGCCTTTAACCTATGCCATATTATCTTACCCACATTAGCATAATAATTAATTCCAACATAAATTAATCTAGCAAGACCTCAAAATTAATCTAATCATGCTTATTTAAAAAAAAAATTAGGGGCCAACACCTTCCTTCTTATGCATTGTAGAGTGAATCATCTGGTGCACTGTAGACTGAAACCTTCTTTCTTATGCACTGTAGACTGAATCGTATGGTGCACTGTAGACTGAATCGTCTGGTGCACTATAGATTAAAACCTTCCTCTTATGTACTATAGACAGAATCACTTGGTCCAATTTTGACCCTCTAGATGATAGAATCTATTTTCAAGGTCTGCTTGAAAGTTTTCGATTTATGATTCCTCTTTCAAACCATCTAAGAATGACCTTGATCCGATATCTCTAGAGAAAGTTATGCTAGTTGTCCCAAATCGTCTGACCTTTCGTCTGGGATCATCTTACCCTATTGTCTGGTCCAATGTTGACCCTCTAGATGACAGAATCTATCTTCAAGGTCTTCATAAAAGTTTTAGATCTAGAGGTCCTCTTTCAACCTTCAATAATGACCTTGATCCGATATCTAAAGGAAAAGTTATGGCATTTGTCCCGAGACAGGTTCAATATGATTGAGGACAAAGCCTTGTTTGATTCCTTCGGCCATAACCTTGTTATCCAACCTCCAAATGCAGTGATTCTTGAACCAATAGATTCCTAACACATTTTTCTATGTCTCCATTAAAATTGGTAGCATTATGAATTGATTTAAAGAAGTTTGATTGAAGGAAAGTGAGGGAATTTGTTGGAATGGCATGAGCTGGTATGATTCACCGGATGTAGTTCGGTATTTTGAATATATCTGGATATATATGGTTACAAATGAGATGATTTTTAATGTAGAGTAAACTAGAGACATAAGCTTACAAATCACATGAAGAAGTTGAATTGTAATTCAGTTTCTAAGATGTTAAATTTCTAGATGGAAGTTGTACATAGTATACTATTTTAGAATAAGAACAGTCCGAAAATGTTTGGGGTACAACTTTCAGATTTCTGAACCAAATTAAATGATTTTGGTGTCATTAGAAACATAAGAGATGGGATAGAATTTTTTCTAGAAGAAAGTATGGCCAAATTACATCATTTTCACTTTCTAATTGAACGTGAACAGTAGACCCGAAAGAGTATTTTAGAAAAATCTGAAAGTAAGCCAATGAGAAATGAATTGTGATTTTAATTGTTTTAGTGAGGTATAAACCTAGGCATAAATGATACCTAGATGAGATTTGATATAGGATCATTTTTGGGATGATATTAATGGAGAAATACCCGGGATTGTCATGAACATGCATTGTACATATTTCATTACATACATGTGTATTGTTAAACATTTATACTTGTGCAATTAGTGATATATGTGTTTGTTATTTGATATAGAGGAATAATTGGAATGTCAACCTCCAAACACTGCCAAAACTTCCAGGCATTAGCTTTGGGAGCAACTTGTGAGTAACCTAGACGGTCTCACTTAATTACTTGTTTGCTTAAATTCTATTTTGAAATGATTTTATGAATGTGATTTGAGTGTTGATTCCGGGCAATAAAATGTCCAAGGAGTTATTATTTGGGAATGTATATTGAAGTGCTGCTTGTATGTGAATGTGACGAACTATGTGCTTCATAATATGATTGATTGTGACAGATGCATTCCATGCATGAATACATAATCAGATAATGGAAATTGTGACCAGAGTAGCCACCGAAAAAGAGCTTAAAGCTTAGATTGTGAAAACGAGCCTCGAGCTCATAAAGTGATTAAGAGCCTAAGGCTCACTATGTAAAATGAGCCTCGTATCCCCATCGGATAACGGACAGTTATCAATGAGGCCGGTATCTAAAATAGATACGAGACAGTTTAGGTACTCGGTCACAACAACGTAACAATTGGAAAAGAGTCTCATGAGCATTTCATATACATTTTGTTAAGTATGTTTGATTGATGGAAATGCTAAATTGCCTATGCTTAAGTGAAAATGTGATACGTAATCAATTATGCAAAAATGTGAATATATGCTATGTGAAATGATGTGTTGCATGAATTGAGTGAATCATCAATGATGGTTACCTCGCTGAGTTCGCAAAACTCACCAAAATTGTAACGTTGATTTTACAGGACCAAGAGATGATTGTAGCTGCTGAGAGGCTCTACACAGTGTAGACTTGTGATTTTGGGAAGAGAAGTCATGACTCAAAGGTCAGTTAGCTGGTATTTGGATAGATTAGCTAGATTTTGCATATTTCCTCTTTCATGTAGCACTTTTGTAGTAGAATTTGATGATGTACTTATAAGAAGTGTTGAAAGACATATTGTAGACCTTAAGGTTTTTACGAAATGAAATGAGGAAATTTTGGGTTTTAAAATATTGTAAATTTCTAAATGATGTTCATAAGAGAATAAGATTTATGATGCCATGTTAAGTAAATATAGTGATCGAACATAACACACCGTTATCATAGGATATATACCGGAATGACCTCCAGGCGTTCCGGTATGTACCCTACGACAAAGGGACGCTACAAAAATCACATTATGAGGGATTATGTGTAACACTCCACTCCCGCAAGACACGTACCCGACATCCTTAGTGATATCCTGTTGGAAAATCCCTTAGGATTACAGATTCTTGATTTTAGGAATCAGTTTAGAGATATTGATTTGATAGCTATCAAATAAATTAGATTTTATTTTATGTTGATTTAGATTAGATATTATCTGTTTTTAAATTTTAGTTAGAGAAAGATTATATAAATTGATAAGTTTCTATTCAATAATATAATGTTGTTCTAGGAAAAAACCTTTTCTTTTCTTCTCTTTTATTCACTTATTATGCTTCATCTCTATAAAAACAACATGGTACCAAAGCCTTTTTTCTTGAGGGACCTATGAGATGAGCGAAACCAAAACACAAACCTGATTTACAACCCAGAATTACAACAAGAATTATAACCATCTTCAAGCAATGGAGATTGAATCACAACTGTCTCAAGGCGCACGACCAATTTTTGATGGTGAAAACTATCAAGTTTGGGCTGTTTGAATGAAAGCTCATCTTGATCCTATGGATGTTTGGGAAGCTGTGGAGGAAGAATATGAAGTGCCCCCATTGCCAACAAATCCTACAATGACTCAAATCAAGATGCACAAAAAAAGGAAAAATATGAAGTCTAAAGCCAAAGCTTGCTTGTTTTCTGCTGTTTCAATCATTGTATTCACAAGAATTATGAATCTTGAGTCAGCAAAGGATATCCGGGATTATCTCAAAAAGGAATACCAAGGCAATGAAACAACAAAGAACATGCAAGTGCTCAACTTGATCAGAGAATTTGAAATGTTGAAGATGAAAGAGTCAGAAACTATTAAAGAATACTCTGACAAGTTACTCGTCATAGTAAACAAAGTGAGGTTATTAGGTAAGGATTTTTCTGAGGAACGAATAGTGCAAATATTCGTGTAACCATACCTGAAAAATATGAATCTAAAATTTCTGCATTAGAAGAAGCTAAGGATCTATCAAGTATGTCTTTGGCAGAATTAGTAAATGCATTACAGGCACAAGAACAAAGGAGGATGATGAGAGAAGAAGGAATCATTGAAGGTGCTCTGCTAGCAAAAGAAAAAAATTCAGGAGGAGACAAAAACAGGAATTTCAACAAGATCGACAACAACAACAGAAATAATGATGATTCATATCCACCATACCCACATTGCAAAAAAACAAATCACCCACAAAGAAGATGTTGGTGGAGGCCTGATATCAAATGCAGAAAATGTGGACAAATTGGGCATATGGAAAAGATTTGCAAATCACAAAATGAAGAGGCAAAAGCAGTACATCAAGGGGATGAATTATTTTGACATTAAAGCTCTGCAATTCCTAAGGCAAGGAGGAGTTTGTTGGAAAATCCCTTAGGATTGCAGATTCTTGATTTTAGGAATCAGTTTAGAGATATTGATTTGATTGCTATCAAATAAATTAGATTTTTTTATGTTGATTTAGATTAGATGTTATCTGTTTTTTAATTTTAGTTAGAGAAAGACTATATAAATTGACAAGTTTCTATTCAATAATATAATGTTGTTCTACGACAAAACCTTTTCTATTCTTCTCTTTTATTCACTTAATTATGCTTCAGCTCTATAAAAACAACATGGTATCAAAGCATTTGTCTTGAGGGACCTGTGAGATGAGCAAAACCAAAATACGAACCTGATTTACAACCCATAATTACTACAAGAATTATAACCATCTTCAAGTATTGGAGATTAAATCACAACTGTCTCAAGGTGTACTACCAATTTTTTATGGTGAAAACTATCAAGTTTGGGCTGTTCGAATGAAAGCTCATCTTGATGCTATGGATGTTTGGGAAACAGTAGATGAAGACTACAACGTTCCGGACATTGCCAACAAATCCTACAATGACTCAAATCAAGATGCACAAAGAAAAGAAAAAAATTCAGAAGGAGACAAAAACAAGAATTTCAACAAGATCGACAACAACAACAACAGAAACAATGATAATTCATATCCACCATGCCCACATTGCAAAAAAAACAAATCACCCACAAAGAAAATATCGGTGGAGGCCTGATATCAAATGTAGAAAATGTAGACAAATTGGGCATATGAAAAAGATTTGCAAATCACAAAATGAAGAGGCAAAAGCAGTGCATCAAGAGGATGAATTATTTTGATATTAAAGCTCTGCAACTCCTAAGGCAAGGAGGAGTTTGTTGGAAAATCCCTTAGGATTGTAGGTTCTTGATTTTAGGAATCAGTTTAGAGATATTGATTTGATTGTTATCAAATAAATTAGATTTTATTTTATGCTGATTTAGATTAGATGTTATCTGTTTTTGAATTTTAGTTAAAGAAAGACTATATAAATTGACAAATTTCTATTCAATAATATAATGTTGTTCTACGACAAAACCTTTTCTTTTCTTCTCTTATATTCACTTATTATGCTTCAGCTCTATAAAAACAACAGGCAATAAGAAATTAAGAAAATGAAAAGATGGTGGAAGAAGCCTATCTAGCGAAGGTTGAAGTGGCTGAAGAAGAATCTTTTTTGAATTAGTTGAGAGAAGTGCTCAACAATGGTAAGATGATGAGAAAATGCATCATACAGATTTGAAGATGGTAATGAAAAAGTGCATCGTACAAATCTGATGACGGTGGGGAGATGTGCACCAAGATGTGTTTGGAGAGATGTGCTCCAATAATTACAGGTTGATGAGAAGGGCATCAACGGAAAATTGGTGAAGAGAAGTACTTCACATAATCATTGCTGGTTGATGAGAAGGGCATCAACGAGAATTTGGTGAAGAGAAGTACTGTACATAATATTCTGAAAATTATGAGAGATCTAGGAAATTTGAATTAAGAGGGAATGTTGGGAATTAATTCAAATTTTAGAGTTGTTTAAATTCTTTTAGAATAGGTTTTAGATTATCCTAAAAATTAGTTTGATTTATGTCATATATTTAGCAAGGTTATTTAGTTGTCCAAGTCTTTAGGAAGTTAATAAGTGTATGAGTTAATATCATTTCCTTTTATCTCATTGTTCTCGGCATCAGAATCCTCAGTCGTCCGCGCATTCCCGTTCTTTTCCCTGATCCTGACGGCGATTACACCGTTCTCATTGGAGATTGGTACAAGTCCAATCACACAGTAAGCTCCACACCAACATTTCATATATAAGAGTTCTAACGTTCAAGAAAAGTTTGGGGTCCAACAATTCCGTTTAATGGACCTTCTCGGGTGTAAAAACACCCTTTGGCCAGTCCATGTCCGTTAAACAAATATGGATATCCGTTTAACAGACCTTCTTGGGTCAAATTGGCCTCCAAAGCTCGATTCATGTCCGTATCAAGCTTCTTCTTGTTGGAGATGATTTCCTTTAAGAACTTGGTATGTGCAGGCATCTCAGCAAGAGCTTCAGTACATGCATTTATAACATTTTTCGGTATAATTGTAAAAAACGTGATTTGTGTACTTAAAAATTTAATTAGAAAGGGTCATTGAGGTTTCTTCTCTGCTCACTCTTCCTTCTATCTTTTATGTTCTAAAATTCCATCATCTGCTCGGGTTTTGAGAAGTGAAGGCTAATGATGTTAAGATAAACACAACTATCTATTATATATGCATACTCACTCTCAGCCTACTGATCAATCGAAGCTATAGTTACCGTAATGACGCATACAAAATGATTAGCTCTGTCGATGACGTTGGGCATATGACTTGACAATCAAGATCAACAGTGACCATGGCGTTTGCTGCCTGTGAACTGTAGAGGTTGTGCGAGCGTGATTAGCAAACTTCTTAGCATAAGAGTGAGGAGACGCCCAAAGAGTTGGTAGGGCATCTATTCAACTGCCTTCTATATTGAGCACGTCGAAGTTGGGGGAAATCACAAGTTGAATGAGTTTGTATCAAATGAACATAAGATTTGGACGAAACGCAAGATCGAAAGATAAGTAGAGTAGCAAATGTCTGTTAGAAATAGAATTAAAAAAAAGATGAAGAAGCCAAATCGAACGTCCGTCGTATTCTCAAAGACCTGCACCACAGCTCAGTAATGGAGTCTTCTTGCGAGTCTTCGTCTTCTCTTTCGTCGGAGAGAGAGAGACTAGAAACTTACTTGATTGAAATGGCCCTCGGCCCGACCAGATTCACGGGGCTGGATTCGACCCGACTTGAACAGATTTGGCACGTTTCGACCCGATTTGTTTTGATCCAACCAGACTTGATTAGGCTCAAATTGAGTAGACTGGAAAGTAACCTAGCCCATTGCTTGGAGAAGGCCAGCTCGAATTCCATCCTGTACCCGTTGAAACTTATTTGATTCGACCCGACACAATGTGATCTAACCCGATCTGAATCAATCCGAACCGACCCGAATATTTTCAAATTCGGGTCGGGTCATGGTGGAGACACCGTGAAATGTGAAGCTCTAGAAAATGGAGCTTTTTTGAGGCTCTTCAAGTCGTGGAAAATCGTGATTTATTAACGTTAACATCGCTTATGTTCGTCGGAGTCGTTGGTCTTCCGGTCAGTTCATGAAGATTTGCTTGATTAAAGCCAAATCCAAACACTGAACTTTAGTAGCTTGGTAAGAGAGACAGTTTGGTAGCCGGGAGATCGAGGCCCGGGTTTGACCATTGAAGCAGAAGATTCTGACCTTGGGGCAGGAACTTGAAGATCTCCTTGACTATATTGGTTTGGGCCAAGTATACTCTCCCTGATAGCTCCTCAAGTTAACATACTGGAATAAAATAAAATTGCAGACTACATCAAGCTGTGTCATTTGCTTCTTATCTTAATTTTTACAAATAAGGTACTCGTCATGGAAGTCTACATCCCAAATCTACAGATGCTTCAAATATGAATTTATAATCATAAGTCAACAAGCATGACAAGTACCTTATTCCAAAAAATTAAGATAAGAAGCAAATGACACAGCTTGATGTAGTCTGCAATTCTTTTACTATCCGAAATCTCAATCATGTGAGTGAGGATGCTAATATAATTGTTGGATTGCTTTAGCTTCTGAGTTTTGGTAACACAATCTACCTATCTTAGCCTTGTCATGACAGACGATGAATTTGAAATATGAAATCTCTCATTCTTTGTCTTGAAAGTCAACATTTCAGGAAAGAACAAACATATCTTTAGAATTTGGATATATAGCGGATGCTGTAAAGATTTAATTTTTGGACTGATCCTTACCTCAAATACCAAAATCTTGAATCTGGATTGTCAAATCTGTTTAATTGCTAGTTTTCTTCCCAGAGTTCCCTAAATGAAATTACTCCTGGAATCTTTCACAATATCAGGTACATATGGAAGCTGACGTGTTGATGCGGTTCCTGTCAGACATTTCTATGTTATTTAAATGAGACTATTTTGCACACTTGCAGAGCAAAACTTGATATCACTAAGATTAGAAGACTATTTTGGCATGAGGTGCCATTGCTTCGGAAGGTCTAATGTCAGATTTATTAGTTGTGTTTATCTTAAAATCATTAGCCTTCACTTCTCAAAACCTGAGCAGATACTTTTCAGAAAAATTGAGTTCTGCATGACAATGTTCAGTAGAAACTCAAAAGCTGATAAACACATGAATAGTTGGGTTTTCATAATTCATTTAAGCAGAGTTTATTTTCTGATTTACAATGCCTCTAGCATGACTTGAACTCCATGTTGTGGACACATAGTGAGAATCTGAACCGGCAAGTGGATGTAATTAGGTGACAATGTGAACCTGTAATGCTGCAGAATCATTGCCAGAACAATCTTCATTTCTGTCATTGCAAAGTTTAATCCAACACAGATTCGAGGTCCCAAACCAAATGGTAGAAATGCAGAGTTATTGTTATTTGTAGCATTAGCCAGGCCTTGAGCAAATCTTTCAGGTTTGAAAAGATGAACATCGTCTCCCCATATCTGAGGGTCATAGTGAAGTGCAAGATTTGGGATGTAGACTTCCATTTTTGCTGGAACCACCAGGTTTCCTAATCTAACTTCCTTTTGGGCCTCCCTTGTTATGTTAAAAACAGGAGGATATAGCCTGAGAGATTCATTTATGATCATGCTCATCTACAAGCCAAAAGATCATGAAATTGGAATTCAGAGAAAAAAAGTAGTGATCACGGATCGAAAAATGGGTAGTAGAAGAACAATCCAAGTAAAATGTTTCTTACAATCTTCAGCTTTCCAATGCCATCTGCTGTTGGATTTTGGTGGCCAAACTGTTGAAGAACCTCTTCCCTTGCTTTGTCTTGCCAATCTTTGAAAATGGCCATCAGAAGAACAGTCCAAGTAAGGCCACTTGCTGTGGTTTCTTGTCCAGCAATATAAAAATTCTTACACTCGTCAATTAAGTCATCTATTGATATCTTCTTAGTCTGATCAGGACAAAAATAAGCTTTGAGAAGTAGTCCGAGAAAGTCACTTTCGGAGCAATCAGGTTCAGCTTTTGTTTCCTGGATTTCTCTTTTCTTTATAATTCCTATTATGGCTTCTCTTACCCCTTGCTGGATCTTCTCAAATTCAATATCATCCCTTGTTCTGAAAATTTCTCTGCCAACAATGGAGAGTGAAAATTTTACATAATTTTACAGATCAAAATTAAAGAAGAATAGAGCGGAAAATTACCTAATCCTAATTTTACAGATCAAAAGAATAATAGAACAGAAAATTACCTAATCCCTGGAATCCCAACTTTGAAATGATTTCTTCCTACTATGCTTATCATCTTCATTAACATGTCAAAAATCCTCCCCCCTTCTTGATAGCTGCTTCCAAAAGCTGTCCTGGAAATCACTTCTGATGTCAAAACCTTGAACTCCTTGAAGACATCAATCTCCTTTCCTCCATTATATCTCCATCCTTTAAGCATCATCTCTACACTTGAAATTGTTGCTGGAACCATACCCTACAAAAGGATCCATTTACCAGTTCTGCTATGAATGGCTTAGCAGCAGCAAGTTTTTGTGGTATAAACATGAACTTACTCTCAATCCTTCTGCATGGAAAGCATGATTTGCAAGCTTACGCATCTTCAACCATTTTTCACCTCTAGATAAGACAAGCCCGTCTCCTAACAGTCTCTGAACGTATTCATAGTATTCCACTTTGCAGAACACCTCTTCTTTACTGTTCATTATCTGTTTAACAAGCTCAGGTTCAGTGATCACCAATTGAGGTCGAGTACCATACCAGAAAAGGAAGTTCATCCCTGTTAGAATTTGTGTAGATCCCAATTACAATCCAAGACTGATTGTGCTGGAATATCAGATTAAAAGTATTGTTCTTACCATAGAGTTTGATCCATGAATAAATGTGTGGTTGGATTCTTGACAGCATTTCATGTGTTAATTCTATAGGATAGTTCCTGGTTTCCTCCCTCATTTTGGATATCTCTTTGGTATTTCCATGGAGGAATTTGTAAGAAGGGCCTTGTATCCCTTGAGACCTCATCACAGATTGTGTCTGAATCGGGGCTAACCATACTTTGTTGATTAACTTGATGAGAATGTAGAGAAAATACAGAAACAAGCAAGGTAAGAAATAGCTTACAAGGTTTTGCATCTGCACTAGTATGGGTTATAAACTGAAGACTCTATGATTGCAGGTAGATCTTATACTTTAAAGGGCTTCCATGAATGACTTCATCTAGATTTTGGCTTTTTATGGCAAGAACTTTGTTAACTTTCTTTATAAAGATTCTTGAACAAGACCTTGTAATGTATCACTACAATTGTTTAATGAAAGCAGGTTTAGACTTTATCAACAGGTTTGTCATAAAAAAAAATCTCTTCTGTTGGTTTATTATGCATTAAAATATGAAGTTTGGCCGACTATATTGTCCAATACATTTGGAATTTCTCAACTATGATCAGATACCAACAAAAGGGGCTATTACACCATTCCTTTCAAAGAATATTATTCTATGCAAATTGTGTATTTTACGATATAGTTAGGAATTCTGAATGATTTTCCAAAATATATGTTAGGAACCCTAGCTTAATCAACTATAGAGTAGTGTATTATTTAGTAACTCCAGCGCCTAGCACTGCGATTACAAAGGTAACTCTCAGAACTATTCCGAGCCCAGAGCAAATAATGCTCCTC
>JAOTBA010000001.1:1177538-1197576 GCA_025629845.1 Erythroxylum squamatum | reverse complement strand
GGAATCCAGAAAACTTGAACCTCAAGATGGGATTCTGAAGGAGAATCAGGCTGGAATCTTCTGCAATTTCACAGATACGCAAGGTGATATGCATCAGTTACCATATTTCTCGGATGATGAAGATGGCAGGAGAGACTCAAAGCTTAACATCTCTATAAGAGAAAATAACCTAACAGATGACAACAAGAAGCTCACCAAGGACTTTGTGGCACCAATAACATCAACTCATCCTTCATCTGAATTGCCGTCATTTGGGAAGGACTTGCATCTCCACATGGACAGACGTATTGTTGAACATGGGTTGCCAGAGTTGATGGTTTGTTATGAAGAAAATACTTATCATGTCATCAAGGACATCTGCGTTGATGAGGGAGTTCCTTCCCGAGAGAAGTTTTTGTTCGACACAGATTTTGATGAGAAAACTGTGTGTGGTCTCCTGCCTCCTGGAAACGACATAAACGATGGGATGACAAAAGAAAGTCATGGCATTGAGATGTCATTACCTGATGTGGTGAAATGTTCAGCAGAAAAAGAAAATACAGATCTCCATTTACCTGTTGCAGGTGTCCTTAGATTATCTGAAAAGAAGGGCTTTACAAATCAGATTTCCCCTGAACTGGAACCTGATAATTTAAAAGTAAGTGAGGAAGCAACAAATGATGCCACAGAGAAGCTTAAAAATGCCACATTTGAAGAGTCCTTTTCACTCAAGGATTTACTTTCAACAGCACTGTTTGGTGAAGATTCCGTTTCTGAGTCATCCAACAGCAGCACAGTTGAAATTGAAGAGCAGGAGTCTGTACAGGTAAGAAAATTTCATATCAGCACTGATTTTTAAGAGCAAGAGATTTCTAATTCAAATAAATCTATGTCGAGTTTGAGTTGTGACCTATCTTCAGACTAATTATCAGGAATTTGTTTTTCATTTGGGACTTGTCTGTGTATTCAGGGATGAAGTTTATTACTGTTGTGCTTGATCATAATTAACTTACACAAACTAATATTGGAAGATGTGACTAGCAACAGAAATCGTTTATCAACTCTTTTGTTGAAATAGCAAATGTTTTTCACCAAATCAAGGTGTATAAGAATAGCGTGATGCTCCGGTCAGAAACATATAATCATATTGTCTACTTTAATTCCCATGTGAAAGTCGTTTTAAACATATAATCATATTGTCTACTTTCATTCCCATGTGAAAGTTGTTTTAGTCCAGTTTCAGATTAGTGGATATGTGGCATGACAGGGAAAGGGCAAGTGGGAAAAGAGGTGGGTTATATAATCTTTAGACTGTAATGCTGCTTAATGCATTTCGAATTACTGCAACAGATGGCTACGGAAAATATTCTCTTGGAACCAACTTCTGCACACGAGTCTGAAAATGGCAGAGAGCGAACGATTGCCACTCCAGTGATTTCTGCTGCTGAAGATACAGGCAGCAGTCCGGAAGCACTCCTGACAGCACCTCCCTTTGATATTACAAGTGATAAATCTAACCTTAGCCAAGAAAAACCAGTTTTAGATCCTGCTCTGAGGTCTGCAACTGAGCAATCAAGCAAGTATTGTGATGATGCAAGATTGGAAAGCAATGCTCTGAATTATGTGCCTGAAGAATCCACCAGTAGGACTGTGGATGAATTACCTTACAATAGCCATTTGAGGATTGGAAGCATCACGTATGACTTTGGCTCTACTGCACATAGAGCAAGCTCAGATAATGGTTGTCTACAAAATGTTGACTCTGATCATCCTGAGACTGGAAATTCATCCAGGCTAGAATATTCAAATGCCACGCCGACTGGAAATTCATCCAGGATAGAATATTCAAATTCCACGCCAGTTTCAAGTCGATTCCAATACAGTCCTGGAGAATCAAGTTTTTCTGCAGCAGTCCCTCCATCAGGCTTAATAACATACTCGGGGCCAATCGTAGCTGCTGGCAACCTCTCTGTAAGATCAGATAGCAGCGCTACCAGCACCCGATCCTTTGCTTTCCCAGTGTAAATTGCTGCCAAACAATATATTTCTTGTTCTGCACTTGTGTGTTCACATTTTGTTGAATTAGAGTATATAATGCCTTCTTTTTTGCACAATTTCTTGCAACAGATTGCAGACCGAATGGAACAGCAGTCCCGTAAGAATGGCCAAAGGAAACCGGTGTCAATTACGGAAGCACAGGAGGTGGAGAGAAAGCATTCTCTGCTGTAAATTCTAATGCTTGTACTCTATTCATAGGCTAAGTTAGTAACTTCTGAGATTGAGTAGTAGTTATATACATATTCTTTTTCATTCCGGTACAGAGTATATGTTGCGTAGGTCTACACTGTGTAATAGTTGAGATGTAAGCACTATTTTATGATTTTGGTTTGTGAATCTGACTCCAAATTTCACTTATTTTTAAACATTACCCAAAGGTGGCTGCATTGCACTCTTAAATTTCTTGTTCAGCACATAGAGGGGAACTGTGAGACCCTCTTTTGGGTGTTCGATTGACTCATGCTTTTACACAACTTTGACAACGTAATGAAACATGTTTTAGCAAGGAATCGATGCAACCAAACTGTCCAGAAAATCGGAGTATAAGCCGTTCATTTCAGAAAAATGCAGTCAGCATAGAACCATGTATTGTGTATATCTTTTAGGGTCAAAAACAAAGTCCTAACATGGTTGGATAGCGTAAACAGAATGTTTCTAGGATTAAAAAGAAGAATAAAACAGCTACAGAAGCAAACACAATGTGCTGAACTGAATCAGCTTTTATGGGATATTCAAAACTAACCCACCAACCAAATTAAACTGTGGTTTGTGTTGATATATGAGAGAAGTGACTTGCTATGTCGGGTTGAAGCTTTTGGGACTTGAAGCCTTTCATTTTGGGACATGTACTCTTTATCACTTCCCTTGTAACCCTCATGAGCCAAAAGGAACATGAAGTGGCTTAGTGCATAATTCAATAATGAATGAGCTGGCCTGCATATGTTTTTTTTTCTTTGATAAGAATAAAGTACCAGAAAACTAATATCAGATAATCTCTTAATTCATTTTGAAAGATTCTGCTTTTGTTTCATTCTCATCATATACCAGACTATATTTGGGCTGATGGGGATTTGTATGGGGAAGTGTAGACATATATAAGTTATAAAAATAGCAGAGGACCCTCCAAATAGTAGGTGACAGAAACCAACAAAAATGCTGTGAACCTTGAAACCTCCTAAAATAAGAAGTTAAAAAAGGTACATAGATATCCTATACTTGTTCTAGGACTTGTTAATTTTGTGCTTTGTGTATGCCCTTGTTCCTTATTGGTAACTTCTCAGTTTGGTTGATATATATAAGAATCATATCATACCATACACTGTTATATCTAATGCAACAGAAAGTCCAAGGATAAGAAAGAAAATGAAGTTCACAATCATCATTGTTCATACTCTCTGTGTCTGCTTCTCTGTACTGGTAAATCCATGTGTTTCGTCTGCTATTCATGTTCGGGAACAAACATTGCATGAGCAAGAAGGTAAGTAATTACTCTTTCTGTTAGATCTGTCTCTTGCATATGACTGTTTCCGCCATGTTCATGATGTTCTTAGTTATTATACTTATGCAGCAACTGATGAACTCAAGCTTTCTGTTCCAATACTGCCAAGGAAGCTTAGACTCCTTGAGGAAGTAATAAATGTAAGCATATTAAATCACTCATTATATTTTAGAAACTTATTATGTTGAAAACTCTACATTCAAAGCAGGTAAATGATAACGGAGGACATGATACCTTTGCTTACAAGAAGCAGAAAGGAGATACTTCAGGTATCATTTAACATAATTTTAATCACGATTCCAAAATTTTCATGGTTATTAGATTCTTCTCTAACATTGTTTTAAGTTCATTTTCAGAACAGTAACTACAAGAACTTAAACTTTGTTTTCTTATCCTGAGTATTCATCTGCTAACAGCAATTTCTTTTACCCTCTTGCACGTGAAGTTTGAGATTGAAGATGATTTAACTTAAATTAGTCATTGATTTAATGTATAGTTTCAGCAGCTAAGTAAGAACATAAAAACCTGCCATGGACCTAACTATGTCTACGTGTTCTTGCGTGCAAAATCTGATATAAACAAGAATAGCTTCAGGTGATTGTTTCGATCATAACCACAAAAGTGACCCTCATGAACAAATCTTCCAAAATAGTAGGTAACACCAGAATCATATTATAATGGGGTCTGGTGGAATGTTCTGAACTAAGTAAAAAACTCAGTAAAACCCCTACACAACAAGGAGATCTGCAGAATATCAGAAGATAACATAAAAACAACAGATACTCTAAATAATCCCATCTCATAACTTGTTTTTCCATAAACAGTACCCTTTTTCTCATAACAGATTCTTTGCTTACTTAATGTGTGTTTCATAGGTGACAGAAAACACCAAGAAGAAGATCAGAAACTGAGGAATGAAAGAAAAGGGACCTGGCAGGAATGGATTGAGAGTACCAGCGACAAATCCCAGTTTTTCACAATGGATTATTCTCACGTTAGAAGAAGACGTCCCATACACAACAAGTCCACCCCAGTTGGTCCATGAAAACTTGGAACAGTAGCGATGCTTTTTCCATTAACAGTTTTGTCTGAAACTGATGTTGTGTTCTGCTACATGGCCGACATAACCGAGCAAAACACTAAAGACTTGTAAGCAAAAGTAGGAGGGCCTCCTAGAGAGCTACGTAGCCTCTGTTGTTTGTGTGCATGTGTTGTGTTGATAATCTCTTGGTTTCATGATACCTTACCTTTCTGGTTTTTCTTAGTCAAATTCTAGTTTTACGAACCCCACTAAGTAACAAGATCTTGGAATTGTATTTAGCTGAAAACTTCAAGGTGTTGATGCATTTTCATGGCTTCGTTAGTAGTAAACTAAACATTTCTTGCATGCCCTCAACTCCGTACTTGTTGACATTTGTACTTTGCACAAACCTTCATATTGATAATATAAGAATACTAAAATTAATCATCATTAAAATTATATATATATATATATTAAATTTAAATTTAAAATTTTAAAAACAGTTAAACCAAAAATTTCATTGTATTTAACTCTATTTTATTTATTTATATATATATATATATATATTGATAATATTAAGAATATTAAAATTAATCATCATTAAAATTATATATATTTTCGAGTTAAGAAACTATAAAAAGAAAGGGGGTTTGTTCTTGCAAATATAATTAACTAATATATAAATTAAAAACATTAGAATTATACAAATTTATTTCAAATTCTAAATTTTTCTTTTTTTAACAATGTAAAACTTTTCTTTATATTCAATAAAATTTTATTTATTTATTTTTTATATGCATATGTGGTGTAAATTTATAAAAATTAATCTATTAGTAAGCTTTAATTAATATCTAATTACTATTGATGATAAAAATATAACTACATCAACATTAACATCCGATTTGGTTTTTTAAGAAATAAAAGTAAAATCAAACAAATTGTAAATTAAATATATATAAGTTATAAAAAATTGTAATATATGTTTTATTTTATTTTGTTAAAATCGTTTTCAAAATTTTTAGTTTATTGAAAGCAATATCTTTACTAATTAGAAGTAAGACTATTTAATTATGAATATCTCCGGATCCCGCATTTCATGACATTTTTACTAAGATGTTGCTATTGATTTAAAAACAAGGACCATCATATCTATAGTATTGAATATGTTAATCAAAGAGTATGAACATCAAATTAAAATTTGATTGCTTCTTTGTTGGTACATCACATGTATATGGCTTGATAATTAATCAAGATACTAGTAATTAAGCACTTAGCTTGATGGTTTAAACCATTTTGAAAGCAAGTCCTATTTATAATGGCACTAAGCTTATTTGTTTTTTTTTTTTCCCGCGAGGTGTCCTAAAAGGGTCCCAATTATGAGAAAACACCTTTAATCGATCCACACCCAGACTAATCTCCGCTAGAGTCAGGTAGGTCCCTTGCGGGAATTAAAGCTCTGGCCCCAAGTTTTAAACAGCTGTATACATGAGGGGAGTTTGAATCCACGACCTCACTTAAGTTAAGAAAGCCCCTTTACCAACTCACCTGCGCCTTAGGGTTCACCAAGCTTATTTATTGGTACATCACATGTATATAGCTTGATAATTAATCTAAGATACTTGGAATTAAGCACTTAGCTTGATGCTTTAAAGCATTTTGAAAGTAAGCCCCGCTTATATATATATATATATATATATTTTTTTTTTCGATAAGCGCTAGATTTAGGAAGATCCGATAATACGCAACATTACCCTGACATAATAGAGAGGCTATATATATATATCTAATAACTAAAGGCTATATATCACTACATAAATAAAAATTAAAGTTTGATGTGATATTGGTTCTTTAGATAAAAATAAAAAATAATAGAATATGGATAAGGTGAATTATGAAATAAATAAATAAATAAAATTTTAGATTTTAGATTTCAAACGACGCCGTCTTGCCAATCTGTCTTCTTCTTCTATAGATCCACGGAGCAGACTTTAACAGACAGTAACAGAAAATGGAAGAGATGTGGAAGAGAGCTCGGGTCTTCGCGGAGGAAGCCGCCAAGAAATCGCAAACCCTAACGACCTCCGGCAAGTTCGCCGATCTGGTCGCCGAGACTGCCAAGAAGTCGAAGGAACTCGCTCTAGAAGCCTCCAAGAAGGCGGATCAGCTCAAAGACGCTGCCCTCAAACAAGCCGATCAGATTCACATCAAGTCCTTCTCTGACATAATCCCCACGCAGTTCTCCTCTATCTCGATCTCTTCCTCATCATCGGATCCGGAGGTCTCCGATGAAGAGCTCCGGAAGTTCGGGATCACTGATGATTTGAGAGATTTTGTTAAAGGACTCGCTTCTAGTACCTTCCAGAACTTTCCTATCCAAGGTAACAAGATTACATTGAGTAATGTGGATATATTTTTTCGGATTATTGAAATCAGTTAGTGTTCGGTGAATTGTGTAGATGAAGCTGAGCAGTCTGATGTGCCGACTACGGCGTCTAATGTACGGAAGGATCTCACGGAGTGGCAAGAGAGGCACGCTACTCTCGTCCTCTCCACCGTTAAGGTTCTTTATGATAAATTTATTGATTTTATCGTTACAATTATGATGTTTTCTTCGATAATTATGAGAATTTGTATTACTTTCATAATATTTGTATGTTAATTGGTGCTTGATAATTGAATGATTTGTGGTGTTGTCTCAGGCAATCTCAAGGTTAAGATATGAGTTATGCCCGAGAGTGATGAAAGAAAGGAGGTTCTGGAGGATTTATTTTACACTAGTCAGCACTCATGTTGCTCCGTATGTATCTTTTTCTGTCTCATTTTACTTTTCCTGATGATGTTTTAGTAGTAAATTTTTACGATTCCGCCTGAATTAGATGTTAATTCAGTGCACATTATTAGCAAATATGTAAAACTGTTCTTTGATTTAAAGAAAATCTCCATCCTGAAGAAGTGGAAGGATTGGATTTCATTGTTCTTTGTTGTTGGTTGAAATGCAGTTATGAAAGGGACTATATGGAGGAGGTTAGGCGAAAAGCAGAAGAGCAGATGAAAGATGATGAAGCCAAACAAAATCCAACTGCCACGGAGACTTCTAGATCAGAATTAACTGAAAAGAACCTGAAAAGTAAGACATCAACTGCATCGTCTGAGCAGGACCTGGATACGTTTCTTTTGGGTGATCTTGAAGACAGTGATGGAGGTGCAGGTATATAGTTTTGGCTTGTTTTAGTTTGGTTATGACGATGAAGGCGCCTTTGTGTGGACAACAAGCTGATTGATATGTTATCAGCCAATATCTTTATACCGACAAATATGACCATGTATACAGATTGGACAGCCTACTGTGCTGCACATTTTAGAAGCTTAATTGATGTTTGAATTAGTTTGGAATACTAGGCTGATTCCATTCCTAATAGGAGTGCGATATACACTAGTCAAATTCTTATCGGTTGACTTCCTCGTACTTGGTGGCCACACTAGTTCTAGATGTTCACTATACACTAGTACTTAAGTTTGGGTAACACCTGCTGCTTCTTTGTTAAAGATATGATTCCATTATGCAGGACATATAACCTGGTTTTATATGTCAGATGAACAAAGTTAATCATTTGCAGCAGCCATTTCCTTTTTCTGCTATCATTCAGTTGTTAATGTGCATTGTCTCACAGATGATGCTGATGGGAGCTATGATGATGACTTTGACAAGATTGATAATTCTGTAAGTCTATCTCGTAATCATCTTTTCTCAGGTCAACCCTTTTCGCATTTTCTTTTGCTTGGCTAATCCTATCATGGATTTAGTTGAAGAATTTCACAATGCGAAGTTGGAGATAAAATGGACTTTCTTGGTTGCTAATCAGTTTATAATCTCTAAAACACATTGCAGGATATTGAAGACGATAAGCACACACAGAAGTCAACAACTGCAGCAGAATAGATCGTCTCAGTGAAGTGATCCTGGAGTGATAATAAATAACTACATATAAAGAACGGAGAAGGCAACCAAAAATAAACGGCAGAGAGATGTAGAAATCTGCAGACTTGAGATAGATAGATGACAGATGCAGTGTGTTCTTTCATTAATTTAATTGTTTAGATACTAATCGAATATGAGGCTCAATTGTTGAAAATTAGGGCAATTTGAAACGTTTATGTACCTTGTACAGATTTCCTGGTTCAGTTGATTCAAGTCAAAATTTCACGTTCAATGCTTAGATATACTCTACATTTTGATGGAAGAACTATACTGTAGACTGATTTAGACTAGTTTTGCAATATATAACAGGTTAAAATCTGTGTGCAGTCACTGAAAATTCCAATCTTTCGATTACTTCATAAAAGAATCACCAAATTAGATCAATGCTTGGTTCTTCATAACAGGCCAATGAAACCTTATGTAAGCTCTGATGGGCTTTTCAAAGACGAGATTAGGTTTGGAGTGGTTTTGAAAAGCTCCCATTTTGATTTACAAACTCAACTTTGGTGCTCAGACAACAATGGCGTTTCCCTCCTTGTTAACATCAAAACCCAGACTCAGAATTTCCCTTCTGTACCTCTCTTCTCACTTTTTAATCCACTCCACACCCTACTCCTCCTCTTCCTCCCGTTGCCGGCGGCAACCAACCGCGCCGCCGGAGTCTCCTCCGGTGGCAAAGAAAGTACCTTTCACAGTTTCAGCTCATGGCAAGATGTGGCAAGACCCTTACCATTGGATGCGAAACACATCAGACCCTGATTTCGTTGAGTATCTCAACCATGAAAATGCATACGCCCAAGCGTTCATGTCTGATACTCTTGACCTTCAAAGAACTCTGTTTGATGAGATGCGAAGTCGAATGCCAACCACCCAGATTTCAACTTCTCCCATGCCTTGGGGTCCTTGGTTTGTCCATTTTGATCATACCCTTTTCATAGTTTTGACACCTTCTTCATCTAACTTGAGATTTTGGTTTATTTTGTGAATTTGGAGTTCGATGTTTACTTGAACAGGTTATATTATCAGTATATTCCAGAGGGCAAGGAATATCCAGTGATGTGTAGAATGTTGGCTATGGAAACCGGTGGTTGGTTTAAGAAAATTCTCAGTTACGCTCGTGGCTTGTTTGGGAGGGAGCAGATTTTGCTGGACTGGAATGAGATTGCGGAACAATACGGTAAGCTTCTTTCATGGCTTCCTCATAAGCTATGTATGTTACTATTAAATCAACAATATAGTAAGACTCTTTCATGGCTTCCTCATAAGATATGTATGTTACTATCAAATCAACAATATGGTAAGCTTCTTTGATGGCTTCCTCGTAAGTTATGTATGTTACTATCAAATCAACAATATGGTAAGCTTCTTTGATGGCTTCCTTATAAGCTATGTATGTTACTATCAAGTCAACAATATGGTAAGCTTCTTTCATGGCTTCCTCATAAGCTATGCATGGTACTACCAATCTCAACAGTATAGTAAGCTTCTTTCATGGCTTCCTTATAAGCTAGGTATGTTACTATCAAATCTCAACAATTTGATAAGCTTCTTTCATGGCTTCCTCAAAAGCTATGCATGCTACTACCGATCTCAACGATATGGTAAGCTTCTTTCATGGCTTCCTCATAAGCTATGCATGTTACTATCAAATCTCAACAGTATGGTAAGCTTCTTTCATCGCTTCCTCATAAGCTATGCATGTTACTACCAATGCTTTGACATGGGTGGTGAGTTTGGATATACCTCTCTTACAATCAAGTTTGAAAAAGAGAAAGCTGTGCATTCGTTTGTTGCTTTAGAGTTCAAAATTTATATCTCCTTAGTTAAGCAATGACAATTGAAGATAGTTTCATCTTAGTACAGGTTAAGGGAGGTATATCTTTGGTTCTTTTATGTGCTCGTGTTTCTTCTCTTGTGGTATCTGATGTTATGTAATGTAAAAGAGTACCTGAATAGCCTTTCTTCATTATGTCATTGATCACCTTGCATATGCTTATATGCAGGCTATGTGCATGTCGGTAGTTGTCGCATTTCACCAAACCAAAACTTTCTTGCATACACACTCGACACTACTGGCAGTGAACAGTTTGTGCTTCAAATTAAGGACCTTAGAAATGGTTCTATAATTCCTAGAAAGCAAGTTCATGGAGTCGTTAGCTTGGCATGGGCTCAAGATGGCAGTACTTTGTTCTACACAATAGCAGATGAGAATCAACGGCCCTACAGGCAACTCTCTTACTTTTAATTTTGAGCCACTTTCTTGTTGATCGTGTATCTTCAACAATTTTCACTGTTTGCAGGGTCCTCTGCACAAAAATTGGATCTGGTGAGATTGATAATTGCCAAGTATTTACAGAAGCTGATTCAAGCTTCTGTGTGGATATAGCAAGCACAAAAGACGGCAAATTTGTAACTGTGAACTCAAACTCAAGAACTTCATCGGAGGAAGGAATTACTCTTTTTAGTTTCATTAAAATCTTCCTTGTGGAATATCTTCATTCCATTACTCAACTCGGTGTGGTTTTTGTAATTACAGGTTTTTGTAATTGATGCGACCAGTCCACTTGGTGGTTTGCGCAGGATCCATAAGCGCATCCCTGATGTACAGTTCTTTTTGGAACATCACTATGGTGTATTCTATACTCTTACTAATGGTCCACTCAGCGAAAACAAGAAGTGGTCATGTGGAAATTTTTACTTGGCTAGATGCAATGTGGAAGATACACGACCTTCTAATTGGCAGGTCTAGGTTTCTTAAAAGGTCCAAGCATGTGTTGTTCATCCTTCTGCTTCCTATTTGTCATCTTTTCCAGTCATACTTTTCTGCAGAACATCCTTCCGAGCGGAGACATGAGTTTTGAGGACATGGAAATATTTGATGGGCATCTAGTGCTTTTTGCCAACAAGAAGGATAATCCTATGCTATGTTCCATCGATTTGCCTATCTCATCAAATGTCAAGGTTGCAAAATATTTCTTAATTACATTAAAAAAAAAATTCCATGGTGGTTCTTTATCAGGGAAAGCGCACTTCTTCTAGTTGTTGAAGGGATGCTAATCACTTATTATTGAAAATAATGAAAAAGAACAAGATAAGCAACGGGTTCTCCTTTTTATGCCATTCAAATGTTCTGTAACTATTATGCAGGGTTCACTAAGGCTTGAGGATCTCGATCCATGGATTTTTCCTCTGCCTTCAGATCACTGTAGCATTGTTCCAGGACCTAACCTAAGCTTTATGAGCTCAGTTTATCATGTGGTGCTGTCATCACCGGTGGTATAATTTCTTATAAGCCTCCCTAGAGTAATGACTGACAGTTGATTGATTATAACTATTATGCCTCCCATTCACTGCCCCCATTTTTACCTTTCTCATATCTTTTAGTTACTATACTTGGTGCTGCTATTCAATATTTATCAACATTACTCGTAGTTACTTTGACAGGTAATGAATAAATCTTGATTGCTGTAAAATTTTCATTTTTACTTGTTTCATATTTATATGATTGTCGGTGGATCTTCTGTTTCAAATAAAAGGAGCATAACTCATCTTTATAGCTCCTCTATTGATGTAAGAATTTGGGGCACTGAGGGCTACCACAGAAAAAAGTACACGCGGAAAGTACTTCTGTTCTAGATAAATTCTCGTTCTTTAAGGTGCTCAGTCAAAGTGAGTGTCTTGATTCAGGTTGGAACTTCATGTTTGTGGTCATCACTCAATATTTTTAGCAAAAGGGTTGATTGTGATGACTGACCAAGCGACTTTCATCGAAGTATGAGGCACTACTATAAAGAATATGGCTGTAGTGTTTTCCATGCATGGAGCTAATAGTGTACAATTTCTTCAAAAATCAGAATGATCTTTTTTGCTTCTTCCTGTCTTTTGAATTAGTTCGAAGGATACAATATTCTGAAGTTTTATATTACAAGTTGCAGAATGAGGTATCTAGTGCAGAAAGTTGTTGTGAGTGAGATGGGCAAGAGAAGGGCTACTAAATTTCATGTTATGGAAGCAGCTATTGGTGTTCGATAATTAGTTTTATAGCATTACAACCAGTTTTTAGTTTATATACTTTTTAGTTATTAGTTTAAGTTGAGTAGCTATTATTGTCATGTATGAGAGTTCTGTTTGTGTAGGCTTTAAAACTCTTCTTTATGATGCTTTACTGATATTGGTGCTATCATATGTTGCCATCAACCAGCTCGTCCAATATCTTTGGGAAAACAATTAAATTTGGATAAACCTTATAGAACATTTCTTAAAAATGTGCAGATGCCTGATATGATTGTTGACTATGATATGTCAAAAAGGACATTCTCAATTGTACAGCAAGAGGAAGTAACAGGTGTTTCAAGTGATGGTGGATTTTCAGCACAATCTTCTAAGTTATATACACCTGAACCTTTTGAACTGAAAAATAATGAGAAATATGACCTACAGTCTGAATTATGGAAATGGAATGAACTCTCTGACAAATACTGCTGCAAGAGAAAGGAAGTCGTATCTCATGATGGTGTCGAGATTCCTCTGACCATTTTGTACTCTCAAAGAGCCTGGCAGAGGGGTCATTCTCCTGGACTGTTACAAGGTTATGGAGCATATGGAGAAGTTTTAGAAAAGAACTGGTGCCCGAACCGTCTGAGTTTACTTGACCGTGGCTGGGTGCTGGCCTTCGCTGATGTGAGGTTTGCTCTATCAACTTCATTTTATTTTCTTAGTTACCAGTGGAATGACAATTTTTAAATGAACAACTGTGCGTTTCCAAAGGGAAAAAAAAAAAAAAGAACAACTGTGAAGTCAATTTATGCAAGCAATTTCAAAGATCAAATCTGATCCTTTTTTCAAGTTCTCCCTGATTTCTTTGATGTTCTTTTCTGGTAAATTTGTCATTTCAAAGACAGAATTTGCAGAATCTTTTTCTTCATTCGTGGTGTCTTGCAGATTATATAAGAAATTTCACATTTATTCATCGTTCTCTTTACATACTCAAACAGAATGGTGCTTGTTTAAACTAGAAATTTCACTTTCTTATCATTTTATATTGTTGACCTCTGAAGAGTTGGTATGTTCTTAATGAGCAGAGGGGGAAATGGCGGTGATTCTTCATGGCATAAATCTGGAAGCGGACTGAATAAAAAGAACTCTATATATGATTTTCTCACGTGTGCCAACCACTTGGTTGATGAGAAATATGTTCATAAAGAGCGGCTAGGTGCCATTGGATTCAGTGCAGGGGGTCTTCTTGTGGGTGCAGCCATGAACTTGCAGCCAGACCTGTTTCACGCTGCCATATTGAAGGTCAGTTCCATCCACTGTGGAGCTAGCAAAACTGGTGGTGCATGAATGATTAAGTTTCAACTGTTTCTGTTTCTTGTGTAGTTCTTGTGAATAGCGGGTGGAATATGGGAGTTATGTGTTATTTCCTTGTTGCTAGAAAATATAGAAAACAAAATGTAAGTAACATGAAGTGTAGAACTCGACAATCGTCAGAATAGAATCAAGTTTCTTTTTCATTGACATGGGCAAACAACAATGAATATACGTGAGCCACACATAATATCATTTTAGCTAACTTATGCATTTGTTGACATGGAATGAAGAATGCTTTGCAAGGTTTAGTTCTTCCATCGTGATCCTTTGTTTGATTTTTGGTAGTAATGTACTGATATTTCTTTCCAACAGGTTCCTTTTCTTGATATTTGCAACACCTTACTGGATCCAAGTCTGCCGCTAACAATCCTGGACTACGAAGAATTTGGGAACCCTAAGATAGAGTCCCACTTTGAGTCTATTCTAAGTTATTCTCCTTATAATCACATTCGTTCAGATACTTGCTATCCAGCAATGCTTGTCACAGCATCATTTCATGATTCCAGGTAAATTCACATTTTGCAGTCTTTAGTTAATGATTCCATGCAGTCATTTTAGACATCCTGGTATTTGTGTGTCTGCACTTTTTTGGATGTAAATTTGCATCTAATGTATAGTTTCTACTATTAACATGATCGTTTATCTCAGAGTTGGAGTTTGGGAACCAGCTAAATGGGTGGCCAGAATACGAGACTGTACATGTCATGATTGCTCTCTATCAGTCATTATGAAGACAAATATGAGTGGAGGACATTTTGGTGAAGGTGGTTCCTACAGTTATTGCAAAGAAGCAGCATATGATTATGCTTTTCTGATAAAAACTTTAGGAGGGTTGAATAACAGCAAATAAGTTCCCTGTTATGGAGCGAATTCGTCAAATTGATTCAGGACTACCACTTCAGTTTAATGACTCGGGACTGCCATAGATCAGCAGATATGAAGACCAGACTTCTGAAAGATTGATCTGATTCATGGCATATGCACAAAGATTAGTTTACCTTCAGATTGTCCAGGATGAGTATCCCGCTTTGCTGTTGGACTTTAAATAAGCATACAAGGAGACATTTCCTGAGGAATGGTTTAAGATGCTTCTTGCTGCGATGATGGGGAAATATTATTTTTGGATATTGCATTACAGGGACCATAATGTGCAGAAATTGCAACCAGCCTTTCGATTTGGAATGCTCTGGTGTTCTTTAATTTGAGAAAGAAAGGTCAACTTACTTGAACAGGTATGGCCGTGAACACTTTCTTGCAACTCCACCATTAACAGGTGAAAGTCCTTTCAAAGGATGGGAGCTCACTCGTAGAAAGATTACCATGATCATTATCACCTGTCTGGTACTGTGAATTATGGCAGTTCAACAACAGTATTTCATATTTGATTGTGTAGTCTACTTCTGATCTCAATACCTTCTTCTCATATTGATGCCTGTACGACTTGTTACAATAATTTGCCCCGTGTTCCTTGTGGCCTTCATTGAAAAAGTTTCGAGTTTGGCTTAACATTCTGATGCGCTCATCATCCACCTCAGGTACCTTTAAATGGCGAAACCAATTTCTGAAAAACGGCTTTCATCTTAGTGATTCTGTGCTGTATATTACTGCATTATATTAACAATGAATGGACTTGGTACTAAACACTAGAAGAATGATTTTGGTCTATGTCGTTACTGCTCACAAGAACTAGTACACTGAAGTTGGTTTGGATCCATTCTGATGTTTCTCTCATTTGATGTGTCCGTGCACGAAGGAACTAATAAGGTATCAATGACATGACCGGTTTGATGTTTATTTTTGCACATTCATTCATTTTCCATTTGAGTAAGATCTCAAAAGCATGACATGGCAGGGAATTACAGGACCTTCAGCAATAAATCTATTGCAAGAAGATGGCAAAACTCTATTCTTGTGTACATTGTAGCTTATATATGATACAACCGGTCTCGAAAACTGCAGATCCTGACTAGAAATCTATTCAGAAACTCCACAGAATATAAATATAAATACTTATATAGGAAACTCAAGGACTAGAAAAGAATATAGGAAACTCAAGGACTGGCATATACAATGCGCAGAGGATACTATTGCATTTTGAAGATGATTGGCGAAAAGAACGAAAGACTAAGCAAAATGAAAGGCTGGAGAGATGTCATCCTACTCGTGTCTTCAGGCGTTTCTGAGCTTGACACAAGTCCTCTTCACTGCTAAAGTTCCTGAGATGTTCAGCTACCTGACTGCTAGGAGGCAGGTTATGAAGATCCTGGAAAGCAATAAAAGATTTCAGAGTTGTGGTGTTGTTTGTTGAACTTTACAACAATTCTCCAGCAATATCAGTTTTCCGGTTATTCAAAGGTTCCATACCTTGGGAGTACATGTTCCCAAGCTCTGTCCTCTATTTGCCTGCTTTCCGAGGTCAATCTGCACTGAGATTTTGGCTTGTGACAAATCTACACCAGCACTCTGAAGTGCCTGTGTCAGAGTGTTCAATAACCTGGTTTACACAATATATGGAAGTTATTTTCAACATATCTTTGTTCCAGATAACAGGAAAAGCATGCAGAATGTGAAGAATACAAATCAATAACTGACTTTAGGCCAACTTTCAGAATGTAAGGGCATATAAAGAACACTACTCAGACAACCCCACTGTCATAAACGAATAACCTACCACGACTACATAGCTTCATAACATTTAAGCCTCATTTCTTCCTGAAACTGGAGAAGACTAAATTTTCTTAGTACACAGTACAAATGATGTGAATTAAAGCTAAGAGCTACACGTTGATGCACTAGCAACTGCACATATGGAGCCACAACAGAAGTTGAGGACGAACGTTTATAAGGAAAAGACTTCCTCACAACTACGCAAGATTAACAGAAGTGCGGAAAGTTTAGAGGGAAACCAAAAACAAAAGCCATATGCTCTCTCTCTCTCTTGGCGTAATGCCTCTCAGAATTTACAGATCTCACATACCCTTCAGAGTACATACTCGAGATGCTTATCGTCCCACCTTCAATTGTCAGCTCCTCCTGCTGGTTCAGTGGATCATTGTTTATTCGACAGTCATTTGATTGTGCATCAGAAATTGGATGATGATGAAGGGGATGTGGAGCAATATCAAGACTCTGGATAGAAGCTGGAATCGACTGCACAGGCATCTTCAGAGACATAGCCTTGTTTGCAAACTCAGATTGGTGTTCCATTGCTTTGTAAGTTGTTTCCTGGGTAGGATCAGATTCCACTGGATTTTGAATTCCTGTAAGCATGTTTGGGGATATTGGAATGCTATTCTCGTCAAATCTTCCAGGAAATGCAGATCCTGGACTAGAACCATTTCTCATGGCTTGTGGCTGACCAACAAAACTTTGGACACGCCAGTGAATGTTTCTCTGTTTACAAATAAGAGAAATGACAAAACTTGTTCATATCCAATAACCATATCAATAACTCCAATGAGAGGGGAACGAGAGCTATAATTATATACAATAATTGCTCCACAAAACCAGAAACTTTTATCTAGAAAATCCACCAAATTAACAGCTCTAACTTTAATGACAACCAAAAGTAAGAATCTTTGGTAATCTACATATATACGAGCCAAGAAGGTCAAAACAGAAAGAATCCCCATCACAAAGAACGATCCCCCAACTTTACTCGATAATTCAAATAGTAAGAGAAGAAACTCTTGAGAACACCATTAGCTGTGGAATTATACTTGTCATTATTTACGTTCAGATATTTGATAATTTGTTAGTCCATTTACAGCATTTCACTTAAATGAAAGCATAAAACCATATTTGTTCTCCATGAACGTACTGGTCAAAATCCCAGTTCAAGGGAAAAGAAATGTTCCTCAGTTTATGTTGTTTACAGTTGTTTGTAGTAACTTGAATGCCTAGAAGATTAGAGTACTTACCAAATATATGAGATCCATTTGGAAAGCCATAAAACACTTATTTACTATCCATGCATCACGGCCAAATTCAGTTGTGAATCTATCAGATAACATAATCCTCTAGCAAAATGTTTCTTTTAACAAATAAATTTTCATGATAAGTTTTCTGGAGACAATTTATGGTTGCACATGTTATGGAGGTAAAAATAGCCATCAACCTGCAAAAAAGTACACTAGTGACGCACACAAGCAAACAAACAATCAAACCAACTATAAGAACTTTACCCAAGGCATCAACTTGGTTGGCTCGGAGCCCCATCCTTGATATGTACCCTCGTATTTTTGCACCTTTTCTTGTAGATATTGGACATATTTAATCACCTACAGAAACGCAGATGTTCAGTCAACCAATTGGAACCCAGTTCAATGTACATTTTCTTGTGGTTGAATCCCACATAACTGGTTTACCTCTAACAAAAATGATGCTGTATCTCTCTTTTGATCACCACGAGGTATAAGTTCTCTAAGTATCTGGAATCTGGTCAAAACAGATTACACTTCATTAACCTGTATTCAGTAATCATAAACAAAGACTGTAATCTCAAGCACTTCATTCAATCCATCCTTGACTTCGTGGAAATGTAAACCATAGTTCGTGCAAATTCGGATTACTGAAATTGAAACTACCTGTCATATTTTCGCTTGAGGAGACTAGGTGAAGAAGTGAGGGAGACCTAAGTTTGACAGCTTGTGTTAAACAGATTCAAATTGAAGGTACACAAGAAGTACAAGTAATTCTCCTTTCAAGTCACTTCTTCGGGTTGTGTATAATAAAAACTATGCAGCGCCGCTAAAAGCTGATAAGCACCAACTGTAGATGGATATCAATCTGATAACTACTAAAATTAACATATTTAAACACTTTCAGAAACACAGAAAAGGAGAGCTCAGAATTGAAAATCGATTATAATTTGACAAAGACCACGATTTAGAATGCCCGATAAGTATGGTGTTGAAATTTGCTGCCTTATAGTTCAAAAGTTACATTTATCATGTAAGCTCGTTGATCCATTTCATTATTAGATGTTTTTTGTAAACGAAGATTACTTTTAAAAGAACATTTAAATTGTAACAAACCATTAAAATCTAGTTCTCCTCCCTAAAGCAGAGTACATGCAACAGAATCCCAACAACAGTTTGCATAAGACATTAATAAACCAAAAAGAGAGACAGGAAAAGAAATCATTGAGAGGAAAAGACGGAACATAGCATGTACATATGCAAGAACCTATAATTTAAACAACTAAACAAACCTCTCGTTGATCTTGCTCCTCCTTCGCTGTTCAGTGACAGAATGCTTCGATCTTATGGCGTTAGCCTTATCACTATTCTTCCCATCTGCTACACACATAAAAGAACAGTCAAGAAACTCAAAACTGAATAACCCCTTTGAGAACACACCATGTTAAAGCCCCGTAACCACGAAAGCTCGAAACTTTACAATTGGGCAACAGATAAAAAGAAAAACAGAGCTTTCTACATATCTCGACTCTTAAGAAATGAGGAACCCCATGAAAGACCAATCAAATTGAGGCGGATCTAAATTCAAACAAAAGCATACGATATACCTTTGTTGTTGATAACGTTAGTGTGATTGTTGCTGACTGATGTTGCTGTGACATTTGAAGATGGCCCGTCTTTTCTTGGACCAAAATCCTCGTCCTTGTACTCATCATCGTCTTGATACTGATTTGCTTTTCCTCTCATTTTCTAGTTATTAGAGAACCATAATAGCCTCCCAGAATTCAGATTCGGACCAGAAATTAAGGTATTGGTTATAAAAAGTGAATCTTTTTCTATAGAAGAATTGAGCAGAAGTTGGTGTGCATAATCCATGAAACAGAGGACTTTGGAAGATATTAGGTTGGTATGCGCTTTGTCCGTGAGCTCAATTATACATACAAAAAATTAATGATTAATAAATTCAAAAAATTTTGAACTAGTCGATCTTATTTTAAATTTTTAGTTTATTTTATTTTGATAATTAAAAATTATTTATTTATTTATTAGAAAATTTTGATAAACTAATTATTTATTTAACAAGCTCGTTGTAAGCAATTGGAATTGACGAGTATTACTTATAATATACTCCCTCCGATTCATAATAAGTGTCGTTTTAGATACATTTTAATTAATAAAAATAATTGTAATTCTTGACTTTGCATGCATGTTTA
>JAOTBA010000001.1:1162332-1177438 GCA_025629845.1 Erythroxylum squamatum | reverse complement strand
ATTATATTTTCAAGGTACTTTAACATGTAATTAATAAGGGTATATCAGACATTTCATTAACTTTCTTAATAAGTGTGTTTTTCTCTAAAACGACACTTATTATGAATCGGAGGGAGTAGTTAAATGGTTTGCGTTAATCTATGCTTGTAATGTAGTTAATGATTTTCATCATCCTATCTTTATTTATTACATTACTTTTTGATATAGTTAAAGATTTATTTGGATCCCACAATTGAATATATTTATTGATTTATCAAGTAGTTTATAATTAAATTAAATTAGTATCATACCTTTTTATTTTCTAATATAAATCATTCTAAATTCCCAATTCCATATAATTGTTTCTAATAAAAAAAAGTTTATTTTCAAGCATTCAATAATTTTTAATACTGTGTAATTTTAGTAAATTTGAATTCTTTGAATCTCGATTTAAAATTTAATATATAAAATTAAAAATATCAAATTTTGGTTGATTAAATGAGCAGGGCCGACTTGAGGATTGATCCGAAAAGTCTAAATAGTCAAAACTCCAACTTAAAACGACATCATGTTATAAAATTTTTGAAATAACATAATTTTGGTCTTAAATTTTTGTAAATTCAAAAATAAAATGGCATCATTTGAGAAATTTTTTCAAAACGAAAATATTTGGATGAGTCCAATTAAGATCCAAATAAATGATATCAGTTTAATGCAATTTTGACCATACTCAAAATGTGGGATGAGGGTCGGGCCAACAATTCACCCAACTCGATTGCATGGAATCTTGACTTTTGCCGATTGAGCCATTCGGCTCATCTCTTCCTCGACCAACCGGTCCACGGTTCATAATGTCATTGTTAAGGGTATTCATGAATTGTTTACGCGTAACTAGATGGTGGTGCCCTCAAGGTGTGTGATTCAATGGTTGAGAGCGGGGCTTGACTTCGGTTAGGTCCCAGGTTCGATTCCATGTTAGCCCCTCTTGTAAGAGTCTGGGGCAGTCAGGGTTTTACCTGTAGGTAGAGAATTAGTTGGGCCCTCGATGATAAGGTGCGCCCGCTTGGTCCGCCTGTGAAGTGGTGCGCTAGTTGAGCCCTCGGAGAGGTGTGCCCGCTTGGCCCGCCTACAGGGTTTCCTCGAATCTAAAAAAAAAACTAGACGGTAGTCCATCGTCACATCTACCATGTGAGTAACCGCTGTGCAGACTGGTTAACAAACTGTGCAGAGAATTTTAAGCTAGGATCTACTTTTTTTGATCGTCCATCCATTAAATGCCATGTACTCCTTTTAGAGGATATGTCATAAATCTGTTTCCTAATTTAGTCGTATAATTGGTTCTTCTTCTTTCGAAAAACGAAACCAGATCCTCTGTCCAGTTTTACTCTGTCTCATGAAATCTCAGCCATTTATTTTGTGGGACCCACATGAGCCTCATGCGGGCCCCATATAAATAAATGGCTGAGATTTATTGAACACAATAAAACACCATAATATTTGATAGGAGATCTGAACTCCCGAAAAACGTATAGATTTTAACCGATTCAACCGATTCTCACAATATCCTATAATGATTCATTTTAGGGGCACTTATTATGTAGCTGTAGTAGTAAATAGACAACATGCCACTTATATGCCACGTGTTAAAAATTTATGACGCATTGAAGCTTATGTTTTGGTCCAAATTCATTGGAAAGACACTCTGATATGTAAGAGCAGAAAGATCTCAGATTTGTTCCGGGATATTTGGAGCACCACAAGAACAAGTCCGGTAATCCCTAGTTTCAGTACAAAAAGTTGCAAGCAAGCTCATCAATACTAGAGGGCCCTGAGGTTCAGACCCAGTCAACCAGCTAACATGGATCAAGACCAGACAACATAGGTTCGTTTTTTGAGGTTAGAAACTCATGGAACCAAACAAGAGAGTGGCTGTCTTTGTCCATTCTTAATCTCCACGTAATTAGAACAACTCATTAGATTAGATGCTTAAATCATTGATTGCAATTAGAGATGATAATTGAAGTTAACCAGTGATTGCGACTAGAGATGATGATTGAATTTCGGTTTGATCCGAAAGGTCCTACGGTCTAAACGTCTTCCTCTAAAATCATTGATTACAATTAAAGATAATAATTAGAGTTTAACTCGGCTCAAAATAACAACATTTTAGTTTAAATGCTTAAAAAAAACATTGTTTGATTTGTAATTTTTTAAAAATTAAGATTAAAATAATATTATTTTAATTAATTATACCAAATAACGTCATTTGGAGTGATCTGAATCTACTCGAGTTATACGTTCTAAGTCAATAAGACTTTAGACTCAGTCCAAATCATCGGTGATGGATGACTAACCTTACATAACCTAACTCGCTGTTATTCTTAATTAAAATTATAATATTAAAAGCAATTATTGGATTTTTTTATAATTGCACGAACATTTATTAGGCTTGACAATTTTAGCTGGTTCGCTCTAGCCTAATTTTGGCTTGGGTTGACTGGGCCATGAGCCAAAATAGTTCGGCTTGACTGAGCCATGGGCCAAGGCCGTGTTGAACATGGGTTGGGCCAACCCGTGACCCGACCAGAACAACAAAAAAGACGTCATTTTGTAAATTTTTTATAAAAAGTAAGGATAAGCAGGCCGGTCAACCGTGGGTGGGCCAAGCCACGGGTTAACCCACCCATTGACATCCCTAATATTTATCATTATAACAATATTTATCTGTATCTATTCTAAGATTTACTCTAGAAAATTGGACAAATAGCTTTTTTATTCAAGAAAATGATAATTTGTATGGAGATATTCGTTAAACTAATTTCAAATTAAGGGTAACAAAATTTTGGAATAAAGATCTAGTGATCTTAAAAGGAGACAATCAATTTTTTGATGTAATTAACAGTTTTCATTGCAATAAAACCAAAAGCAAAATTCCTCAATCCTTTCCCACTGATGTAATGATTTTTACCTTCAAGGTGGACAGTTGTTTTATCACTCTTTAGGCTGTAAGTCACAAATATGTAAGGGTAAAAGAAACATAATTATCCTGTAATTTAAGAATTTCTTAAAAAAGATTTTATAATTTTTAAAATTTTAATTTTAAAAAAATCTCTTAAATTTTGATTAAAAATAATGACAAACTACAATTAATTTAAATATCACATGTAAACTAATCAAATGCCCTGATATGGTAGCTTAAATAACCTCTCTAACTCAAATAAATTAAATCGATCTAAATTAATAATTTAACATAATTATAATAAATTATTAGTATAACTCAGATTTAATTAGTTTAATTCGAGTTTAAGAGTTACGTTGGATTATCATATAAGTAACATTTGATTGATTCATATATGATATTTATATCATATATTTTTTATCGTTATTTTTTAATCGAAAATTTAAGAGAAGAGATTTTCTGATAATTTTTAAAACCATTAAAAGTTTTTTTGATAATTTTTAAAATTAAAGTTTTTTTTAATTGCATAAAGTTCAAACGAATTTCGTACATTTTACCCTAAATATAATAACATCTAATTTTCATAATAGAAACTTAATATTACAATGGACTACGGATTTACTTAGAGGTGTCAACAAACCGAACCAGGTCGAGGTCACTTTTGACCCGTCATTTTTTACGTTTTTTTAATTAAGAAAATATGACAAGCCGGGTTGACTCAGCTCACCAGTGGCTAGACACGGGCCGGCCCAGCTCGACCTCGACCCGACTCTGGGCTAGGGTGGCCCGTGTCTAGTCACGGGTGAGCAAGGCCAACCCGACCTGCCATATTTTTTAATGAAAAAATGTTTAAAAACGAGGTCGTTTTTGACAAAACAACATTGTTTCTAAAGTAACGGTCGGGTTGACCATGATCAGCCCAGAGTCATGATTTTTTAATTCTTTCTATATTGAAAGTCTAAATCAAATGAATTATTTATAAATATTTAGAGATCTTATATTGATTTACAAAAATGTAAGAAAGTACGCAAAAACCATTCTTTTAAAAAACAAATTAAAAGTTAAACCGGTAAAACATAAGGTTCAAGGTTTTAAATATTATTAGGCCGTCGTAAAATTAACTAATTATTAAATAAAATTAAATAATTTGAAACATAATTGATGGAGATTGTCTTTTCTCGTAAGAGAATTTGAAGTTTAATTAAAAAATGAGATTGTTAAATAAAAATTATTTGATTTATTTGAATTTATTAAAATCGATAAGTTCATAAAAATTAATCGATTAATTAATAAATTAATCGGTTCTTAACAATAACAATTAGTAAAGTAAATCAAACCAAAAAATAGAACAATTCAAAATTTTTATCGTTAACACGGTTAAACTAATTCAGTTTTTTAACCATCGGTAAAAAAATATTTCCTGCATTAACTTATTTGACTCTTTAACTATTTTTGACACTAAAACAGTATATAACACATTAAATCACTAATTAAATTAAAAAATAATAATAATATAATTTTTAAAACATTATTTCATTTTTATATCCATATATTGTAATTTCTTTCTTTTTTTACTTCGAATAACTTTATCATGTCACATATGATTCATCCAATACGTGTCTACACGTATTTGGTCTATTCAAACAGACTTTTGATCGGTATAGCAATCAAGCTAAGCAATGTATCAGCAACCAGTCATCAGTAACCATTATTTGATTTCTGACTTTCTTGATCGCACACGGTATTATTTGACTTATTCAATTTGCCTTCCTCGTACCATAACTATACGAGCAAAGTTAGATTTGGTCGGTCTGAAATCTGACTCAGCATAACTTTTTTAAAATTAAAAATAAAATAATAATATTTTGCTCAAAACGAATAGTTTTCTTGTAACTTTCATGTTTTGGGCTGGGCCAAGTTTAGACAGCCCAATTTGACACTCAAACAAAAAAAAAATTTGAGTTTGACTCGAAGCTCGATCAAATTAAGTCGAACTTGTTAACTTCAAGTCGAGACAAGCCAAATTCGGACTAAGGCCCAAACCCCCAAGGCACTTGACTTAATTTATCCTGCAGGTTAGTTTATAAGAAAATTGCATCTTTAATTTGTCAAAATTAACAATAGATGTTGTGGGGTTACTCTACAACCTAGTGTAGTTTTAATTTAATAAGATAAAATAAAATAAAGGCTAGATATTATTAACCATGCATGATTTCTTTTTTTATAAATGGAGGAACTTGCAACCGCGGTTCTTTAGATACGTACTAAGTGAACATTCAAATTGATATAATAGTCTGCAAATCACATCAACTGAATACTCCGCACTAAGTAAGTTTTATACGACAAGCTCGATTCAGAGAGTTTAAATAGGAGATTCGAACACAGAATCTTTTGACCCCATGCCTTCCACTCCACCAACTCGACCATCCTCTAGAGGCATATTTTTATTTATATTTTTAGTTTTCTACTTTTGTTTTTAAATTTAGTTTAAAAATTATGTTTATTTAAGTTTTAGTTTTAGTTTTAGTTTTTTTTTTTCAGTTTTCAAAATCTGTTTTTATTTTATATATTTATTAATTATTAATATATTAATGACTAATAAGAATTATGAATAATTTATAATTATATTTAATTAATTAAAATTATGAATAATGTAATAAAATAATTTATTAATAAATATTATATAAGTGATTAAAATAAACTTAATTAATTAAAAATAATTTATCTTTAAGTTTTATATAGTATTTAATTATAATCACTCATAAAAATATAACTATATTAACATTAACAATTAAATAGAATTTTGTTTTTATTTAAAATAAAAACAGAAAATACAAAATAAAAACTACAATTAAAAAAATGAAACTAAACGACAGGTCGAATTTAAATTGTTAACCCTAAGCAATATCCGTAGTGATTTTTGCAACAACTTTGCAAGAACTGAGCACACGACTTACGACCAACTCCGTGAAACCTTGTCACAGACGCAACTGTTGTTATCGCAGGACCAAGTTGGTCCTTTCCCGACCGACAAACGTGAAGTTGGTCATGCTGTGGTCTGATTTCAAAGGTTCAAAGCTCCCAACAACACAACACAACATGCCTCCCCTTCAAATTGCAGCAATCTTTGGACTAATCTTAACATAAATGATGACTGAGACGAAGGATAAGCTTTGGTCTGAAATCTGAATCCATCCCAAGTCCACGAACGAACCTTCCCTTTTGCTTAACGACATGACAATCCTAGTGATTGGAGGCTAATATAACCTCAAATAAGCTTCATCTTTGAACATCTTACCTAAATTAGTACTTATTTAGGTATTCATATAGTAAAACCCAGGTATAGATAAATGTTAAATACTATTTTAGATAAATTTTTAAAATTTTTAAATAATTAAATTAGCCTTTTTATTATAAAAGTTATCATATTAATTAATTATTTAATAATACATTTAGATTATGAAAAGTAAAATAAAAAACTAAAATTATTTCATATGTAATAAAATAAATTAAACATATATGATTAGAGAATAAAAATAATTGTTTAAAAACAATGTTGAAAAGGAATTAAAAATATAAACTTATTGTTTGGAAGATAAAAATAGCTAATAAACATGGAAACTTTTTTAATTATGAGAAAATTTAGGTTCCATCCATATTATGATAAAAATTAAAAAATTAAACTTTAAGTTAATATTTCATTATTAAAATTAATATTTTTATATATAATAATTATTTTAAAAAATTTATGTTTAAAAATATTTAGATATAAAAATATACTTTTAATTTATAAATTTGACTTGATATTTTTTAATTATTTAATGTAAATAGTTTCTTAGTTAGCTTAAATATTTTTTCGTAATGACTTTTCATATCTTGTTCTATATGTACTGTATTTTATATTTAATTATTTTTATTTATACATATTTAATTATTTTTATTTATTTATATTTTATTACTATTGTCTTTATGTCTACTTTAATTCTTTCTATGTTGAAATTAATCGAACGTTTAAGCCATCTTCATAATAACATATGGTGGCACACAACCCTCGTGCGGACTATCTTATGGCTTCCACGTCTTCTCTCCACCATGCTGTCCACAGGGAGGATAAATGGATTTTTTGGTGTGCCCCTCCGCCTGAGTTCGTGAAGATCAATGTGGATGGCAGCTCTCGTGGTAATCCCGGTGACGCTGGTCTTGGAGGTCTCATGCGCGATAATCGTGCCGGGTGGATCATAGGGTTTACGGGGTTTATTGGCCACGCCACCAATCTCAATGTTGAGTTGCAAGTCATCTGACATGGGCTACATTTGGCTTGGGATCATGGTCACCGCAAAGTGCTCGTGGAATCTGATTTGCAGGAGGTAGTCCATTTGATACATAATTCCTGTTCGCTTACTCATCCTTATTTTATCCTTATCAGCAACATCCGTAATTTACTTGCTCGTGACTGATCTTGTACTCTTTCTCATATCTTTCGCGAAGGCAACCAATGTGTAAATTTTTTAGCTAAGATCGGATCGTCGAGTAGTCAGCGTTTAACCTTATGGGCCAATCTGCCTTCAGGATTGCAATTGTTGCTTCGGAATGATGAGTAATCCGTCGCCTTTTTAAGACGTTAGCTTATTTATTTATTTATTTATCTCCTGCACAAAAAAAAAAAAAAAAAGTTCTTGGCAAGATTGTTAGGTTCGATGAAACTACGTGCCGCCCACCACACACAGCCCGCTGAAACAGAGTTGAATCATTGGTCCTGTCTGGCCCTCTGCGTGTGGGGGACTCAGAACCTAAGCAAGTTGCAAATTTTTGGACTTTTGGATAATTATAAAAATAGCCATACCTTGCCGAAGAAGAAGAAAAATAAGATAACCTTGTCTTCGAAAATGTCAAGTCACTCTATTTTTAAAAATTATAATAATAAATAATAATTATAATTAATATAAAATAATAATATTTTTTTTAGATATTTTACATATAAATAATAATTACAATTTTTATAAAAAATAGACAATCATTCTCGTATAAATATAAAATTAAAAACATTACAAGATATTTAAAATATTACAATTTTAATTTTTATTATATAATAAATAATAATTGCTTCAAAATATCCTATAAAAGAATAATAAATATAATTAACTATCAAATTATTACAATTTACAACAAAAATTTGATACTGACTAATATATGGTCGGTATTATAAATATCAACTGGTACTAGACGAAACAAACTAATACCAACCGATATTTATACCTAGTATATTAACACCAATATTACATAACGTTCTTCAATCGGTACAGAATGAAATTCATAAATCTTGTTAAATCGGTCGAGTTAATTTTTAAATCAAAAGTTTCATATTGATTTTTTAATTTTATTATTTGTCCGTACCAAAAGCAAATGGATAACAATATATTTTAATTGACATCATCATTCTACTTCACATACAGTTGTCTGCCATGTGTTGTCGATACATTGTATTCGTACCCTAGAATCTGAGCTGCCATTTTTTTTATTGGAGATTAAATTAACTATTTAATAAATGTTATTAAATAGAAATGTTATTTTAAAAAAATTTATTGTTTATAGTAGCTATTAATAATTACTAATTACTTATTAAATTGTTTTTGATGTTGAAACGATTTTACTTTTTCGGTGAGTAATGAATTTTTCTTTTACTTATTAATTATATATTTCATATAATTAATATTTACTAATTTATTAATTTTATTTAATTAAAAATCAAATAATAAAAATTTTATTAATACAAAATAGAAATAAAATTTTATCTAAAGTTCGCTTACTAAATTATAACTTCATCAAATAACTTTAATTTTTTAATTTATATTTAGACAAATCGCTTAATGAAGACGACCCTTGAAGTAACTGGTAAGATAACTCCTTTATAATTAGAAGGTCACAGGTTTAAGTTACATAAAAAGTAAATACAATTGATATCCCTCCTTCATAACTCACAAAGCGGAGAGCTTTATGTATTGAGGTTCGTTAACTTTCTGACAAATCTCTTAATCTTTTAATTATAATAAAATATATTAAATTATGAAAAAATCAACGTATCTAATTATAACTTTAAAATTATGATTTATTAAATAAAAGTAAATTTTAAGAATTTTGATAAATTTTAGGATTAAATTCAATTTTATTATAAAAAAACTAACTCATATTCATTTGAACCTTATTTCAAAAAAGAAAACCATTTGAACCCTTTTTTTTCCCCTTTTGACAAGTTACCTAAGTCACTTTTTACCTACTATGCACTTATATTAGGCTTTGATTATAAATTTTGGCACCTTTTTTAACCTTTAAGATACTTTAAATTACTTTATCCATTCTTTTAAGCACCCCTAATTATAGGTTTAGAATCAAACTCATTATTTATAGTCTCTATCACACTTTATTGAATATAGAAAAAGATTGAGTTAGGTTTGAAGCAGTCAATACAAAGGTATATAACATCATTTTTTTTCTTAAAAAATTATAATGAATTGTAATTTTAAATATTTATAGAAATTAATTCTTCAAATATTTTCATTAATAAAAATAAAGAAAAAAATGTTCTATTCACTTTTTTTATGTTATAATTTGATTTTTTCTTTACTTTAGTCAGTTTCGATTTATGTTTCACTCGTACCTCTTTGACATCGTTCTTTTTTAAACTCTCTAGAAGGGGTCGAGTTGGTGGAGTAGAGGGGTATGGGGTTAAAAGGTCTTGTGTTCGATTTCTCCTATCTACATTCTCTCGATTGAGCTTGTCGTATAAAGCTTATTTAGTGCAGAGTACCCTGTTGACATAATTTGTAGGCTATTGCGTCAATCCAGAGATTTACGCAATGCACATCTAAAGGGTCGTAGCTACGAATTCTTCCATTTAAATAATGTCGTGAATAAATAATGTCGTGAATTTAGGAGACGACAATATCTAAGATGATGTAATATATGTTACAATTATAATAAGTGTTGTCACATTAAACTTAATTAAGCCAAGTAACTTTATTTATCTATTTTTGTAAACAGATTTAATTAAAAAATATACTAATAGTAATAGTAAAATAAAAAGTTGAACTTTAGGAAGTATATAATAATTTATAAAAATCAAACTGAAAAAAAAAACAAAACATAGAGGTTAGCTCGATGGATAACACTAACAAGTCAGGATGACTCAACGTCACGCGTCTTAGTCATGGCATCGACTTATCTTAGATTCGATATTTTTATATCAACGTACAGTATAATTATAAAAATTACTTAAACTTTCGTCAAAACTTCAACCGTAATTTGGACTTTTAAAATAGCAATAAAATATCTAAATTTTTAATTTTTTAATTTTAGCCTAATTTTTAAAAAGTGATAATAAAATATTTAAACTTTTAATTTTTTCCGATTCTAGTTTAACGTTATTTGTTGTTCTCTCAATATCCTAAGTTTTTTGTTTTCTGCTTGTTTTTTTGAAGCCTTAAACTAGCTTATTGGACTACTAAGCTCTTCATTTTTAGTTCGTTCTTCTGATGCCCTTAATGTGAGGGTATCAGAACTGTGTAATATGAAAATCGAATGATAAGGCGTCGAGAGAACAAACAAAAAACGAAGGAAATTTTTAAAATTAAAGCGTAAGGTCATCGGGGTAATGTAATATGATTTGGATCATTTTTAAATAATGACGTCGTTTTAATTATGTGATTAAACGATGTCATTTTATTAATCTTTATTCATTGTGTAAATTTTGACTGACGTGTATTAATAGTTAAAGTTTCAGAAACACGTGGCAAGCGATATAAACAACTTAACGGAAACAATAACATTGGGTTATAATTGAAAAAATTGAAAGTTTAGTTCTTATTCAATTTATAAAAATTATTAGTTTTTAAAATCAGTCAATTAATTAATAAATCATATAATTTATAACAATAAAAATTATTATAATAAAAGAAATTAATATTATTACACGACAACAATGCCCAATATAAATACTCGGCGTATTAATAAATCATCTCGTAAGGATTAATTATATTTTTATTTAGTTATAATCTGATATATCCTCGTACGTAAGACAATAATAAAAAATAAAAAAATTAACACTACGGCGACGTTTCCCACGTCATCACCCAATATCTTATCTCCACGTCACGAGGTCCTGTCTCCGTCTCTAGATCTCCAATCCAACGGCCCAGATTCAACATTCTAGACTCTTCCAAGTCTCACACACAAACACTGTTTAGAGAGAGAGAGAGAGTAGAGTGAAGACCATGGTTGAGTTAAATTTTAACCCATGGTTGGATAAAATGTTTCTAGATATAGAGAGAGGTGTTAGAAAAGTAAGTCAGAGTCCAAAAGCTAGAGAGAGAAAAACAAGGAGTGGGAAAGAAAAGAACGGATGTTTTGATTAGGAGAAGAGGGGTTTTTGGCTTATTCGATTAGGGATTTGGATGAATTCGGGTTTTTTGGGTTTGTGGTTTTTTGGGTGTGTTTGGTGATCATGTGTTGGGGTTAAGGAAGAAGGCGGATTCAACTGAGTTAACTCGGGCGATTCCTTACTCCCCAAACTGTCCCGTTCTTGAAACCTTCTTCTCTCTTGATCCATTTGTTTTGTTTCGAGGTTTAACCTGATTAGTGACTCTGATTCTTTCCCGATTCCTGGTGGGTTCACTTGGATCTTGCTTTCTGGTGAGTTGTTCGCTGTTTTCTTTAATGCCAATGCTGTCTTTCTTTGTTCTCGTTTGTAAGTTTTATTCTTTCTATGTTCTGATCATGCCTCATTTGATTGAAAGGAGGATTCTTTCTGTTTTTTGATTGAATCTTGTGTTTTTGGGTTCCTATCGGGTTTGTGTGGGTACTGCCAGTTACTTTACTTGTTTACAGTTACTGAGATTGATTAAGGTTTGGTTTACGTTATTGGTTCTCATTAATCAAGGAAAAGGCTTTTCTTGATCATCTCCTGGGTTGTATTGAGTGTTATCTTACGTTTTCGTTCATGGTGTCAAGATTCAAGGATTGTTTCTTAAACTTTTTGCTGTTTCGGTGTTACTGCTTCGGAGATTTTTCACAGGATAGTTATAGTAACATCATAGATTTTCATTATTGAAGGTATATAGACCCATTTGCGTTGAAGCATTCAATTCTGACTATATTTAACTTGTATATGGAAACTCACATCCAACTTTGAGTCTTACTGTGTGGTGTCCTGTTTTTTAATCGGCTAAGATTACTGTGAGAGCTGTCTTTCTGACATGTTTCTTGTACTTGTTTTTCAGATTCTCGGTTTCTTGGTTATTGACAAATCAGTATCAGAAATGGTTTGGTTGTTAGCATTGATCTAACAATTAATGATTGGTACTGGATTGCTCCCGTTTTTTAAATCATACCCCATTGGCTCTGGAGTTTGGCACCTTCTTGGGAGGGAAGAATTTATCTTCCTTCACTGCAGCCTCTGTTGCCAGCCACATAAACTCAAGGACTTTTGTTCCATTTCATGTCTCGTGAGTTAGACAGCCCAGTTCAGACTCAGATGGCAGTGGCAGTCTTTAAGAGCCCGCTAAGCGGGGAGTATCACAATGGCAAGAGAATGGAAGAGAAACAGCCTGCTGGAAGGAGACGGGTTTTCGTGCAAACAGAGACTGGTTGTGTCTTGGGTATGGAGTTGGATCGGGGTGATAATGCCCATACCGTGAAGAGAAGGTTGCAACTCGCCTTAAATTTCCCCACTGATGAGAGTTCATTGACTTTTGGGGATAAGGTGCTGAAGAATGATCTAAGTGCTGTTCGTAATGATTCACCTCTTCTTTTAACTAGGAACTACATGCATAGAAGCTCATCTACCCCTTGTCTCTCTCCAACTGGGAAGGACATCCAGCAAAGAGATCAGAGCGGCCCAATAGAGATATTAGGACAAGCAAATAGCTTTACTAAACTGAAGCAACTGATCAGAGAGAGTGTCAAGGCAATTAAGCTGGGTGTTGATCCTCTTCCTGTTCATAGTGGTTTGGGGGGTGCGTACTACTTCAGAAATAGCTGGGGGCAGAGTGTTGCAATTGTGAAGCCAACAGACGAAGAGCCTTTTGCCCCAAACAACCCTAAAGGCTTTGTTGGCAAAGCTCTTGGGCAGCCAGGTTTGAAGCCGTCTGTCAGGGTTGGAGAGACGGGGTTCAGGGAGGTTGCAGCTTATCTTCTTGACTATGATCACTTTGCCAATGTTCCCCCAACTGCCTTGGTGAAGATTACTCATTCAATCTTTAATGTCAACGATGGGGTGAATGCAAACAAGCCTCACAAGAAGAAGCAAGTTAGCAAGATTGCATCTTTCCAACAGTTTATACCGCATGATTTTGATGCCAGTGATCATGGAACGTCAAGCTTTCCAGTTTCTGCTGTGCATCGAATTGGAATTTTAGATATTAGGATTTTTAATACTGATCGGCATGCTGGAAACCTTTTAGTAAGGAAACTTGATGGTATTGGTAGATTTGGGCAAGTGGAGTTGATTCCGATTGACCATGGTCTTTGTTTGCCAGAGACATTGGAGGATCCATATTTCGAGTGGATTCATTGGCCACAGGCTTCTATTCCCTTTTCAGATGATGAACTTGAGTATATAGAGAAACTTGATCCTGTTAAGGACTGTGAGATGCTGCGGTCTGAACTCCCAATGATTCGAGAAGCTTGTTTGCGGGTATTGGTTCTTTGCACAATTTTCCTCAAGGAAGCTGCAACCTCAGGTCTTTGTCTTGCTGAGATTGGTGAGATGATGAGTAGGGAGTTTCGAGCTGGTGAGGAGGAGCCCAGTGAACTTGAGGTCATATGCATGGAGGCAAAGAGGCTAGTATCAGAGAGGGAGGTCTTATCCCCGAGGAATGACCTGAGCGATCAGGAATTTCAGTTTGACATAGACTGTGATGATGCAGAATTTAACTACTCTCCGAAGATCAAAATGGATTATTATAATTTTGCTAGAGCACCACTTCAATTTGGTTTTGGGTCTTTTGGTACTCGTCCACCACTTTCAAAGCTGGAGGAAAGCATTGAAGAAGAGGGAGATAGTGAAGGAGAGGACTGGCAGGAGAGGTCTGAGACTCTGACTACTCCTGAAAGGATCCCGACCATTTCCAAGCTCTCAATGTCACTTAAGGATACAACCATAGGTGTCAAGAATCAGAAACATTCACAATTCTTTGGAACAAAACCAGAAACCAGCCATTTTACTAACTCGTCCTCCGGCCACAGGAGTGCTAACGAGCAGCTTCCTGCAAGCATGAGTTTTGTGAAGCTGGCAGACATGAATGAGGAAGAATGGACTTTCTTTTTGGAGAAATTTCAGGAACTGTTGTACCCAGCTTTTGCCAAACGCAAGTCCGTGACATTTGGTCAAAAGCAGAGGCAGAGGCTCGGTACTTCGTGCCAGTTTTGATAGAAGTATCAGTATGAAGAATAAGTCCTGTCCGGTACGTTTTTGGAGTGAATGATGGGTAGTCTAGGTTTCAGTTGATGGGTTTTTTTTCTTTTTTCTTTTCACTGGGAAGATGGTGTGTCCACTGTTGGAAGGAAGTTTTGTAAATATTCTTGGCATCTGCTGATGAGCTTTTAGGTGGTTGTATTTGTTCTGCTTTTATTTTCTTTTTAATCTTTTAGCTTCACTCCTTGTGGACTGGTTCCATAAATAAATTGTGGGAATGAAATCATAAGAAGGGAATGTTGTGTAATGTCTATGGTTTCTGTGTCTGGTTTTTGATAGCTACAGAGGATGGAGCCAATTAGGTAGCAATAATATGGGAAGTACTATGCGGGGCAAAGAAAGGGCTTGTTTACTTTGACACAAACCAAAGAAATTGAATTTTAACATTTTGAAATAATTAAATTGAATTTTAACATTTTTAAAATATTGGAGTTAACTTTTTAAAATATTAAAATATTTTTTTAAAAATGAAAATAAAATTGTATCAAGTTCCTGCAAAAACCCGTGATGAGATTAATGTTGTGCTTGCTAATTTCTGGTGGGGGCAGAAGGAACATGAGCGTCGGATCTATTGGGATAGCTGGCTCACAATGACAGCAAGTAAAAGTGCTGGAAGCATGGGTATTAAGGATATGAAACTGTTAAATATTGCTTTGCTTGCACGTCAGTGTTGGCGACTGTTTACAAATCCAAATGCATTA
>JAOTBA010000001.1:1097014-1122891 GCA_025629845.1 Erythroxylum squamatum | reverse complement strand
ATCATGTATAAGTATAAAGGTTTCGGATTAAGTAGTTGGGTTCCGGATTCGGGTTCCAGTTTGGGTTTTGCGTAAGATGTTGGACTTCCGGTAATGGGTTCCAACAGTAATAAACCAGTACCAAGTGGTACCCTCCATGTATATCTGAACCATAGGCAATCAGAGCTCAAAAGGAATCTCGTGGATCATGAAGTAGGATTCGGCTTGTGTGATCCATGTGAATGGGTCTTCACCGTTGAACGAAGGAAGGTTAACTCATCTTGTTGCGTTTTTGTACTCCTCCCATGCATGCACCGTAGTTACGGAAATGGTGAGCTCCTTCTGTTGACGTTGTTCCGACCCATATGTGCCATTTATCGGTCTTTCCCCACTAGAAGAAGAAGACGCAAGTTGGGTTAGCATTGGCGAACCTACTCTTCTTTCACCCACACTCTGCTTCTCTAGGTTTCTGGTCGTAAGAGTTTGAAAACCCTCTCGCAATTCTGACTGTAGAAGTCTTTAGGACTTTGCCAGTGACTTGACGCTGACCATCAATGTACTTAACTGTGTCCTTGGGTCTTTTAGAGTGGAATAGTGTGACTTGACCATTCCTTCATGGGCTGAGAGAGATGATTCTTGTCTCCTGAGAGACACTCCCAATGCAGAAACTCTAGCTTCTATTTGCGTTTGCATATAATCTCTACCCTTCTAGCCTCTCAATGAAAGCACCAATTGATAGAGAACTCTATAGAGATTTTATTATTGATATGTTTGAAAGATAGATATAGCTAGAGCAAGCTCCCCCTCCTTGTATAACCATGCCTAACCAATTGTTTCACAATGACAAAAATTGCCTTCCTATCCTGAATGTCCAACTATATCTCTTCTCTATACATTCTGTTTCCATAACTACCTCATAACAAACTTGCCTATGTGGAATATTAGGTTTTAAGTGGCTTAGGTTGTGTGGGTTGATTATCATGAATAAGGGATGGAGTCTTAGATAAAATAGGTTAAATGCTAACAGTACAAGTTAATATCGGGTATCGTTTTAAGCAATTTTTTAAATTTATAAAATAGTCCCTAAATTTTTTTAAAAATTGCAAATATTATACTGTATAATTTAAACCAACTTTGTCTCAAAAAATCATAATAATAGAAATTTAAAATAACAATTTATTTATTTTTCTTAATATTATTTTCACATATTCCACATATAAATAATAATCGTAATTAATATAAAAATATTATTTTATCATCATAGAAATATAAAATTAAGAACAATTCAAAATATTTAAAATATTACAATTTTATCATATAATAAATAATAATTACATCAAAATATCCAATAAAAAGTAATTATTATCAATAATAAAATAAAATAAAATTTCTATTTTAATATTTAATTTTTAATAACAAAAATATTTTTTAATCTTAATATGTAATTGTTATTAATAATAAAATATAGTTCTATTTATATTAACAATTTTTAAAAGAAATCCAAAAATTTGAGGCCTCTTAACTTTCATTTTAACATTAAAACTATTCTTTCTAGAAAAAATATAACAATTATTTACTATATGAATTTAAATATTATATTATTAATAATAAAAGAGATGATGATGGTGAAGAAGAGAGAGAGTGAGAGAGTGAGAGTGCGAGAGGAAAAATAAAGAGAGGAAGAAGAAGGTAGCAGAGTCGGTGGCCTGGGGTGGGTTTTTAAAAAATTAATTTTTTGCAGAAATGCCCCTAGGATTTTAAAATTTTCGCTATTTTTTTGCAGAAATGCCCCTGGGTATTTCGCTATTGCTCGTATCAGGCGAAACAGGTCGATATTTGGACCCGATGCCGAAAGATTCCATTTTGTACCGATACAATACGAGATTCATCACACAGATAGGGGAAAGTTTAAAAAAATATTAATAATCATCGCTATAATTCACAAAAAATGATTAATAATTTAAAAATCGATCAAAAGATAAGTTGATTTGATAAGAGACTTAAGGTTTAAAAGGTTCAATTCGTATTGTACCATCATAAAATTGTTCAAAATTAAAAAATTTGAAATATAATTAAAAAAGATTGTTCTTAGAAGTTTAATTGAAATTAATTTAAAAAGGAGACTTTTAAATGAAAATTAATTAATTTGTTTTAGTTTATAAAATTGATTAATTTATGAAAAATTTTCAATTAATTTATAAATTGATTAGTTTTTAATAACAAAAGTTATTAAATTAAATCAAACCGGTTGAAAGTTTTCACGATTAAATATGCCAAATTAGTTTATTTTTTAATAATTTATTTTTATAAAACTATAGATGTATGGATATACATATTTATGTTTTTTAATGCAAAAAGGTAATATGAGGAATTTATAAATGATTACCTATTCACATAAGGCTCAAAATAGATTTAAAAATTGAGTTTTATCAGGGTTTATATTTTCCAACATGATAATTAATATTTATAATTTGGTTGACATAACCCTTAAAATTTATGGGAAATTCAGGTTTTGATTTAAAGAGAATAAGATGATATTTCTAATATTCCTTCATATATATATATATATAACTTAATAAAATTATAAATAAATAAAAATTAAAAATTAGAAATAAAAATATAAAGAAATAAAAATAAAAAATTAGAATTAAAATTAGAATTAGAATTAAAATTAAAAGTAGAAATTTAATTGAATATTTTTATTAATTTAAAAAATTGAAAACTCTCATTAAAATAAAATTTAAAAAAGGATAATAATTTAATCTTAAGTATATTAAATTTATTAATTAAAATATTGTTATTTTTTAAAGAATTAAATCAATTCAATGCGCGGTGAGAGAGCCCGAGCCCAGTAAAAGCCTGAACAATCTGACTAGTCTGGGTTGTCGAATGTACAAAAAGGTCAGAACCCTATCAAATGGGGCTTTCGGGTAATCAAGTCTTGAAAATGTAGGCCCAATAACATTAATGCTAACAAAGGGGTCACCTAATGGGTCGGTTCTCAAATCCATGGGCCACGGTGATAAAAAAACAGAGAGATCTAGGTTTAAGCAGGGTTTAAGGCGGCTATCTCTTGCAGGACGGCCATGTCTCTGTTGGTTTGCTCTGATTTCTGCACTTCTTCTTAACAATTATTGAGCTTCAAATTCATTTGATCACAGTCTCTGGCTTTTCTTCTATTCCGAACTTGTTTCACTTCAGAATTTGCTCTGTCATTTCCATCTTCTTCTGTTTCCTGATATCAACTTAAAACAGTGTTTTGCGTGTAATTTATCAGTTGAATTATCGGTAAATCGATCGGTAGAGAAGTTTTTCGGTGGGAAACATGTTGAGTAAGTTAGCGAAACGAGCTTCTGCTAAGAAATTTAAGCTTTCGTTGTGTTCTTCGAGTTTCTCTCAAGACTTGAATTTTCTCGAGAAAGTAAGAGTTCCAGGAATCGAAACAGCTCTGACTTATCGATACCCATTTAAGGAATTTCGTCTCGTTGGATTATTGTCATACCGAAATCAAAACTTTAGCGAACCAAGCTCCAACATTTCAATGAGCTCTTTTGGTTGCCCTTCTTTCTTCAAAGGATATGGTACTGCGGCTACACAACAGATTTCTTCGACGGATGAATCTGAGCTTTCTGGGACTGAAGAGATTCATGAATTGATGGAGGAAATGCACAAACACCAACAGAAAATGGAGTCACAGTTGAAACCAGAATCAAAGAGAACAACAGAGTTGGGTATGGGTGTCGCAAAGTATAATGCGCTTAAAAGGAGGCAAATAAAGGTGGAGACAGAGGCCTGGCAAGAAGCGTCAAAAGAGTATCAGGAGTTGTTGAGTGACATGTGTGAGCAAAAGCTGGCACCAAATTTGCCTTACATGAAGTCTTTGTTTCTTGGTTGGTTTGAGCCTTTGAGGGATGCAATTAGTAAGGAGCAAGAGTTCTGTAAGCGGGATGGTAAGGCGTCTCATGCACCATATTTTAATGACTTACCGGCAGAAATGATGGCTGTAATTACTATGCATAAGTTGATGGGACTCTTAATGGCTAATGGAGTTTCTGGGGATGTTAGGGTGGTTCAAGCTGCTTCTGCAATCGGTGAAGCAGTTGAAAATGAGGTCAGTGAGCTTTAAACTTTGCGTTACCATTTATTTAATAGCCTTCTATGAGATTAGGTTTCTGTTGCTGATAGGAATAAAGTACAGGTGTTGCGGAATTATAGTTCATCTCTAAGATGATTGAAGAGTTTGATGGTTGTTATGCTGTCTTCTTATACGAGTATATTTTTCTGAGAAAATGATTGAAGAGTTTGATGGTTGTTGGATTATACATTGTCTTTCCCATTTTTGTCTTTAATGTCAAAGAGTAGAAAGGGCATGAGTATCAGAAACTATTATGTCATTCTCTTAGAGAGCAAATATATATTTTGTTTATGTGCGGCTGTGCATATTTGAGGTGAATAAAAATAAGGGAGATGTTGAACTTGGCAGCTAAAACAGTTTTACTATGATCTAATGAGCCTTGCTAATATATTATTTATATCACCTAGTTTCCATGATAGTGATATTACAAAACATACAACTGCTTTAGGCATTGCTAATTTCCTTGTATTCTTTCTATCATTACTGCTTAGGTTTAGAAACAAGCAATAGATGTAGGCATAGGATAGCTTCTGTTGAGTTTCATAATAGACTGACGTTTGCTCCTTGTTTTACCATCTGTGATACGAATATGGTGAAAATCAGGTATTTTATTTATATATATAGCTATAGTCTCGTAGAATAACCACAAGAACTAAGCTCCAGCCACTAANNNNCCCCTCTCTCCTTCTCGACTTTACTGATCCTTCTTCCATTCCATAGTTTCATGTGGAACTCTTGTTGTTTTCACATTTCCGTCGCCCCTTGGGGGGACCTCATCTTCTTGTTATTCTTATTGTGGTATCTTGTGTGCTGTCATCTAATATTGTGATCAGGCAAGGATACACAGGTTTTTGGGGAAGACAAATAAGAAGAATGGAAAAGATCAGACGCTCAAAGGAAAATCTGATGTTTTGATCAGTGATGCAAATAATTTGGCTAAAGAACAGGAGAAACTGAGGAAAAAAGTTACGACACTGATGAAAAAACAAAAGGTTCATCAAGTGAGGCAAATATTGACGCATCATGATGACGCATTGCCATGGACTCAGGAAGTCCATGTTAAGGTTTGTGATGTCTGTGGTTGTTAATGTACACGTTACATTGCTGTTGTTAGATTATTCTGATGATTTCACCTTTCAGGTTGGTGGCCGACTGATTCATCTGTTGATAGAAACAGCCTATATACAACCTCTGGCTGATCGATTAGGAGACAATCCACCTGATATTCGTCCTGCATTTTCACACACGTTAAAGAATGTCAGCAATGGATCGCAGTTAGATCTATGGGCTCTCTTTTTCATGATTATCACGGCTGCATCGTTATCATCTTTAATCTGTTTCTCCTTTTCTTCCTTAGGAAGCTCAGTAGGAGGTATGGAGTTATAGAGTGTGATCCACTTGTTCGTAAAGGCCTAGAAAAATCTGTAAGTAGAACGTGCTTATATATTTCTGCAAGTGAGATTTGAAAGTCATCTTTGCTAATCAATTACAGTGTTGCTGCCGCTTTCCTTTTGTGAACAGGCTAGGCACATGGTCATCCCGTACATGCCAATGCTACTGCCTCCTGTAAATTGGACAGGGTATGGATTATATTTTTATGTCAAGTCCGTGTCAAAGTTTCTTTGGAGTTTTATATCTGATTTTAACCTCAATGTTTAATATTGACTATTATGTTTAACAATGTGATTCTCTATATACTTATCCTTCAATGTAAAAAGGATGCATGTTACTATTGTTGCTTTAGAGTCTCTTTGTGTTAACTGCAAATTGTTTGAGAGAGTTAGGATGACATTTCTTCTGACCAGTGATAAGGCTAGCTTGGTATTAATCTTTTGTTTTTTCCTTATTTCTTTTATCATAAACTGCTAATGTTTTTGACAGATATGACCAAGGTGCATACTTGTTTTTACCATCATATGTTATGCGAATACATGGATCAAAACAACAGCGCGATGTGCTTAAAAAGACGCAAAGAAAGCAAATGGAACCGATCTATGAGGTTTGAGAATCATATGTCTGTTTCTTTTCTAATTGTATAATCTGTTGACATGATGGTAATCGGCTTATGGCCTACTTATGGAATGAGAAGGAGCAGATTATTCAAAAACCTAATTTAGTGTAAAGATGGGGAGTGAAATTGACTTACGGATGGAGCTGCATTTGTTCATATACACTGTTCGTGAGCAGTGTATGCACTATTTTATTTGTATTTTAATTATTAGGTTCTTCAGTTATTAATGTCTTGTTGATAGTTGAATTAGTTAGTTTAATGAATTTTCACTTATTAGGAAATATTCCTAGTCTAATCGGGATACTTAGTACAGTCCTAGCTTGATAAGTTATTCCGTATATGGTTGAACTTTCAGTTTATTGAAAATTTTAATTTTCTGAAATTTAAAAGTTTCTTGAGGAAGTGTGATGCCTAATTTTAATCTGCAGGAATAGTTCCTAGACTTTTTTTTTGGGTTTGTAATCTAAATTCTAGCAACCTAAAGCGTGCATCCTCTTCGTTCTTATCAAGAATTAAAATATAGTGTCCTGTATCAGGACAACTTTTGACAGTGGGGACATATATAGTCCATGTTTTCAGGAGAGGTGATTTTATGGCCAGCTTTATAATTGCACCATGCTGAGTTACGCTAATCTGTTATTATTTTGTAAATCAGGCCCTGAATACTTTGGGAAGTACCAAATGGAGAGTGAACAAAAGGGTACTTGCTGTACTTGACAGAATGTGGGCTAATGGTGGTCGCCTAGCTGGCTTGGTTAATCGAGAAGATGTGAGTTTTGTGAAAATTTTCCTATACCTCTTTTCGTTACTCAGAATATTTAGTTACGATATTTTCTTCAAGTAATATCTTCCGTACAGTTTCTTCCACTATGATGATTTAGCTGATGGTTATTATTTTTTCTTTTAGTATACTTCAAGATGATGTCCTTAATTTTATTTGTTTGGTTACATAACAGATTGCGCTTCCCGACGAACCAGATTCAGAGGATGAAGCAGAAATTCGAAAATGGAAGTGGAAAGTAAAAAATGTGAAGAAGGAAAATAAAGAGAGGCATTCACAGCGGTGTGATGTAGAACTTAAACTTGCTGTAAGGAAAACTCTTCTCATTAGAATACATTCATATGGATGTGAACTAGAGAATTCATAATAAGCTCAATCAGGACAATATACTAGTTATATTATAATTTTGTAACTACTGCATTTGTTGATATGATCAGGTGGCTCGAAAGTTGAAGGATGAGGAAGGCTTCTATTATCCTCACAACATTGATTTCCGTGGTCGTGCTTATCCCATGCACCCCCATTTGAATCATCTAGGTTCTGATATGTGCCGGGGCATCCTGGAATTTGCAGAGGGGCGCCCTATTGGGAAGTCTGGTCTACGCTGGCTCAAGATACATTTGGCAAATTTATATGCTGGTGGTGTGGACAAATTATCCAACGAGGGTCGAATAGCATTTACTGAAAATCATCTGGAGGATATTTTTGATTCTGCAGACAGACCTCTGGAAGGAAGACGCTGGTGGTTGAATGCAGAGGACCCTTTCCAATGCTTGGCCACATGCATTAATCTCTCTGAAGCATTGCGAAGCTCCTCTCCGGAGACCACTATTTCACATATGCCTGTCCACCAGGTAATTTGAAGCTAAAATTTGACGTTCTTGAACATAACCAAGTTGACAACTATAATACAAATGGTATGGTTAAATTTTGCAGGTTAAGAAATGGTGTACCTAATTTGTAATGCTATTTGTTTGCTTAAATATTATTCTTACTTGTTATTATTTATTTTGAAGGATGGCTCATGTAATGGTTTGCAACATTATGCTGCCCTTGGAAGGGATAAGGTAAATACTGTGTCTGCTTCAATTGGATTATGGCCATTCCTCCCAATGAAATTAATCCGGATGCATTTATCATGTTGGATTTGGTACTTGGTGAAAATGTTATTTTCCTGGGTAAAGATATTAGAGGAAAATTTTTTATTGTGGTTTAGCATTTCTTTGATTCGAAGGAATTTTTGGTATGCTTTGCTCCATTTGGAGAAGTGGAGCAAAAATCTTAACTGCATTATTCAGCTTGGAGGAACTTTTGAATATTCTGGGTTATTATGAAATTCTTTTCATATCTACCACACCTCATTAATTGCTGTACTTAAGTGAGATACTTTCTTTTCATCAGTTGGGAGCAGCTGCAGTAAATCTTGTGGGGGTAGATAAACCTGCTGATGTTTACTCGGGAATCGCTGCCAGGTAGGCAATATGTATATAGTGCATGATTCCTTATGGTCGATTGGGTTATTTGAAGTTGGTGGGGCCTCCATATTGTACTAAGAAACTAATATTGTTTGACTGTGTGGATGCGTTGGATCATTTTGCTACCCCCAAAATGTATTAATATGGTATGGTCAAGCTTGCTTAGCCTGAAAATTGGACAATACATGATAATGAAATTAGATACTAGCTTGCTTATGATGTAACCATAATGGAATCACACTCTAGTTTGATCTCATATTTGTCTCTTTGACGAACCCCTTATACTTGTTTTCATGTTTCTGGACCATTCACCTTTTCTGTTTCATGAAGCTTTTGAATTTTCTTAGAATTGTTTGGAAGTGTCATTTTCTCAAAATTACCTGATGCAATTGCTGTTTTGATGTAGAGTTCTGGATATCATGCAGAGAGAGGCTGAAAAAGATCCTTCAACCAATACCAATGCATTGTACGCCAAACTTCTAATCAATCAGGTTTCTTACTTTCTTTTATTGGTCAATCATGTCATGTGATATGCATGATACCTCTGTTGGATTTGCTTGATTTATTACCATCATGAATGATTGCCTGAAATTTGACAAGCTGCAAAATATAAGTACATTTTGTGTCTTAGTTTCTTTGTTCATGTTTGATTAATTGTTGTTCTCTAAAACTTAGGTGGACCGTAAATTAGTGAAGCAGACTGTGATGACTTCAGTGTATGGTGTCACTTATATTGGTGCCCGTGACCAAATAAAAAGGAGATTAAAAGAACGTGGTGCCATTGCAGATGATAGAGAGTTGTATGATGCCTCTTGCTATGCTGCAAGAGTAAGAAATATAAATTGAAATAAGATTTGTCACTAGATGTCCATAATGCAAGACAAATTAATATTTACTTGTACGGCAGACCACGTTGAAGGCTTTGGAAGAGATGTTTGAAGGTGCGAGAGCTATCATGGCATGGCTTGGTGAATGTGCAAAGGTGTGCTTGATTTACTTCTCATTTTTATAGTGTTTGTCCCCTATGAATTTCTATGGCCCTTAGCTCGCAGATTATCTGAGACTTTAAGATGTGGGAGTGTCGTACACCTCTTCACCTCTACAATTTATAGGAATAATCCTGCAGGATATGCCATTCTTACTGCTAAACTGAAACATAAACAGATGATTGCTTCAGAGAACCAGCCTGTTCGATGGACTACTCCTCTTGGGCTGCCTGTTGTACAACCCTATCGACATTTGGGAAGACACCTTGTAATGTCCTGGAAATTAATAAAACTCTGAAATTGAAGATCTTCATTCAATTTTGCTCTTTCAAATAAATCCAAAATTTACCTTTGTCATAGAATGAATTGCTTCTTCCTCACTTTTGTTTTTTAAACTTTCATGTAGGTTAAGACCTCTCTTCAGGTTTTGGCATTACAAAGAGAAACTGACAAGGTAACTATTTTGCTCTTTTGTAATATTTGCTGGTAATCAAGCTGCAGAAACAAATTTATGAATAGGCCCTCTTTATATTGTGATCTATGCTGTTTCTCTATGCTTGTTTTTTATGAACAAAATAGCACTTTACTGTTATATTACTAACTGAATGTAAGGTCATGTTCCTTGTTTAATGAGATTTAATAGCTTATCCATTGTTTCTTGATTGACCTAGATCATGGTCAAGCGACAAAAAACAGCTTTCCCCCCGAATTTTGTTCACTCGCTTGATGGCTGTCATATGATGATGACTGCTCTTGCTTGCAAGAAGGCAGGTTTAAGGTTTGCAGGTTTGTGATGTCCTGGTGGCTTTCCTTTACTCTTTGTGGTAATTGGTGATTTAAATCTGTCTGCAAATTTTATTTTTTATGTTCTGTAACTTCAGGTGTTCATGATTCATACTGGACACATGCATGTGATGTTGACCAAATGAACGCTATCCTCAGAGAAAAGTTTGTTGAACTATACGAGGCACCAGTACTGGAGAATGTAATGTATTTTCATCTATTTACTGGAATTCTTCCTGAAGAATATTTCAATAAATTTCCTTGTTTATGAAAATGGTTGGGACTTTCATTTCACCAGTGTTTCCTGCCACTTTTTGCATTTTGCATAAGATTTGCCAACAGGAGGTGTTTACTTGCCTGTCTTCATTATGCTAATAAAGAAAGCATTTGACCTTCTCTTAGAGAAGCATCTTGTATCCAATTCTGTAGCTAAGGACTGGACGAGAATAGCAAATACAGGAACTTAGTGATTGTTACACACCCCTTTTAGGGTCGAATATATTCAATCTAATTGATAATAGTTGATCCTGTGGATGCTGTTTATGTCGGCAGGATCATATTCAAAGCAGCCTAGTCATATGTTGTGTTTTTGGAATTTTTATCTACTTAATTCTGGTAAGTAATTTTTACGGGCTAAACGTTAACATCTCATTGATGCTGCTATTGGACTTGCAGTTGCTGAAGGGTTTTCAGAAGTCATTTCCTAAATTGGTATTTCCACCTATTCCAGAGCGAGGAGATTTTGATCTGAGGGATGTCCTGGAATCTCCCTATTTCTTCAACTAGTCTGAGTCCCTGGAATCTCAATATATCTTCATCTAGTTTGAGCCATATACATAAATGGGCACTTATCTCAGGATACGAAAGAGAAGTCATTCAATAGCAAGACAAAAGAATTTAGGTGGCTCGATGGGCATGGGGTTGCACAATTATATCCAACTCGTCAAGAGCACAAGTTGACAACAGAAGTAGCTCAGGTTGGACCATTGGAGCTGCCTGAAAGTAGTATCCGGTGGATACTTTTGTAGATACATTGAAGAGAAAGCATTTGAGTTTTGGCAGGATAAATGCTATATACTGTCCCGCATACTTGAGTCTTGGCTGTGTCTTGCAGCTGCACTTTCGGGAGGATATACGACAAAATAATATGATGCAACATGTCATGGTAGCGGAGCCTAACCGTTCAAGTTACCATTAAGCAAGGTGTGGTGAGTCCATTTTATGCAAAAGATGGAATCAAATCAAAGCTATGGTGTCTGGGAATCCAATGCCATGTTGATGAGCTCATTGTGGCAGTTAAAGTGCTCGTTATGCAGCTGCATCTCTGGAGATTGCATGGTTGATAGATCACCATGAAAATGCACGGTCACTAAGAAGTTCCCTAGTGGATGATCCGCCAGTTCCATCTGGTAAATTCTTTTTCTCTTATGATTCTTTCATCAGATAGTGTGAGATGCTTTGCTTCCACATCCTATTGTACCTAGCAAGTTCCCCAATTTATACTCAACAAGATTAAATAATGCAATCCCAGTTTTTTCAAAGACTTCTTGTAAGCATCTTCTAAAAGTCCCTGTTATCTTTTTCCTTTACTTGGCACAAATGAAACTGGGGTTGGCAAAGGATCAGGTGCGGTTCAGACCCAGTTGGACTCGATTTGTGGCTTTGGGAAAAATAACGTCGTTTTGATATTTTGGCCGACCTAAATAGAGCTATTCGGACCGGTAGGATTGGCCAGTTTGCATCTCGAAATAAATTTCATTGTGTTGTAAAATTGCAGAATTAGAATTCAGTAACATGCAATCTTATCCTTAACAAAGCTTTTTGGAAGTTTTTTACGCGGCAGAGATATTTGAAATGATGAGAAAGAAGAAATAGGGCATTTCAAGCTATCAAGGTATCACCTTTAATGGTTTCCAGAATTTCAACGGCATTGCAATGTGAGAGGTAAAGAGATGGCATTTGGGCTTGTTTGTCTTGACGCTTGTGTTAATGAGTTAAGCCTAGTTGATTGGGTCTTGGGTTGGGCCTTAGATTAAAAATAATTTAAGCGGGCCTATGGTTGGGTTTTTCAGACTCAACACTTACAAGTAAAACGTTTTATAAAATAATATCGTTTTTACATTTTTAATTAAGAATGGACAGCTTAGGTGGGCTGCTTCGGTCATGGTTGGGTTCATGCACCCGTTGTCTAGGATAGGCCCAAGGCTTAGTAAAAGTGATCAAGCTGGGTTTGGGCTTGGACGAGGGCTGCTTTGATCATGATTGGGTTCATGCACCGACGCATTGTCTAGGTTAGGCCCAAGGCTTAGTAAAAGTGGTCAAGCTGGGTTTGGGCTTGGACGAGTCCGACCTATTGTCATCTTAAGTGCATTATTCAAAATAATCAGGAAAATCATGCCAATTCTTTATATTGACATCATGCCTCAAATCTAGTTAATTTGGATGGGTTTATTGTAAAATTGAAACTTTTAATTTATGGGAACAAATCCAAATACATAATTTCCGAAACTTCAACAGTCATGTCAATAATTAATTTCTTTTTAAAGTATGTTAAAGTATGACATGTTGTGATTGATGATTTTGACATGATTTTATCAATAATTCCAACTAGCTATAAGTTAAATACTTTTTTAGTCAACTTAGGACATGTGTAGGTGAACAAATTAAAATAATACTAAAAAATATGAATTTTAATTTCTATATCCCAAAATTTATATTCGTTATTTTTTAAATATGAATATGTTTAATTATCTCGCCCCTAGGGGGTGATCGAGTTGGTAGAGCGGACGGACATAGGGCTAAAAGGTTTTGTGTTCGATTCTCCTTATTTGCATTTTCTCGATCGAGCCTGTTGTACAGGGCTTACCTAGTGTGGCATATCCGGTTGGCGTAATTTGCAGGCTATTGTATCAATTTGGAGGTTTATCCAGTACGCATCCAAAAAGATAGTATACCCAGTTCGCGTAATTTGCAGTCTATTGCGTCAATTCAGAGGTTTATCCAAAGCGCATTCAAAAGGGTAGTGACTGCGGGTTTCTCCAATTCAAAAAAAAAAGTTTAATTATCTCGAACATAGCCTCTCTATTAGTTAAGAAAAAAATTGCATTTGTTTACGTTTCCAAACTCCGCATATCAGTGAAACTTCTATTGAAATATTATTGTTAAACCTAATAAATTATCAAATACATACAATAATTTATAAATAATATATTTTGAATAAATAAATGGATAAATTTATGATTAAAATCAAATAATTAATTTTTAAAAAATCGAAAAAAAAAATCAATTGATAAGAAAAGATGTTTAAGGTTTAAAGGCTTAACCGATATTCAATTGTCATAAAACCGATATTTAATAAAATTGAACAAATTAAAAATTTTGAAATAAAATTGAAGAAGTAGATTATCTATATCTATCGAAGAAGTTAAAGTTTAATTAAAGAAGGAGACCGTTAGATAAAAATTAACTAGTTTATGAAAACTCATTAATTTACAAAATTTAATTAATTAACTAACCAATTTTTAATAATAGAAGTTATTAAAGTATACAATACTAATAAATTAATCGAACTAGTTCAATTTTTAATTACTAATAAATTCAAATTAATCAATATTAAAAAAATTCAAGGCTTGACCCATTAAATGTGGGAGGTTAATCCACCACCTAAGAGATGATCTGTCATTATTGATCTTAGGGACAAAAGTCATCCAAAAGTATGATTGAAGCTAACTGCTTTTCCAAACATGGGACAAAAAATCAACTACCCTTGACTTCTACAACAATGCCAATAGTAAGTGCTACTTAGTCAGATAGCATTAGTCCCAAAACAAATTTTTTTAATTAAATTCGAGTCTAATCTGAAATTTGATTAAATTTAGATCGTTTTTCGGGTTTTTAGACTTTTCGAACCCGACCCCACGCCAAAATATTATATAATCAAACAATGGAAATGGTACATGATACACAAATTTTAATCCCAACTGTGTCTGCATCAATTAGAAAAACTTGCAAGTTTTAACTTTGAATCAAAATGCTTTTCTTGAGTTTGTAATAAAAAACTAAAGAAAGTGGTAGTAATAAAAGAAGTACATTATCTTTGATTGGAGTTCATAAGTCAAACACATGCTCCATCAGCTGAAGTGTGCAATGGCAGAAGCATAGATTGATGCAGACATATAAGATTGAAGTTGTTGCTTTGGAAAAATGCGAAAGGAGCTTTAAACCGCTCGATTTAAGTATTCAATCAATCATTTTTACTTGAATTATACCAAGAAAAACAAAAACTTTACATATAAAAGTTGAAGACTGATTCAACAATGAATTGTTGGTGAGGTCTTCCAATGAATTCTCCAAGAAGACTGAGCTGCTTCTTCAGTTTCTGCGGAATCAGTCAAGCGCACATACGAGCAAGACGTTTGGAGCCATCAAGCAGCTCCAGCTAGATGCCTGTATGAGCCTCTCAAGAACATCTTTCTACTCTATATTTCACAGTTATCTCGATACTCCCAACCTTTAATTTGCATGATCTTCTATATATCGAATCAGTGGATGTGCATGTTCAGTTAATTTAAGGTATTTGCATTCCATTTCAGAACCAGGAATATGCAATTTGATTACTATATCACTAATGGAAGTAAAACTAGATAAGAAACATCTAGAGCATGGTCTAGTACTATCTGCAGAAATAGTTTGTGGAATTTAATGCTTAGGGGGCATTTGTCTGCCAAATTTAATCATCATCATGATGTTGAATGATGCTAATCCAGCATCATTCAAGCCTGTGTTAGGTAGAATTGCATCTTCTGTAGAATTTATGCGATCACAGTCAAGGCATTCTAAAATCATTTGTTCCAATAATCATGCAGGAAATGATAAGTTTCAAGAATCGAAGATTTGCCAATGAAGCAACTGGGGCTGTGAGTTCAATTCCTACTTGTAAATAAGATTTCAGAATAGATTCCGTACATTATAATTCAAGCATTTTGCTCGATGGATAACTGTTCACAGATTGACCTTACATTCAATTCAGAAGTTGAAAAAGTTTTCAACAGTAAGTAGATGTACCTTAGTTAATAGCTTTTTGTTTTTTCTTCAGCTCAGCAAAGATGAAGCAAGGATTGCTAGACTAGCAGAAGCCTTGTTGAAGTTGATCGCAGAGATCATAAAATCTTTGGAAAGCATAGATGTACATCATGAAAGCTTTGCAGAAATCAGTTGCTATCTCTATCGAACGTGTCCAGCCATTGTGGAGTTGCAAGCAACTGAACATGCTCCTGAAAACACAATGGATATTTTTGCGTCCCTAACAAGAAGCATACATGTTGTCAGTGATCTTGCGGGCAAGTACCAAAGATCCTCTAACTTTAATTCTGATTCTGACATGAAAGGCATCATACTACTGCTAGAAGGAGAGATAAAAAACATGGGAGAATGCTTGAGCTGGATACCTCCATCCACATTTCAGGACCAAAAATATGCAGGAGTTGCAATCTGGTCACTTTCTAATGAGATGCGGACTGTTCAGTTTTGTGTCAGAGAAATTCAAGTATCTGATACAAAACAGCTTGAACCTCAGCAGTCATTTTCGGATGAAGAAATAAAGAAAAAGTTTTCATCAACAGACATAGACCTCTATCCTGTAAGTTCTGAAATTTCCAGTTATAATTCTGAGACGTCGGATATGCCACGGTTGATTGAGTTCCTGCAAAGTACAACTCTAATCAGCCAGAGGAAGCACAGTAGTAGCAGGTCATCGAGTTCATTGCCACAGATTCCTGAGTACATAGAACCTCTATATGATACTTTCTACTGCCCTTTAACAAAGCAGATCATGGAAGATCCAGTGACCTTAGAAACTGGCGTGACTTGTGAAAGGAAGGCAATTGAAAAATTGTTTGAAGAGTTTGGAGACTTGAGAGACATTCTTTGTCCAGTCACAGGACAAAAGCTGTCTAGTAGATCATTTGCAACCAATATGGCCCTGAAGACTACAATACAGGAGTGGATAGAAAGAAATGAAGCAGCAAGGATTAAGGTTTCCCTTGCAGCATTGTCTTTAGCTAGTTCAGCTACTATGATACTTGAAGCTATAATAGATTTACAAGGCATTTGCAAAAGGAAAATATACAATAAGGTTCAAGTTTGTAATGGAGGAATAGTGCCATTACTTGTTAAGTTTATGGGCTACAAAGACAGAAATGTTAGATGTGCAACACTGGAATTGTTGAAGCAGTTAGCAGAAGACAATGAAGAACGCAAGGTTCAATTTCTTTAAAGATATGATATGTGTGCATATTTTGTGTTTTCAGAATTTTTAGATAAACATACCCGTAAGGTCGTTTTCGTTGTTAGAAACTTTGGTAACAGAAACAAAGAAATGCAGAAGTCATTCAAGTCCATGGAAAAATTTGCCGTGAAGTTGTTATCTTAAGTTGGTTTCTTTCTATTCTCTTCTTCTTTTTGTTTAGCAGGAAATGATTGTGAATGCCATGGATATTTCAACAGTATTCAAGTTGCTGTCTAGTGGCTATGAACCCATTACAGATGCAGCATTGACGTTGTTGGTGGAGATTTCAACATCTCCATTAGCATGTGAGCGAATTGGGAAGACTACCGGAGGGATTCTGATGCTGATTAGAACAAAATACAACAAGTCCGTTGATGCATTTTCTTCAGAAAAAGCAGACAAAATCTTAAAGAACCTAGAAAGCTCACCAGAAAATATCAAACGCATGGCAGACAATGGACTCCTGAAACCCCTTCTTAATCATCTTGCTGACGGTAATGGTTAGAACTTTGGATCAAGTTCCGAATATATTAAAATTGGGCCACTGTAGAAGAGCAAATGAATAGTCAAATGTAATAGCTTTTGACATATCTATACAGGTTCAGAGGAGACACAAATGGAAATGGCAAACTACTTTGGAGAAACTGCTCTTGGACATGACAGCAAAATTTTTGTGGCAGAGAAGGCTTCTCAAACCCTCATCAAAATGGTACAAAGTGGAAACACATTAAGCAGGAGAGCTGCATTTAGAGCATTAGCACAAATTTCATCCTACCATCCTAATGCTGAAAAACTTGTGAAAGCAGGAATCGTGCAAACTATGGTTGAAGAGTTATTCATGCGAAGAATCTATGATGAACCAATGAACACAAAAGAAGAAGCTGCTGCTGTACTCGCAAACATATTTGAGGCAGGATTTGAGCTTGATAACTTCCAAGTTAAGACTTATGGTTACAGACTAAATTCAGATTATGTTGTGCATAACATCATGGACATGGTGGGGAATTCATATCCTGAAGAACTCAACATCAATCTCATAAGAGTCCTCCTATGCCTTACTAAGTCTCCCAAGTCAATGGGCACAATCACCTCGGCCGTCAGAGAAACTGAAGCAAGCTACACACTGATTGAACTTCTTAATAATCCTCATGAGAAGCTTGCGATTACAGCAATCAAGTTTCTGATTTCCCTCTCACCTTATATTGGGCAGATTCTGATAGAGAGACTATGCAAGATCAGTGGTCAACCTGAGAACTTAATCCTGGGCCAAAATGAAGCAACAACATTCACAGAGAAGCAGGCAGTTTCAGCTAAATTTCTGGCTAACCTTCCACACCAGAATCTTACACTCAATCTATTTCTTATAAGAAAGGACACAGTTCCAAAAATCCTAGCAACAATCAATGAAATTCAAAAAACTGGGACAAGGACAAGCAGGTTTGCAACTCCTTACTTAGAAGGCCTAGTAGGCATCCTAGTTAGATTCACTACAACACTTCATGATTCCCAGATATTATACCTAGCAAGAAGTTACAACTTCACATCAGTATTCACAGAGCTGCTACTGAAAACATCAAGTGATGAAGTTCAGAGGCTCTCAGCAATTGGCTTGGAGAACCTATCCTCAGAGTCAATAAATTTATCAAGGCCACCGACTAACAGAAGAAACAACTCATTGGGACTCTTTCTCTTGCAGAGATTAATATGTTTAGGTCCGTCCAAGAAGAAAACAGTAAAACTCTGTCCGATTCACAGAGGAGAGTGTTCTTCAGAAAACACATTCTGTTTGCTTGAAGTAAACGCTGTGGAGAGGCTGTTGGCCTGTCTGCATCATGACAATGCTGAGGTCATTGAAGCTTCATTGTCAGCTTTATGCACATTGTTAGACGAAAAAGTCGATGTGGACAAGAGTGTAAGCATGCTTCTTGAAGTGAATGCCATACAATATATTCTCAATGTTGTCAAAGAGCATAATGGGGAAGGTTTGAGACAAAAGTCCTTTTGGATCATTGAGAGATTCTTGATGAAAGGTGGGGACAAGTCTGCTTCAGACATATCACAAGATAAGCTATTGCCTGCCATTTTGATCAGTGCTTTCCATCACGGAGGTGGTCATACAAGGCAGATAGCAGAGAAAATTTTGAAGCATTTGAACAAGATTCCAACATCCACTATATACTCCTCAACTGTGTAGAATCCTGCTATAAATTTCTTCTCCTGTACATCTTGGTCGAATTCTATAATCAAGCGTAGTCAAAGCATAAGCATGTGTGAATGCCGTGGTGCTAGTTTGTGAAGTAGTTGGTTTGGTGGGTGCATCAGTTATGTATAGTCTTACTCTTTCATCTTTTCGATATTTCCTTGGAGTTGAACCTGTACTAGTAATCTCGAAAAAGAAATTGATGTTTTCAATGAAACACAACTCCTAGTAAAAATAATGGAGATGGAAAGCTTGAAGAAGAGTGCTGAAGCTGCTGAATGGGAAATGGTGACAGTAACTTCCACAGCACCTATGTAGCACGGACACAGCAAAATGGAGCCATGTCCGCGTGTCGAACACGTGTCAATGTTTGACGCGCTGTGGACACGTGTCCGACACATGTCCGTACGTGTCGGCATTAAAAAATAATTTTTATCAGCTTGGACACAGCTCGGATACGTCTGGACACAACTCGGACATGGCTGGAGACGGCTCAGACACGGCTGTTTCCTAAGAAAAATGAAGCAAAAACATTAGCCGTCGTTTACATTTGCAAGAACGCCATGTGGGATTCACGCCTGCAATATATAATAAATATATATATATTCTTATGTTAAAGCTAAACGTTAGATGTTGGAAGTCTTGAAACACATCAATCATATATCATGTTATGAATTCTGAATTTTTTTCTTAATTCTAAATTTTAATATATACATATTTATATATATGTCGTGTCCGTCTCCACCAAATTTTAGAAATTGGTGTGTCCCCGTGTCCGTGTTCGTGTCGCTTGTCCGTGCTTCTTAGCACAACACTTATGCATATGAGAAATCTAAGGAGTTTAAAGTTATTTGACCTTAAACAAGTTAAAAGTATGTTACTTATGACTTGTTCAGGTATTGAAAGCCAAGAGAATGAACCTGCAATCAAGTAAGAAGACTGATTGCATCTATACTGAAAAAGAATGAATGAAACATTGCTTGTGGTTGGAGGTAACCTCTCCATCCCACTCCCGTGTGTAACTTGTCTAGAGGTTAGACATGTTATTTTGGTCATTTAGTTCTTGTTATGACAGTAGAAGCAATACCATTTTTGATATTGGTTTTGTTTGCATATTTGGGTAATTTCCAAATTTTATGTGACGAGAGCATTCCCAAGATGTTTTCCATATTTTACTTGCCTTGTGTATAAATATATGTTTGTGGAATGAAAACCTGGACTGGATCTTGTCTGCTGCCTCATATCTGTTAGAGTGTGATCAATGGTTCTGTTCTTTTTCCAGCTCCATTTGCAGTAACATAAACATACCTTTTTCCTTGACCAATCTCAACATGACTGACATTGTTTCTTTCCCGTCTCAGAACCATCCAATGATCATAAGCAACAATTATTTGTCCTGGTTTGATAGCCAAGGAAAGTATGGTATTGGACATGGATTTAGATTGCAGTTGCATTCTGGACTAATACAACAATTTCCAGAAATCGAGTTCACAATCCGCAATTGCCCGCAGCCGCAGTGTAGCCTGCAGTACACTATGTAAGACATTGTATTGAATATTGCACATAGGAGGATCACTTATGTTTCTCAGAGTTAAGAACTCATTTACAGAGTAGAAGAACTAGCATGTTAAGAAAAACTTTTTCCTTCCCTACTTGTCTTCATTGAGAACTACCAATTGTTGCAATACCTTGGCTTTGTTCTGAACATATTGGTTCAGAATTTAAGAGCTTTGTTTCACCTAAGTCCATATCAAAGTCAGCATCAGATAAGGAGGGGACCTTGGAGCCAGAGCTGAATGAAACATTGATAACTCTTATCCCCAAAGTGGACAATCCTGAAAGGCTTAAAGAGTTCAGACCAATTAGCCTTTGTACAGTCCTTTACAAGATTGTTACGAAAGTGCTTGCCAATAGAGTTAAAAACTCCTACCTGACATGATTCTTCCAAATCAAGCAAGTTTCATTGAGGGCCGGAATATATCGGATAATATCATCGTTGCCCAAGAAGTCATACACTCAATGAGGAATAAAAAGGGTGCAACGGGTTGGATGGCAATAAAGGTTGATCTTGAAAAAGCATATGATAGATTGCGGTGGGATTTTATTGAAGATTCTCTTTATGATGTTGGCTTTCCAGAGAAATTTGTTAAAGCTATCATGTTGTGTATAACTACTTGTAAAATGCGAGTGGTTTGGAATGGGCAAAAAACAGAGGAATTTTCACCAACTAGAGATATACGTCAAGGAGATCCCCTTTCTCCCTATATCTTCGAGCTGTGCATGGAGCGCATGTTCCCTATATTAGCTCTGGACACAAGGTTAGCAACAATAAAACCCAGATCCTTTTCTCTAAAAGTACCCAGGTTTCACGTGCGGAATGGTGATACGCTCCTTTCTTATCATGTGAAGCATATGTTTAACGACTCGTTCAAAGGATGATCTTCTGCTGATTTTCTTTCGGTGGAGTTGTTATTTAGTTCCTTATTTTGTGGGGATGATTAGACGAATAAATCGTATCCAATTTTCATTCAATGTATTGCTATAAATAGCAGTTGTTATCATTAATAAAGGGTAGCAGACAAAAATAATCTTCTCTCGTAACTTCTTACTCCTCTGTCGTTCTCATTCTTGCTTCTACTCTGTTCTCTTCTTGTTCTCAACTATTTTTCCAGAAATTCTCTTATCAGGTGGTATCAGAGCCAGGTTCTCTGGATGGAGACCCGTGGCAAATCCAACGCAGAGTTTCGTAATGATGTCAATGATGCTCTAGCACGACACGAGTCCAACTTTGACCAAATCCATATTACCATGCAAACCATCCTTACGGAAATACAATCCATGAAAACCACACAAGAATCCCAACATCTCCAATTACAATCCCTCGCTGCTTCCCAAGGTGAGACCAACCCTTTTGCCTCTTTTGAACCCAACACATCAAAACGGCAGCCCCAAACGCCACAAAACCCCATCATAAAACAAAATCCCTCAGGTTCCAGTAACTCCACAAACACCAACGCCAACCCAGATAACCATCACCTTAAACTTAACTTTCCAAAGTTTGATGGAAATGATCCGCAGGGCTGGATATACAAGGCGGAACAATATTTTGCATTTAAAGAAGTAGCAGAAGACCAACGTGTACAGCTTGCCTCCTTTCACTTGGAAGGAATTGCCCTGCAATGGCATCGATGGCTGAATAAATTTAAAGGTCCAACGACATGGGAGGAGTTTACGAAAGCGGTTATTCAACGGTTCGGACCCACTGACTATGACGACCCTTCCGAAGCCTTAACTAGACTAAAACAAACAACCACCGTAGCAGCATACCAAGAAGAATTTGAAAAATTATCTCATATGGTTGATAACTTACCTGAGAATTTTCTTGTAGGTTGCTTTGTTGCAGGCTTAAAGGATGAAGTAAGGCTGGATCTCAAAATTAAACAACCCAGAACCTTAGCTACTGCTATTGGGGTTGCTCGACTAATTGAGGAACGAAACAGCCTCCAAAAGAAGACACTTTCAGTCGCCAAAACCAGCTGGCCAGCTAAGACAAATACCACTGCTGGAGTACTTGGACCAATTCCTACAACCAAAAACAGCACAGCCGAAACCACCCCAGTCCGCAAAATTTCCACACAAGAAGCAAAGGAGCGACGAGACAAGGGGTTATGTTATTATTGTGACGAGAAATTCATTCCAGGACATCGTTGTCGTCGTCCCCAATTATTCATGATAGAAGATGTGGGAGAAGAAGACATGGATTTGGATGAAGATTCACCCAATGAGAAGTCCACCAATATAGCACCTGAAATTTCTTTTCATGCAATAGCGGGAGTGGAACACCCTCAGACCTTGCGACTTCGTGGAAAAATAAGAGGACAGGAAGTAGCCATTCTAGTAGATGGCGGGAGTACCCACAACTTCATTGATGAAACATTGGCAAAGAAACTCGGATTACAGGTGAAAACAGACCAACCTTTTCATGTTATTGTTGCTAATAAGGAGCAGGTTGAGTGTGCAGGACAATGCAGGGCTATTACTTTTGATATACAAGGATTTCATTCCTTGGCCGATTTTTATGTCTTGCCAGTAACAGCTTGTTCAGTTGTACTTGGAGTCCATTGGTTATCGACATTAGGACCAGTTGAAACAGACTACAAGCACCTCACTATGACCATTAATGCTGATGGAAAAAAGATTGTATTCCAAGGGATGAAGCAAGGAGACATTACGGCATTAAAAAAGAAAGAAAACAGCATTAATACTGGGATATTTTTGCAAATCACACTAGCTCAAACAGAAAAGCAGTTCACACGTCCAAATCACCCACCTGAACTTACCACACTATTAGCCGAATTTCAAGATATCTTTGACATTCCCACGTCCCTGCCACCCCACCGATCACATGATCATCAAATTCCACTCTTACCACAGTCCGGTCCCATCAATGTCCGTCCTTACAGGTATCCTCATTACCAAAAAACACAAATAGAAATTCTGGTACAGGAACTATTACAGTCAGGCTTAATTCGTCCCAGTAGAAGCCCATTTTCTTCACCTGTTTTGCTCGTAAAGAAAGTGGATGGCAGTTGGCGATTTTGTGTTGACTATCGAGCTTTGAACAACATCACCATTAAAGATAAATTCCCAATACCTGTCATTGATGAGTTACTGGATGAACTACATGGCTCGAAATTTTTTTCTAAAATGGATTTACGTGCGGGGTACCATCAAATAAGAGTTTCTGAAGCGGATATTGCCAAAACTGCTTTTCGGACACACGAAGGCCACTACGAATTCCTAGTCATGCCCTTTGGGCTCACCAACGCCCCCGCCACATTCCAAAGCTTGATGAATGAACTTTTTCGGCCATATTTACGTAAGTTCATATTAGCATTTTTTGATGATATCTTGATTTACAGTAAGACATGGCAGGAACATTTGTCCCACCTTCGCATTGTACTGGAGTTACTACGAGGCAACCATTTGTATGCGAAAGCAACCAAATGTCATTTTGGGGATACTCAGGTGGAATACTTGGGACATATAATATCAGAATTGGGTGTAGCTGTTGATCCAAAAAAAATTCAAGCTATATTGGAATGGCCTACGCCAACCACGACTAAACAAGTTAGAGGCTTTCTTGGTTTAGCAGGTTATTACCGAAAATTCATTAGCAAATTTGGTCAAATTGCTGCTCCTCTCACTCAACTCCTCACCAAGGACGGGTTTCACTGGAATTCGGGAACAGAAGAGGCGTTCACTTCCCTCAAGCAAGCTCTTTCCACACCCCCGGTTCTACAGTTACCTGATTTCTCAAAATCTTTTTCTGTTGAGTGTGATGCTTGTGGAACAGGTATTGGTGCCATTCTCTCACAAAATGGACGACCAATTTCATTTTTTAGTGAAGCATTAAAAGGCTCCTCTCTTCTTTTATCAACATATGAGAAAGAAATGTTGGCAATTGTGAAGGCCATACGGAAGTGGCGGCCTTATTTGCTAGGAAAATCGTTTGTAGTTAAAACCGATCAAAGGAGTTTAAAGTATCTCATGGAGCAACGAGTTACCACACCTGCACAAGCACGTTGGCTTCCTAAATTAATGGGATATGATTACACTATTGAATACAAGAAGGGAAAGGAAAATACTGGAGCAGATTCCTTGAGTAGGCGTGATTGTGGGGAATCGTTTTTTATGGCATTAACTCTCCCTATAGCTGGTTGGTGGGAACATTTAAAAAAGGAAGTTAATGAGGATTCCTTTTATTCCAATCTACACAAAGGGAATCCACGTAATTCTCAGCTACTTTTGAGGGATGGCGTGTGGTTCAAACAAGGAAAGGTATTTTTGAGTTCTCATTCAACTTTAATTCCTGCCATTTTACACGAAGCTCATTCCTCAGTTTTAGGTGGACATTTCGGTTATAATAAGAGTGTTAGCCGTGTGAAGCAATCTTTTTTCTGGCCTGGATTGAGAAAAAGGGTCAAGCAATTTTTGCAGGAGTGTTCCACCTGCCAAAGGTTTAAAACTGATACTATGGCGCCAGGAGGACTTTTGCAACCTCTTCCCATTCCAACAACCATCTGGACAGATATCTCCATGGACTTCATTGAAGGGTTACCACTATCACGGGGATATACCACAATTCTTGTTGTTGTTGATCGGTTGTCCAAGTATAGTCATTTTATTCCAGTCAAACACCCTTTTTCTGCAACAGATATCGCTAAGATTTTTATTTCTAATGTGGTTCGATTGCATGGGTTTCCACAATCGATTGTAAGTGACAGGGATCGAGTGTTCATGAGTACTTTTTGGAGATCTTTATTTAAACTCCATGGTACAACTTTAAATATGAGTTCTAGTTATCATCCTCAGACGGATGGGCAAACAGAGGTGATTAATCGCACCGTGGAGCAGTACCTGCGATGCTTTGCAGGAGATCAACCTCACTCTTGGGCTGACTGGATACCATGGGCAGAGTACAGCTACAATACAAGTGTTCACTCTACTATCAAGATCACTCCGTTTGAAGCTGTTTATGGGAGACCACCCCCTTCTCTTCTTTCATACATTCCAGGGACTTCGAAAGTTCAGGCTGTTGATAGTTATCTACAGGACCGAACTAGAATTCTAGCTGAATTGCGACGCAATCTACTGCTCGCTCAACACCGAATGAAGATCCGTGCAGATCAGGGGCGTCGCGACGTCATTTTTCAGGTTGGTGATTTCGTGTATTTGAAATTACAACCTTACCGTCAAAGTTCTGTGGTGAATCGTTCTTCTATGAAATTGTCTCCTCGGTTCTTTGGACCATTCAAGATCACTCGAAAAATTGGTCCTGTTGCTTATCAATTGGAATTACCTCCTGAGTCTAAAATCCACAATGTGTTCCATGTTAGTCTCCTGCGTAAATCGTTTGGAAGTCCCACTGAAGTCTCTCCTGTTCTTCCCCCTATTTCGCCTACTACCTCTCAGTTGCCACAACCAGAATGTGTCCTAGACAGAAGAGTCATCCAAAAGGGACAATATCGACCAAAAACGGAAGTCTTAATTAAATGGAAGGGCACCACTCCTGAGGATGCTACATGGGAAAATTTATGGAGGTTCTCGAAACAATTTCCAGACTTTATCCTTGCGGACAAGGATACTGTTGGTGGAGGGGCATGATACGCTCCTTTCTTATCATGTGAAGCATATGTTTAACGACTCGTTCAAAGGATGATCTTCTGCTGATTTTCTTT
>JAOTBA010000001.1:1053357-1071318 GCA_025629845.1 Erythroxylum squamatum | reverse complement strand
ATTCATATAGGCCAACAATGAAATCTCAGCATTCACAATTCCAATACACATCTCATAATTCAATACATCATCTCATATAACATATTGGATTTAATTCACATCGAAGCAAAACACACAAAATGTCATCATAACTTATCACATCAAATGCAAATGCACACACAATTAGCTCGAGGGTTTCGTGGAACAAAACAGAGAAACAAAAGTTTACTCCGTGAACGAAATGAGTCCACTTTTTGGATCTCGTGGGACACAAGAGGGCAGCCGGGAGAAGGCTTTATGTCGACGTGCACATAACTACGAAACAGTTCCTTTCTCGCCCAAACACAATCAAATCTCATGCTTTATTCAATCATTCACAATCTCATTTTCTCATGCTTTTTCTTATACAAAATGCCATGACTCGATTGAATGACATAACATAATCATACGCACAATTCAATTTTATCAAATTTCATACATCATAATGCAATTTCCACATCATAACATTTCAAAGCAAGCCATTTCAACACACAATACACATACAAGGCATTTTGCTCATTACACCATAACTATAAATAAATTACCCACCTTATTTTGCTTGAAAATCCAAACTCAATTGGCTCTTCCTTTTGCTCTTGGGTAAGATTTTTCTTGATTTCCTAAAACAAACCAATTTTCCATTCAATTCATTTCAACAAAATCCCTAAAACTTCAAAATCACAACAATTGAAATCAACACAAATCGAGCTTAAACCTAACCTACCCATAGTCCATCTAGGTTAGAAAACCCAAAACCTAGCTTAAAAATCCTAAAATCAAATGGGTTTCCCTTTAAACCATCTTCTTTCTCCATGCATTCCCAACACAAAAACCATTTTCTCTTTCTAACTCCTTATCTAACAAAGCAAGAAGAAAAATAAAGCTTACCTTGAACAAATCTTCTTCCTTCTTCATCTTCTTTCCTTCTTCTTCTTCTTTCCTTCTTCTTCTTCTTTCTTTCTTCTTTTCTTCTCTCTACGACTCTCTCCTTTTCTCTTCTTCTATTTCACGTTTTTTGCTCTCTTTTCTAACTCTTATGATTTTACTCTTCTTCTTTTTAACAAGACCACATTTTGCTTGCTCTTCCCTTTTACCCTTCATTTAATTTGTCCTTCCCATTTTACCCCTTATGTCTATTTAAAACTAACATCTTATGCTTCTAACTCCTTAACTAACGATCATGGAAAAATTGAAGGAATTTGATAATACTTCCTTCTAGAAAAATGTTCCTCATTGTCTTAATTTTCTAATGACACCAAGATCATTCAATTTGGTTTAGTAATCTGAAAGTTATACCCCAATCATTTCTGAATTGTTCTTATACTAAAACAATATTCTGTGCTCAACTTCCATCCCAAAATTGAAATTCTTAAAAACTGAATTAGAACTCTATTTCATCAAATAATTTGTAGCCTATTTCTCTAGTTTAATCCAAATCAAGAATCACCTTATTTGGATAACTAAAGAAAAAGTTATGGCTAAAACACTGAAGCATACTCAGTGAACATGTTTCAACTACATTTTTCAGCTTTTAACTTCCACCATTTCACATACAATAGTTCTAACTTCCAAGGAAAGTTTGGGGTCCAACAAAGATCCCATACGAGACTTGAATTTTTATTAGAGAGCTTTAGAACTAATTAGAATTCTGAGTAATTTGTGAAGTGAGAGATTGCAAGTTCCATAATTCGATTAGGTTTTACAATTTAGGGTTTAATGGTTATAACTCAAGAGAGAGTAATCAACCCTACGACCATCTAACCAACACTCCATAAACACATAAATGGGTAGATTAGCATTAATGATAGGTAAAATCACCTCTCTCACAACTTGATTAACTCTCTTGATGGATTTCCATTGTGACCTGTGTGACTGCTCAGTTTAATTCTATTTTGTTGAAATTTCCTCTTTACAATTCTTGAATCAATTTCTCGTTTTTACTTTCCATGTTCACTTGTGCAGTTTTTATTTCTTTTGATTCTTCTCTTTGAACCTTAGACAACTTAGGATTAGGCTAGTACCCTCCTCGTGGGATCGACACCTCTTATACTATAGTCGCGACCCTTGCGCTTGTGGCATTTGAAGGCTTATAAATTTTAAAGCTTGAACGACACAATCAAAGCCCAATTCATGTAGTTCTGGCCAAATACAACATTACTGTTGCTAGAAATGACAAAAATGAGTTAGTGCCTACTAGGACTACCACTAGATGGAGAATGTGTATTGATCACAACAAACAGAATGTGACTACCAAAAATGACCATTTTCCTCTCCCTTTTAATGATCAAATGTTGGATAAATTTTTTGGACATGAGTTTTATTGTTTTCTTGATGGTCTTTCAGGTATTACCAGAAACCAATTGCTCCTGAGGACGAAGCAAAAATGATATTCATTTGTCCATTTGGGACGTTCGTTTTTAGGAGGATGCCTTTCAGTTTGTGTAATGCGCCTGCAACATTTCAAAGGTGCATGTTTTTCATTTTTTTTCATACATGATCGAGGACTTTATCAAGGTTTTTATGGATGATTTCTTAGTCTTTGGTGCCTCTTTTGATGATTGTCTAAATAAGTTGACTCAAGTACTTGAAAGATGTATTAAATGCAAGTTGACTTTAAGTTGGAAAAAGAGTCATTTTATGGTAAGACAAGGGACAGTCTAGGTCATGTGGTGTAAAAAAAGGGAATTAAGGTTGATAAGGATAAAATTGAAGTTATAGAAAAACTTCTACCACTCATTTTTGGCAAGGGTATTGCAAGTTTTTTAGGACATTCAGGATTTTACAGGAGATTTATCAAAGATTTCTCTAAGATAAGTTGTCCTTTATGCCTACTATTAGCAAAAGATGTCCATTTTGATTTTAATGAGGATTTCCTTAATGCCTTTAATGTTCTCAAACAAAAATTAATCTTTGCACTGATTTTTGTGACCCATAATTGATCTTCACTTTTTGAAATTATGTGTGATGCTTCTGACTTTGATGTGGGAGCTGTTTTGGGCTAAAAAGTTGAGAAATCTTTGCATGAAATTTATTATGCTAGCTTAAATTGGAGTGATGCGCAACTAAATTACATAACCATTGAGAAAGAATTATTAGCGGTGATTTTTGCATTGGAAAAATTCAGATCTTATATGTTTGGGTAAAAAGTTATAATATATTCTAATCATGCAGATCTTAGATATCTTTTGTCCAAAATGCATGCAAAATTACGATTAATTAGGTGGATTTTCTTGTTATAAGAGTTTGATGTGGAAATAAAAGATAAAAAAGGGAGTGATAATGTTATTGCGGATCAGTTGTCTAGGATAGCTCCTAACTCGAAAACTCTAGAACAAGAAAGGAAGTATGTAATTGTTGAGAACTTTCCTGAGGAGCAATTATTTGTTGTTAGTAAAGTGCCTTGGTATGCTGACTATGTGAATTATCTTGTTTGCGGAATTTTAAGACCTAACATGACTTTCAAGAAAGGAAAAGATTCCTTCACCTAAGAGGGTACTACTTTTGGGATGATCCATACCTCTACCGGATTTCCAAGGATGAAATCATTCGGAGGTGCATTCCAGAGGATGAGCAGGTAAGTTTCTTAACCTTTTATCATGAACTCTATTGTGGAGGCCATTTTGCAGGGTAAAAAACTGCTTCTAACTTTAAAGCGGTTTGTATTGGCCCACTTTGTTTGAGGATGCTCATTTCTTCTGCTTAAAATTTGATAAATGTGAATGAACTGAAAATATAAGTAGAAGAAATGAAATGCCCGTAACTAACTAATTGACTGTTGAATTATTTGATGTTTAAGGTATTGATTTTATGGGCCCATTCCCTAAATATTTTGGATTTAAATATATACTTGTTGCAGTTGATTACTTATCCAAATGGGTAAAAGCAATACCCATTTGAATTAATGATGCTAATGTTGTTAATTTTTTTGAAGGAAAATAGTTTTAGTAGGGTCGGGATTCCAAGAGCAATTATCAGCCATGTAGGAAGTTATTTCTGAAATAATCTTTTTGAAAAGCTTATGAAGAAATACGCAATCACCCATAAGGTGACAACCCCATACCATCCACAAACATCCAGCTAAGTGGAAACAAGTAACAAGCAAATTAAGGGAATTTTGAAGAAGACCTTTTGTTTTTCTATACAAAAAAAAATCCTTTCTATAATTTAAATTGTCTAATTTTTGGGATGTGCACCCATCAAGGAAGGATTGGTCAACAATGTTAAATGATGCATTTTGAGCTTATCGAACAACTTACAAAACTATCTTGGGGATGAACCTTTATAGGCTAGTTTTTTGGAAGGCTTGCCATTTGCCTATAGAGGTTAAGCATAAGGCACTGTGGGCAATCAAAATGGTTAACATGAACCTCGATGATGGAGGAACGGACCGTTTGCTACAAATCTTAGAATTAGATGAGCTGTGGAATGAGGTGATAGGCTCCGCAAGTGTACAGGTTAGTTGTAGCAATCAAGTGTCGATCCACAATGACAAGGTCAAAGTACTAAATTTATGCCTCCTAAATTTGCTAAGCAATCAAATATGAAAATTTGGTTGTTAAAGAAATATCAATGCACGATTAACAAAATTTGAACTAATATTCTAGGAATTCATTTCAACAAAGAAATCATGTAATCTTTATGAAATAAAATATTGATCCAAGTACATTAACTCACTATTATCAATTAGTTCTTTTGAAGTAATTAACGTGTTGATTCCAATTTTTAAATTAGTTTCCTAGTCCAAAAATCAAATTTAACCCAATGAACACAGTGGTTAATCTCAAGAACTCCTAATGAAGAATTATATTTCTAGATGTTCTTTCAATTAGGTCTAATCTAGCAATTTAGATATTAAGCATCACTTTTCAGTACTTAGTTTAACATCCAACATTATTCAATAAGAAACCCTAGATTAGAAAGATCAAATCAACATTAGACAAAATTACTTTACTGAAATCAATTCAACATTGAATTTATAAATAAAGACTTAAGGTTTAATAGATAAATCCCAAGTTGAAACAAACATCCTAGAATAAGAGAATTTAAATATTCATGACTGAATTCATCCTAAAAGTAAAAACTATAAACATGAACATTGAGGATAAAATTAACAATGAAAAGAGGAAGAAAAAGGAACTCCAATTGCTTCTTGAATCTTGATCTCTCAATCTCTAAGCTTTTCTTCTTCTTTGATTGTTTTTTTCTTTTCCTCTCCTTCTTCAATCTCACTCCTCGATTCTTCTTTGCCCAAAAAGTTCCCCCCTTTTCCTTGCCAGTAACTGCTCTTTTAATCCACGAAATTGTCATGAATAGCCGTCATACATGGTCCGTGTGATTTTACACGATCAGACTGTGTTTCTTTCGGGTCTAGTTATGCATCAAAAGACACGGTCCGTGTGATTTTACACGGGTAGACCGTGTATTTCCCCAAAACACCTGCAAATACCAAAAACAAAGGAGCAGTACCATATTCACAAAAACTATGGACAATTCAACATCATTTAATACAAAAACGATGACAAAATAGAGCTAAAGCATATCAAGAACAACTTATCATGAGGCTTATAAGAATTTGAGAATCTACAAGGAACAGAAAAAATGCCTTCATGATAAGAGCCTTGTCAGTAAGTCTCTAACACCTTAAATGAAAGTTCTATTGTATAATTCTTGTTTGTCATGGAGCCGTGGAATTGGAAAATCTGAGAACAAAGGAAACATTTAAAGTTAATGGTCACTGACTGAAACCATATTGGGAAGGAGCAGTTGAGAAGAAAATAGCGGAATCAATCACTTTGAGTGATCCACCTCAAGCATGACTATTAAGGCATCCAACTATAAGACGTTACAGAAACACTGAATGGGAGGCACCCCATATAATTTCTTTTTCAATTAATTGTTATCCCTTTTTAGTGAATATCGATTTAATCTATTCACTTTCTATGCGTAGGTTTGGAATCATGCAAGAGAGTATGTAGCATTTTAGAAAATTAAAAAAAGGAAAAAAAAAGTCACACCTGGCAATACTAGTCACGGACATGACTTGAGCTATAACTAAAGCTTTGTCATGCCCATGCAACTAGGCAAAAGGGCATGACTAATGAAGTCACGGGCGTGACTCATACCTATGACCCTTTTTAAAAACCTCACTGTTGAATACAAAACACACTACTAGTCTTATGCTCAAACCTATAAGTACACGGGTTGTACTTATAGTTGAAAGCGGATATTCATCCCACGAGGATTATGTTTAGGCATCACTTAATTCAGGTTGTTCTTTGTTAAAGAAATCGTTTCAATCAAATTTAAAAAGATAAGTAAAATAAAGACAAACTAAAAGTAACAGGGAACAGCACAACCAAGCCAAAATCATAAACTAATACTTAGAGAAAATCAAGATTAAATATTAAGACTTGTCAGTATCTCTATTTGCTCTCCTTTGATTAATTGATTCAATTTATGCTCGGCCCAAGATTTCCTAAAATTCTAGCTACCCTCTCTCAAGGTGTAACTAAGTGCCTGTTTGGATGGGCTTTTGGGAGGCCAACAAGCACTTTTCTCCACCACAAAAGCCCTTTTTAAGAAAAATATGTGTTTGACTATAAAATAAAAGGGCACTTCTTTAATAGATATGGCTTTTTTGGCAGCCAAAATATAGCTTTTTAAGAAGCTCAAATGTGTACCTTCTCAAAAAGCTCCCAATTGGCTTTTTCAGGTAAAATTTTCAGATCAATTAATGAGCCTTATTTTTAGTCCCTTTTGCTCTTATGTTTTGCACATAATCCATAACACCCACAAACTCATCTTTCCGTTTAACTATTTACTCAACTTGAATATTTATTTTGAGATTTATATAATATTATTTGGCTTTTTATATGTTTTAATATTTATTTTTGATATTAGTTTACTTATGTTATAATCCATATAAAAGATTTAGTTAGATATATTTTCATTTATGTTTCATATTATTTAAAATTATATAACAATTAATATATTGTGCTTTGCATATTGTTTAATATGCTTTAAATAATATTTATATACATAACTAATTTTTATTACAAAATAAAATATAGTTAAAATTAAAAGTATTTTTTATTTTTATATTGTCAATCAGTCTACTATATAAAATTTTTTCAAAAAAACTTTTTTTTAAATTAACAGTCAAATAATTAACTAATTTCTTAGAAAAATTTTTCTTAAAAAATATCTACAGAAAAAGGTCTGCTGAGTACATTTTAAACTATGAAACCTTAAGAACAAGAAGATATTATTTTCAACAACTTGGACATTTTAGTGAAGTTCGAAGTGCATCTTGAGGAAGTTAGGTTGAGTTGAATCTACCGTTTGACATTTTTTAAGGTAGGCATGCAAAAATAATTGATCTAATAATTTGAGGTTGGTAAAAAATATCCCACTAGTCTAACTCAATTGGACCTAATTCAAATTCAATAAATTAAATTCGATTAACATAACTTTCAAATCAAAATCAGACTTAAAAATTAATTCGAAGTTTAATTCAAGCGGTCCAAACAATAGGATTAAATTTTCTGTTCCGATTACAATGTTTTTATTATATTATATTAAATTTTATCTATATATTTATGTAAAATTAAAATATAATAACTGAAACAGATGACTTAGGGGCAATTTGGTTCCACTTTTGTTTTTCTATTGTTGTTTTTGGTTTTTGTTTCTTGTTTTTAGTTTCTGTTTTTTTTTTAAAACGAAAACTTGTTTGGTTGAGATTTGCAATATAAAAACTGAAAGCAAAAACCTGCTTGGATGAGATTTCTAATAAAAAACTGAAAACAAAAATATGTTTGGTTTATTATTATTATTATTATTATTATTATTATTATTATTTATTTTTTTATTATTTTTTTAATAAGTTATTATTATTATTAATTTATTATTATTATTATTATTATTATTATTATTATTTATTTTTAATAAGTTATTATTATTATTATTAATTTATTTTAATAAGTTATTCTTCTTATTATTCTTCTTTATTATTATTATTATTTATTGTGAATAATAATAATATTATTAATTATTAATTATTATTATTAATTATTGTTATAAATTTTCTACTTACTATTTTTAATATTTTTAACATTATTAATTTTATTATACCAAACTAATTATCTTATTATTATTATTAATTATTAATTATTAATTATTATTATAAATTTTGTTTTATTATTATTATTATTATTATTAATCGAGATAGAAAGTAGTGATATGTTGCTTTTTTGTCAAATAAAACATGTCAAAATTTAGAGAAATGATGTTTTCTGATTTCTGTAAAATCGTTGTGATTTTTTTATTTTCAGAAACAAAAAATTGCAACAGAATAAGCCAGATACGTTTTACTTACCTATTTTTTTCTTTCAAAAAAAGACAACAAAAAAAAAGAAACAAACAGCGTATAAATTTCCCAAACAACCTGAACATAAGACCATTTTAAATTTTAAAATTTGTAAAATTTAAAATAATACTATTTTAAGATCTGGTTAAGGTGGGAATTCTAAGGCATGCAACATGAGTAGTTGAATTTAATGATCATTTCTTAACGTTCTCGGTGTTGACCCGTCACCGTCAGTCTTTTTTAACTTCTTTTTTTTTTCTCTTCTTCTTCTTCGACAATAAAAATATCTTAAACTTATTATTGACCCCAAACCATTTGTTCAGTTTACAAGTCTTATCTATGCAATTGATGTGCTGCACTGTGACCCCTCTGTCTTTCTTTTTCTCTCATGTCATTATTAGTTGGCCTTGGGACTTGCAATCTCAAAGACCAAAGCTTTACCATTTCTCTTTACTAAACCTAATCTGTACTAACCCCAAAGCTTTATAAATTATAATATAACATTTCGTAAGATGTGAAAATCATTAGTGTTGATTGGGTTGGCTTTACTAGGTATCTCATGGCAGGCAAAATCAAAACAAGGAGACCTTTTAAATGGAATCGCCTACCTTAAGCGTCCCTTTTAAATATAATAAATATTTTAATTATTATATTTATACTTAAAAAATAATATCTTTATTAATTAGGAGTAAGACTATATAAAATTAGACCTCTATAAATCTTGCGTCTTAACAGAATTTTTATCGGTTGGTGTTGTTATAATTATTGTTATATTATATGTATACCCCCAATGTTTCTTTAGTTATTTGTTTGTATATTTGGTTATTATTTTCTTTTAACTATTTTTAAAAATCTTTTTTCTAAAGATTTACTAAAAACAATTTCTATATTAATTAAGGATAAGGTTATATATTATTAGGTTTTTCTAGACTTCACTTCTAAGCTTAATTCTTACTGGGATATTGATGATGTTGTTGTTGATATTATATTAATTTTATTTATTTATAATTTCAAAAAAATATTTTTAGATTTTAAGATTAAATTATTTTAATTAAAAATATAGCAACTAATAAAATGTGATAAATTTAAAAATATAAAAATTAAAATAAGAGAAAGTAAAATCAAAACATCTCATAAATTATAGAAGTGGATTCCAAAGATAAAGAGAAGAAAGATGAATAAATAAACAAAGAATAAGAGAATGGATTCCTTTGTACCACTTTGTCCAGTTAGATTATGGGAAAGCCAAGAAGTGGGCAAATGGGGTAGTGCCACATGTACTGGTATGCTCTTTTACAGGAAGCAATTTGATTGGTGGTGTCAAGTATATAAAAAAATATTAATTTTTTAAACTTTATTGTATAGAATTATAATATAGTACAAAGGGTAAGAGTTGGTTCTTGGTTGGCATTGGCTCTTCTTTTGGGAAAAGCTCACCAAATCATCTCCCATAAGCAACATGGGATGGGATTGAGATCCCTAACCAATAACCATAGCTTTATTATTATACTTTAAACCTAAATTTCATTACTCTCTCTCTCTCTCTCTACATGCCATAGTCATGAACTAATAAAATGGGCAGCCTTAGATGGAGTCTCGGGTCAAATTCGATTTAACGTAATCGAATTAAATCGACCCGAATTAAAAATTAACGTAAATCGATCAAAAAAGTTACAAATCGAATTAAAAAATTAACCGATTAAAAAAAATTAAATTTTGTAGGCATTGCTAAGAAATTTAGTGATAGGTATAGACCACTTTAGGTTGGAGACTTGTGATAAAAGAGAGTCTATCAGTCCCAACTCTTTGTCTCCCCCTTAAAGATGATTGTCTGCCAATAAAAATCTTCATGTATAGATCTTGTACTACTATCACACAGCACTCTTACATTTGATACATAACTTCATAAGCTGGACATTTGTCCATTTTTTAAATTTGTCATCTAACAAAAATAATTGCACCTACATAATTTTGGATTTTTTAATTTATTTTTTATACAAGAGTTTTACACTTTAAAAAATACAAATAAAGAAAGTAAAAGTTGGAATCTTGCAAAAGTTACAACTTGAATGTCATATCTTTTCATATTTTTTGTCCTTAAGTAAGAATTTTCAAATTTTGAGATCTAAATTTAAATTTTTTAAGTTTGTCAAAAAATTAAAGTTTTTGAAAATTTTAAAATTATATTTTTAAAAATTATTTAGATTAAATTTTTTAATTGAATTTAAATTGTTGATTTAAATACATACTAAAAAACAATATAAATACATTTATTATAAAATAATGTTGACATATAAATTTATAAAGTTGAGACATGATTGTGTGTATGAATCGTAAGGTATTTTGATTGCATTACAAGTAAAAAGGTATCGGAAACAACCTCTTTATTAGTTGCGGTTAAGATTGCGTAATGCTAGACCTTCTCAAACTCGCGTATTAGCTAGTTTCATATTGAGCGTTGATGATTACAAATAAAAAGGTAAATAATTTAAGCTTGAATTTTCTTATCTTAAAAGGAAAAAAAAATCAATTCCAATTCAAAACTAGCAACTACAACAACAATAACATCATATGAGAATTTCACTAAAATACGAAGTCTAGGTAACTCTAATAGTCTGTAACCTTACCCTACGTGATAAAGAGAGTGTTTCTGACCAATTCAAAACTAGCAACTAAAGTTTACTACGTACAAAAGATAACTTAGAACTAAAGCTAACAATTGAATTAGATGTTAACTTTAACATATTGATGGCTACACTTCCATACCTTATTTTTAATGCAATTTTCATATAAAGTAGATTAGATATCATATTTATATTCGAATTATTTCCAATTATAAAAACCTCCCTCTCCTGTTATGTTGCTTGTGCCTGCCTATATCAATATTATTAAAAAAATCAAGACCTATTTAAAAATTACCTTAAGATACATCATAATGCACCTTACTAAGTGCATAATATATTAATATAAATTAAAATTAAGGTAAGTTTTACTAATTATTTCACATATCTACAAGTTTGCACAAATAAATAATTAAACTTGTGTATTATCTAAATTAAGAAAATTAATCTGGAGCATTAAACAATCAGATTTTAGTAAATAGATGTATATTGAATTTTATAAAAATTACTTTTTAATACAAATTTTTTTTCAAATTTATTAAAATTTGATTCTTGAATAAACCTAATTAATTACTAGATCTAATCTTCTACTCAAAGTAAAAGATTTCGAATATTTTGATTAATTCAAAGTAAAATTAAAAAAGAGTTATTTTCTCGACAAAACTATAATAAAATTGAACAAAATGATCTCGATTTAAGATAATTTCATGAGGACGTGTTAGAATAGTCGAGCCAAAAAGTCGCAATTTATAAAATTGTCAATTGATTGTTTTGATTTATGAGTCATTTAAAACAAAATTAGTGTACTTTTTTTCATGACGAGTGCAATAAGCAATTACCTTTTGGATCAATGACTAATGTTCCCACCAAATACAAGCAACAAGAAAATGCCAAACTATTGCCAAAACCAATCAAAGAGCTGGAAAATAAAAGTCACCATGTTAGCTAAACATCCATTCTGAATTATAAAGTGAAGTGATCAGTGTTGAATAGAGATAACTATCTCCATCTCTTGGTGGTATTTTTCTCCTCCTAACATCCATCTCTGGCAAAGTCCATCAACATCTTTTAAACATAATGGCAGTGTCTTTCCAATTATAGTTAAGATAAGAGTTGTTATAAAACACGTTTTCATTGCAAAAAGTATCAAACTTTCAATGGTTGAGTTGATGGTGGGAAAACATCATAAAGAAGAGACCCTTTTCCATGAGGAGGGTTGTGGGTATGAATTTGGAGAGTTTTTGTCCTGTGGGTATTCCCTAAAATGGTTGTGAGATAGGACATCCTTTGGCATCTTTGAGCAATGACAAATTGGTGTCTTAGACTTTGAAAAGAGATATTTACAAGCTCAATTTTTTTTGACTTTTAGGTAGAATTTGACTATAATGTTATGAATATCATATTATTGGTACAAATTTGGTAGGGGGCTCTCCTGGCTTAAGTGAGGTCGCGGGTTTAAACCACCCTCATGTATGCAGCTGTTTAAAACTTAGGGTCAGAGCTTTGCCTCCCGCAAGGGACCTACCTTGCTCGAGCGGGGATTAGTCTGGGTGTGGTTGGCTTAAAGGTACCTTCCCATAATTGGAACCCTCCTAGATACCTTGTGTGAAAAAAAAAGAAAGAATTTCTTATAACCAGTATTGTATTAAAATATATAAAAAAAAGCTAAATTAGATTTATAAATTAAAAAAAGTTAAATTGAAAAAAATGTGTTATGAGCATTTCTTAAAGTGGTTGTGAGATAGGGAATCTTTTGAAGGATAATGAAATAAGTAACAAGAGCTCTTATCTTTTGGACATGCCTTAAAATGGCTGTGGGATAAAAGGCAGCTTTGAGCAATGACAAATTGGTGGTTTAGGCTTTGAGAAGAGATATTTACAAGCTCAAAATTTTTGTTCTTTTATGTAAAATTTGACATGTATATAATAATATAAAGAATAACATATTCAAAAGTATATAACATTTTAAGATTTTTCAATTTAGTGTCAAAGTTTTTAAAATTTTTAATTTGGTGATTAAAATTTTAAAACCTAAATAATTTAGTTCAAACGGCTTTTTTAATGATGTGACGTATTTACTAAATATCACGTAAATATTTATCTATTAGTCATATCAGCAAAACCTATTGTTTTAAATTGAATTATTGAGGCTTTGAAAAGTTGGACACTCAACTGAAAAATTTTAAAGTTTAAGTACTAAATTAAAAAGATCTCAAAAGTTTGTGTACTTTAAGATTGGTTATTCCTATTATAGATAATGCATCAAATAAAAAATTGGTATAAAATTGCTTTGTACTTTGTCGTATTATATCAAAGAATTTTGTATTATTAGTACGTTAAAATATTAAGAAATAAAATAACAATGACAACAATTCAATAAAAATCCTGTTGATACGTGAGATTTAAAGAAGTCCAGCAGTACACAACTTTATCCTTAACTAGTAAGAGTTTATTTTCGAATAACCCACATAAAAAATACAAAAAAGCATAAATAAATAATAGTATGTACTTAATAAATAAGAAAAATATAAAATGAAATTAAATAAATTAATAAAAGTATTTGTCTTGTTGGAACCTCTTAAGATTGATGACTTAGGCTTTGAGAAGAGATATTTCATATTTACAAGCTCAAATTTTCTGCTTTTTAGGTAAAAATTGACTTGAACTGGATTCCATGTGCCTAAAAACCCGTTTTTCACAAGTTTTATGGGACCCGAAGAGAGGGGCTGACTTCTCATTTATTGTGCAGCAATTGTGCATTTGAAGCTTGAAGGCGCCTGAGTCGGGACAACCCATTTTTTTTTAATGAGGTAACCTAACAGGGCAAGCGAGCTCACCTTTTAGAGGGCCAAGTGGCTATATTTCATAGAGAGCTAAGCGGCTACACCCTATCATGGAGGGCCACACTAGTTTCCCACCCATAGGTAAAACCCCGGCTGTCCCAGGCTCTTACAAGAGAGGCTAGCAGGGAATCGAACCTGGGACCTAACCGAAGCCAAGCCCCACTCTTAACCATCTAGCCACACCCCTTGAGAGCGAGTTGGGACAACCTATTATAGCTACTTTCTAGATTCACACTCATAATATTTTTTAAATACTTATTCATACTTTGGATTAAATAGAAAATTTTAGTTTTTTAGATTTTGAATTAAAAAATTTGAACCGTCTAACTTTTTGATTCAGTTTTTAACTTTTCGGCTTGATTCGCTTTAATAACTTTTGTTGTTAAAAAATGATTAGTTTATTAATTAATTGATGTAAAAACTTGAATTGTCTAACTTTTTAATTCAGTTTTTAATTTTTTGGTTCGATTTACTTTAATAACTTTTGTTGATAAAAACTGATTAGTTTATTAATTATGATTAATTTTCGTAAATTAATAAGTTCTTACAGATTAAAATAAATAAATTAATTTTCATTTAATAATTTTTTTAATTAAACTTTAAAATATTCGATACATAAGAACAATCTCTTTTAATTATATTTCAAATTTTTTTAATTTTATTCAATTTTTAGCCAATTTTATAATGGTGTAATACCAGTTAAACCTTTTAAATATTATATTTATTGTTTTAATTTTTAATTCAATTTTTAAAACATTTATCTATCTCTTATGTTAATTTGGCTTGGAAGCAAACTTCAAAATCTCCACCACTTACAAAGAATTTAATGTCATTTCAATATCCGTTTTATATTGTTTTCTTTATTCGTAATAAAGTCGTGTTTAAAGGGATCAAACTCTCTATACCCATAACCCTATTCTATACGATTCTATCAACACAAATATCTGGGATTAAGAGAAATATGTGGATAGCACCTTATGAAATAGGATTTGTACAGAGTTATAGATACAGAAGATATTGTCCCTTACGATCTCATCCACACAAATATGTGTGAGTTAAAGAAATATGTGAATGGGATCGTATGGAACAAAGTTGGCACAAAATTATAAGTACATAAGATCTTATCCTTTCAAAAGGATCAAATCTTTTGTACTCAAAAAAATATGGATGAAATTGTATGAAATAGGGTTGGGACATAGTCACGAGTGCAGAGGATCTTGTCCTTACTTCAAATATCACATGTGAAAGATTCGTAACACCACAAATTATTACTGATTGTCCTCCAACTTGAAATTTCAAGATAAGATCGTACATGAGTAGGGTAATAGGTTAAAGTGGATGAAGGAGGCTGGAGGGTCGTTAGTTTTACAGACACCAACGTACGTACGGTTAACACCGGACAGTGGTGTACGTTTTAGGGGTTCGGCCCCAAACTCTTGGGAAGTGAGTTAAATGTGTGACAAAAAAATGGTAGTTAAAAAAAACCATATATTAAAAATTATATCAAAAATTAAACTGATATTAAAAAAATTTAAAATTTAAAGAATTAATCAATATTAAATTATCATAAAATAGATTAAAAATTAATTAAAATTAAATAATTTAAAATATGATCAAAGAAGATTGTTTTTATTCCACGTTAGGGAACTGCTAAATTTACGCAATAAGAGGAGGTAATTTTATAGCTAGGGTCATCATTTCTTTTGTAGGATTTTTGTTTAGACATTTTTCAGGTTACAGCATACGGAGTCTCTTTGGCAAGGTCATGCCTTGCTTAGCCTACCCTCGAAGGTTCAGCACAATCACTACTTGGCGGTAGCTTTCCCTTGGCCATTCAGGTGCTCAGAGTGTCCATGAGCGGCATTCCAGTCATCCTCTTTTAGCTTGCATCTTTTGAGATTGTGATTTTTAGTTAGGCTCTCACGTGGATTATAGATGTTTCGGTTTTGGTAGAGCTTCTTGTGTTTCTGCTTTTGACTGGATGTATTTTGCTCATTTCTTGCTTCTGTCATCCTTTTGTCTTGTGTTTCAATGTTGGATTGTCCTGAGACTAGTTGCTTATTTTAGCTAGATGTGTCTCTAGCAGCACTTTTGAGTGAACGTTTTGTACATGTATTTTTTTTCTGTTTCTCAATTCTTCTAATTTACCAAAAAAACGATTGTTTTTATTTATCGAAAAAGTTAAAATTTTATTTAAAAAGTTATTAAATAAAAATTAATTAGTAACCAATTTTCACTAATTAGTTAATTAATAAATAAATCAATTTTTAATAATAAAAATTATAAAATAAATTAAATCAAAAATAAAAAATTAAACATTAATTAATTTAAAATTTTTACAGTCAAGTAATTATTGGTTAAAAGTAAGCTTAAATAGAGAACGAGAGAAGCCCGTTTAAGCTCAAAATTGCCATAGCAACGACACATAAACACAACCTATTTAAGTTGGTTAAAATGGAATGGTCCCTATGGCTAACACTCCAACAGCTGGTTATGAAGTGGACTTGTAATATGATTGGTGTTTAAGTGTCACTTTCCTTGTCAGGGTCAAATGATGGTCTTTGTGAATTGTGTTGTTGTCAGGTCATCCGTGTTATCTGCCATCGACTCGAGTCGAGAGTCCGATTCAGCCTAAGTTTATTATCTTTAATATATTTCTCTTTATTTTGTATATAAATAAGTAGTTATTTTCCAACTGCCAAATTTGTAGCTACGTGTCATTGAGTATTTAACACTGGGGATGATAATGGGCCGATCGAGTCCAAACTTGCTCAGGCCAAAGCTTAGCCCGATCTAGGGCTACAAGGGCCCAGCCCCTATCCAAGGGCCGAGCAAGCCCGAGGCAGAGAACTTGAGCACGAGCTTGACTAGCACAAATCTTTTACAAAGTTGAAAATGCAAAATTATGTCATTTTGCTTATAAGCCTCGAGTTAGGTTAGGGCAACCAAGTTTGAGCTCAGCTTTATTTTTTAAAAATTCTAACCTTCACTCGTCGAATTCGGGCCGGACCGGGCAAAGTCCAAGCCTAATTGCCATCCTACTCACCGCTAGATTTAGTATCATCTCTCCACGTGTTTTACATTATTTTGACATTGATTGTGTTTTCCTATGTGTATGTATATAAAAAAGATATTATTAGGATAATTTAGGACATTCCATTTAAATATTATTCTGAATTTAAGTATAAGTGATTATAAGATAATTTAGGACATTCCATTTAAATATTATTCTGAGTTTAAGTATAAGTGATTATAAATTAATTATTTTGCTACTTTCAATATTAATATATAAAAAATAATTTTGGTAAGAGTTTGGTTAAATACAACTATGACAAGAAGCCTGAGTGATCAGGATGGCTTGAGCCCAACTCTAGGGATCCGACTGATTGGATTAGTCTTTAAGATTCAAATTTTAATTAAATCACTTTTAATAAAAAACTTTAACATATTAAAATATAAAAAAAGATTTAAGAGAAGTCCTTCTTTTTCTTACAAGTCGTTTAGATATTCTATTTCGAATCTTATATCTCGTATTTAGCATAAATATTTAATATTTAGTATGTACTTCTTAGCTATTTTATCCAAGCATTTATTTACTTAGTTTAAATATTTTCTTGTGAGGACTTATTTGATTTATTTATTTACCTACTCTTCTTTTTTGGTCTATTTTTATTATTTACCTTATTTTATATTTATTATGTTACTTATTTTATATTTTTATTTCTTTTTATTTCATTAGTATTGTTATCTTTTATGTTTACATTTAGGGTTTAAGGTTTAACGTTTAGCGGTTTTAGGATTTAGGGTTTAGAGTTTTAAAGTTTTAGGGTAAAGTTTAGGGACCGTTTGGTTCTATTTTTGCTTTTCTGTTGTATTTTTCAGTTTTCGATTTCAATTTTTTGTTTTGTTTTTCTTTCAAAAAAATAAAAATATGTCTAGTTGTTAACGCTAATGTAGTTATATTTTTATTACCGATAATAATTACATTTTAGATAAAACTTAAAGATAAATTAGTTTTAATTAAATAAATTTATTTAATCTCTTATATAATATTTATTAGCTAATTATTAATAAAATTATGTTATTTAATAAAATAAATAGTTTAAAAATT
>JAOTBA010000001.1:1016819-1036326 GCA_025629845.1 Erythroxylum squamatum | reverse complement strand
ATTTTATGTCCTTAAAGAAACTAGCTAGATAGTAATTGTATGTTGATTGCAGGTGAAATCAGTTAAATATCTTCAGTTTCACTGATCCAAAGTCTCATGTTCTATGAAATTTTTGTAGGTTCTCAAGAAGCTGCAGATGCAGTAGATATAAGAGGAAAATGTAGATATGACTTGGACTGTTTCGGCAGCGAAGAATGCTACAACCTCTGCAGTCCTTGTATCTGTGATCATGGCGTCTGCAAATGCTCAGTTAGCGGGGGAGAAGTATCCACTAATCCACACTCCAGGAACAATTAGTTGAATGTATGTGATGTTCATCTCACCAGTCTGTTCCATATATCAGAAAAAAAATGAGTGGATTTTATTTCTGAATATCAGTAAACAAGAATCAAATCCATGTTTTCATAATTTGAGCATATAGAAAAGGACTTGTTGATACCTAAATGGACGGGTTCATTTCACTATTTTACAGTAGTTTGTGAGATTCAGTATTGACATAAGAGTTCTTAACAAATGCATACATGATATATAACTTAATATTAGGAAGTTGTTTTGCAAAAATGAGAATTTGAGAAGCAAAATCCCTTTGAGAATAACTTTAATAAATAAAAACCAATAGAATATTTACAGAATTCCCTAGAATGAGATCACATCTCTTAATAAACAATAATCAGACGAACGAACAGATCAAAACCAATAGAATAGTAGAATGTAACCAAACACTTCGTGTTTAAATGTAAGGCAAACATGTGATTCACATACATATCTTTCAGAACCAATAGAGGTAAACAATTCAACCATCTAACTTTTACCTTTAATAAGGTGCATGGGCAGAGCTCAAATGATTTGGCACGCTTTGTTGTTTCAATCTCAGTGGCTATTGGAAAGATCATTAAAGTAAGCTTTGAAAGCTTCCAATAAGTCTCGTAACGGGAAACATATGAATTTGATGTGTGGAAGTTGTCAACTATTGCCAGGAGAGGGTGACCCATTATTTAGTTCTGCTCTCCCGCATGAGTCTATTTTAATCTGGTTAGAAACTGTCTCACTGCACCAACAACAGAGAGAGGGTTCTCCAGATGAACAGCATGCCCGCAGTTGGGAACCTCTATGATTTCTAAAGCATCATTCTCCATAACATCTCTGCCTTTACCAGCTTTGTCCATGGTCTCACGCATTTGGTATGCTATTTCCTTGAACTTCCGATCTTTCTCCCCTACAACGATCAGAAGGGGTGTGGCGCAATGCTTCAAGTCTTCCCACAATGGTCTATAATGTCAGGATGAAGTGAAATGAAACGAAGTAAATTAGCAGTATCATAATTCATTTAATACAAACAGCTGAAGTTGCAGAACTTTGATGCATAAAATGCTCGTTAGGAATTCCACCAGTTAATGGATACACAATCAAGTAAAATAGTTGGCAGCAAAAGATATTAAATTCAATGTGAAAATACCTGTATTAAGTGTAAATTCTTTTTTAGATGTTTTTATTTTAGCCAATTGCTTACTCTTTGCTGTGAAAATCCAGTGTTAGAACTTAATTTTTGACAGGGACTACCAAATTTTAAAGAGGGGCTGTCTGTGCATTTGAATGGGCACTGAAGAAAGCTACCGCAAAACTTTGATTTACACCAGCATATCATATCAGATGGGTAAAGGATATCAAAACTAAATATGGGTGTCCGCGTATGATACATTAAATGATGAACATGGGCCTTCGTGAATTATACCTTAAGTCAAACAAGAAAAATGTATGAAGAAAGATACACGCCAAGTATGGACATCCATTTCATACTTTCACATGGAATTCGTCAAAGAATCGCTTTTGATCATATAAAAGGAGGAGATGGTAAGTATACTAACATAATAAAATGAAAAGATGGAAGCACGTCAATAGTCTCAGTTAACTTACCGCTGTCTTCCGATGCTCATTTCAGACAGATTTTTTGCAAGACTCTGCACATCATCATGCAGCAGACGGCTGGCAATTATTTCCTCAAAACGAGGATGGTTCCTGAAGCTGTTAAACAAGTAATCCATGCCATATTCTTACAAGTATTGTTGTTAAGCATAACATTAACAGTAACCTAAAGCTTCATATATTTAAAAGAAGAAACTTAAGAATTCACCTTTCCCAGAGCTCTCCAGAATACCAGCTCTTCAGAAACACTTGCAAACCATAAACAACTAAGCATCGTGCTATGTAATCATCTTTAGCCTTACGAACTTTCCTGGCTGTTGCATTTTTCAGTCCAGGGCTTCCAGATATAATAACAGCTCCATTAATCTAAATAATGATGTTAGTAGCCAATGAAATCACAAATTTCCAAAAGGAAGCTGGTTGAGTTCTCAAATCTCAGAAATTTACCTTATCACCAAACCTCAAAGTCATGTGCAGTGCAAGCCTCGAACCCATTGAATAACCAACAATGGTGAAATTTCCGGGAGCTATGTCTTGAATCAACTTATACAACATCTCTGCCACTATTTCAACCGAAAAAGTTGTTTCCCCTTTCACTTTACCATCATATGATTGCACTGTGGATCCCCCGTGACCTGGAAGATCAATAGAAATGCATATAGCAGATCCAGAGATGGCCTTCATAATAGGGATCCAATCATCACCAGTTCCAAGAAAGCCATGAAGAAATACAACAACATGGTCCTGAAAGGCACAATAATTCCTGTGTAATTGATTATTGCGTTGACATATTCTCCAGTCATAATTATTCACTCAGATAAAAACCAGTAATGCCTCTATTATAGAAGAAGACAGAGTGGTAAGAAAGCAAGAACATCATTGAGAGTTACATTAGCATAGAAATTGGAAGTGCCATATATAGACTCATTCAATGTTTCCAGAAGACTTTGACGTGTTTATGTAAAAGAACTCAACTGTTCACACACACACACACACACATATATTGATATCAGGTACGTTCAAAGGCACAGTGTTGTGGCAAAAGGAACCTTTTGAGTACTTGCATCTCTTTTCTGCCCAACCTGGTGCACCTTGATGGAAAAAGAGAAACCTTTCGTGTTCACTGTAAAATAATATCTTTGAACTTCCTCCCCGATAAAAGTTTTGTGAATAACATTCTGGTTGAGTTGAATCTTCTGCAGAAACTGAATGGCATCACCAACAGATGCTCCCATGCAACCATTATGAGGGTCACGACTAAAAGCAAGAGGTTCAGATGCCACATCTTCCTTAAGCCATTTGAAAGTTCCAAGACCATGGGCAACAGATGGGCCTAGTTCACGACTCATTAGTGCGCATATACTTGCATTTTGTAGCTCCAGGTAAACGGAGAATAGAATGTAAGTAGACAAACTCAGGCCACTTTCAAACGATGCACTTATGACAGCAATCTTTCCTTTCTGTTGTGCCCATCTTGCAATTAATGCTGATTTTTCAAATCCACCAACAACACTTGGCTTAATGACCTGGAAACACCAACGTACAAATTAAATCAGGAATAACACTAACAAGTTATTCTGCAGTAACTAGAGTACTTTGAGGACAGATCTTGCTAGAATAAAAATACAAAATTTGAACTGCTAAATTAATTTCATGTCATGAAAGAATATGCTTTCTCTGGCTGAAAGATTTAGTGATAGTTTTGATTATTTCAGGTCCTTCTGATTCCCATCTAGGAAGTGAAGCAAGAAGAAAATCAGGAATAACATTACAAGTTATTCTGCAATAACTGCAGTACTTTGAGGACAGATCTTGCTAGAATACAAATTAAAAATCTGAACTGATAAATATATGGTCATGTCATGAAAGAATATGCTTTCTCCAGCTGAAAGATTTAGTGATAGTTTTGATTATTTCAGGTGCTTCTGATTCCCATCTAGGAAGTGAAGCAAGAAGAACCAATCCAAAATAACACTACAAGTTATTCTGCAGTAACTGCAGTACTTTGAGGAAAGATCTTGCTAGAATAAAAATACAAAATCTGAACTGATAAATTTTTGGTCATGTCATGAAAGAATTTGCTTTCCCCAGCTGAAAGATTTAGAGATAGTTTTGATTATTTCAGGTCCTGATTCCCATCTAGGAAGTGAAGCAAGAAGGAAAATGTTTTTCACGACATTTACTATCATTCTCATCGTGTTCATGGTGAAAGAACGCCGTTCTTGAGGAAAATCACTTAGACAAAAATTAAGAACTGAACAATAGAAAGCAGTTCAATACCAGCGGCACTCTCCAAATTTGGACCATGAGCCACTCATAATAGAGTGGACTAATGATTAGTGTTATCATTACCATGTAACATTCTGATGTAGTTGTTCTAAATCCATGAATCCACGTCATACAACTAACAGAGCGACTCATCTTAGTACATCATTCACTGTAAAAGCTTTTAAAGCTCATTAGATGGTATTACAACATGCATGCAGATCAAAACTAAGAGAATATTCAGCACAACTTACCACAGCAACTATTCCAGGATGTGCATATTTCACAAGCATTTTAAGAGGATCTTCTTTGAGATTGTCAATTGTTTCATCTAGAGCAACAGGTAAACCACTTTCTTCACAGTAGTTTATGATGTCGTTTTCATCCTGTACAGGTTCCTGAAATGTTTAAATTGTCAATAAAAAATAGTATCAAAGGATTCTTCTTTTATATGGATAGACATTATTGTGACAATAGTTTATAAAAGACTGAAAAGAAAACCCAAAAAACTCCTTATTTCCTTTTCAATTTTCCCCTTCTTAAAGAATTATGACAAAGAACAAAGTTACACATCAACTGTGATACAAAGTTATATATAGCAAAATAAACTCAATATATTGCTGTAAACTATTGCCAAACGGATACAAGGATACACAAGCTGAAAATTATAGGAGAGAAACCTCACACCTCGACATATTGCAAGTCACAGTCTTTCACAAGAGCGCCGAACTGAATAGCATCTTCATACCTCCACTTTCTATTGGCATCTGCACGAATTTCAACCTTCCTCCCAACCTTTTTCCTGACTTCTTGTATCACCATAGCATCTTCAACTGGATCCAGTCTACGTCCCACCTGTTCCACGTGGTATTGTAGGCTTTTGTGAACAAAACCAAGATCATTCAGAAAGAAAAGTAGATGGTATACATTTAGTAGTTATTACTAGTCCAGTTCCCCTCCCAAAACTTACTTTAAGCTTCAAAGCTGTGAATCCTTCTTCGATAAGAGAGGAAGCAACATGAGCAACCTCAGCCGGAGTCCCACTTGAATCAATGAGAGCACATATCCTAACACTTGATGATCTTTCATTACTTTCTTCTTTCATTTTCAGGGGTTGAAGTATATGTAACAAGCTGGAATTCTGCTTTACTGCTATTGCATTTAGGAGAGCCATTTCAAGACCACATCTGACACTTGGAAATAGTGAGCATGCCTGTATAATAGTGATGTTTCTGTTTGACTTGGTCATAGAAAAATGAAACAAGACACTGAGAAGTAGAGAAGGCAACTTTCCTATTTTGGTCTCCTCTAAGATTGGAATAACCTACCATGATGCCTAAATTGTTCCATATCCAAGAAGCAAATGATCCGTTAAGCAGAGGAAGGGAAAAACTAATCTCAGCTCCTTCAAGCACATGAACAAGAAATCGAAGTTGCTCTTCCACATCCAGATGGTTTTCTTTGTGGATTTCAAGAGGTGCAACCTGTTCAATCAGTTAAATGATACTTGTGTTAGAATACATATAGAGCTGTTGGTCTTTAGGAGAACAAAATATCTAACTAAATACCAACCTCACCAAAACCAACACTCCCATCTTGAAGACACACAGATAAAATATAGCCCTTTCTATAGAACTTGTGCTGCGTATGGTCAACGGGACCAGAAGTAGGTGGAGCACAAAGTTGAATTCTGTCACACCAACATTTGGGATAAGTAAACTGCAAAAGATCAATAAGGAGAAAGCAACCTACAGCAATGTAAATAAAACCTAACCTGTATATAGAATACTGCAATTTATGGATCGTGAACTGACAGAAGCCACTTGACATAGGATTTGAAGCAAAAATCCCAGAAAGAAAGCTTAAAGCATGGTCTGCCGCTCTGTGTGCAGACTTCCTTAAGAAACTGATATTGACAGGGATAATTGGTCAGCAGACCACGCAAAACAGGAATGCAACTTTCAAAGCCAAACACTAGAACAAACCTAACAACCTGTGAAATGCCAAATTATCGTCAATGCAGCTATGCACTTCAATTATAGTGTCTGTCTTCTCTTCGTCAGATGCAAGTAAAGCATCTTGAAGATCTGATTTTGTCAACACATGTAAATGTCTGATGCTGCAGTTTATTAAATTAGATTTAATGGAGTATAAGGGGGAGCAGTTAAAAACTTGGAGCAAAAGCATACAGTAACCATGTTAAACAAAATGCTGTAACTTCAATTATAGAAAATGCACAGCACAGATGCACTAGCTTTGTATACAATGTCACAGCACTCAAAAGTCTAATTATTGTAATTTTTCACATACCAGCCCTAGTTTCTAAATAAGAAATATGCAATGTAGGATCTGCTCAACTAAGGAAGCTACCATTTCATGCCAAATTTACGCAACTATCACCATAAGAGAGTCAATCAAATAGTAGGCAGAAAGATTGCAAAATAAAAGAGCAAGATAAGCAGGCAACACATTTGGCCACATCAGAACTTGTATAAAATATAAGCATGAATTTATATTTATACCCATGTGCGATACACAAGTTGTGAATTGAAATGTTATGGGATGTGTAGAAGTATTGATTCAGTATCTTGGGATCAGTTCTATCTGCAATAGGAAGGAGGCTGAAGATTGCTCCACCTTTGTTGTTTATCACAAGTATTGTCATTGGTTTGCGCAACATCCTTCAGAAAATGACCGGTAGATTAAAGACTATTTGAAGAGAGGAAATCCAGTGTACAAGTCCTCAACCCAATACTCACGGTTTACCTTTGATTTAAAATTGCTAAGCCATTCGTATCATGAAGGAAAGAAATATCTCCGATTACACAAAGTACCTAAGAACAATTATAGACAATTATGAACCAATATACTTATCATGGAATTTGAATTTACTATTGTAACAACCAATGAGGAGATTTAAACTTACTTTTCTTGTACGAAATCCATTTGATGCAAAAGTTTAAGGCTAAGATTTAATGGCCCACTAGTGACCAATAATTTACTTTTCTAGAAAGAGAAAAGAACAGTATTTCCCTACAACTAGCAAAGTAAAACTTGCACACAGAAAAAGAGATTTCTAAAACAATTTTGCTAGAAACAAAGTATCTTAGAGACTCACTCGTTTGCTGCACCCAACAGCAAAACCAATCGCTGAACTAAGCAAACCATCAATACCACTGGCTCCCCTGTTTCCAGCCACTCGTACCCAGTGGCAGGGTAGGTTCAAATTTACCATGACATCCGAAACTCTATAAAAATGATTTTTCCAGTTAAATCCATACATATCTGCATCGCGTATAGCCATGCTGTTCCCAATAAAGAGAGCAGACTCAGCTGAAAGTGAATTTGAGATTACGTTTGCAACATAAGGCTCAGTTAAAGAGTTCTCAGTAAGAATTTGAAATGCCATATCCCACGAAATCTGCAGGAGAGGATAAGAGATTGTAAAAAACTACAAACAATTCCAGAAATTAAATCAGAAATTAGAGGACCAAGATATGACTAAATGCAAACAGAAGTTCTTCAACCACCTTCTCAGTGGATAAAGAAAGAACCCATCTTACATGCAAAAAAGGTCTTTGGATTATACATCTAAAAAAGGCAAGGTATCGTCAAGTAATATCTTTTCTTTTTTGAGAAATTAGAGGGAAGAAAAGCAAAAATGCATCAAACTGACTAACAAAGAGCTGGAATATTTCAAAGCCAGACTTTCAGACAGAAACCTGCTGTCAAAATATTTTGTTCACTCGCCATTCAGTGGAGTATCGTCCTAAGGCAAATTTTAGGTCTCATGACAAGTTTCTACAAGATGTTATCATGATTAACTGCATTCCACATTTTGGTGATTATCAACTGCACTCAGACATTTGATAAATCATGAATTGGCACACTAGAAAAAGTCAGAAGGGAATATATCAACCATAGTAACAAAACAAATGACCACTTTGATCAAACTAGCATTTAAGCTTAAAGAACAAAATAATTAAATTAGCTAAAAGAAGTATCAAGAGAGAGAGCAAGACAAAGTACCATCATGTCCAATGATTGCAGGAAATCACACCATTTGGCGCTCAAAGGTGGAAATTGAATTTTTAACAAACTGTCAGCAAATTGAAGGATGGAGCCTTGAACCCTATGTGTCACAAGGTGTGATGGATCATGACGAGATGTATGATTATCAACCATGATATAGGAATATGGATAACATTCCTCCAGCATTTTTGAAACACGCTTACTTGTTATCCGACTTCCAATCTGCCCATCATTCAGTGTAGAAAGACAATGAACAATAAACCATGGATTTCAACATAGTGTTTTAGAATATATAAAGACTACAACTTAATGTATTATGATATCCTCTTTACCTTCCTCCAATAAGATAACCACATGTTTTAACAATGACCAATTTATCAGGTAACTGTTCCAAGTGGAGGATTAGGGTAGCCAGAAATAAGTATATTCAATAACTAAAGCAGTCCAGTATTATATTTTTCAACTCAAACCTAGATCGAAGGGCTTCCTGATCTAGCATAACAAAATTGCTCACATAATTAATATTGAAGTCAGTCCTGAATTAACCAGTCAAACTAAAAGTAAACTAAAACTTATCTGTCTTAGACATTAGAAACAATTAAAATCATCTAGAATATGCAGTTCAGAACTTTTAAAAAATATGAAATCAACACTAAACAACTTATACCTGTATAATTACGTCAATTTGCACCCAATCCCTGAGAGAATTGTAAAGTAAGGCATGGTCTAGATGATCAACAAATAAAATATTTCCTTGAAGCTCAGTAGAAGAAGACAAAAGCTTTCTTAACCGTAAACCTGACAAGATGTCAGCTACAACAGGCCAATTAAGATGTTTAGCCAAGAGAAGAGCTGCCCATATGTCATCCTCAGTATGAAGTCCACCAAGAAGTAATAGCCCTTGCTTACTCTGTTGAATGATTTGAACAACCTCGAACAATGAACTGTCAGCATGATCATTACAAGCAGAATAGTCCTGCATTTTGATGTATCTAGTGAATGGTTGAGTGCCAGACATCCAAACATCCAACCCCTTCAAGCACTCAGTAGTCCATTCCTTTGGAGCATCATGCAGGGGCTCTCTAAAAGTGCAGTTGATATGAACTGGACCATATGGTACAGATGTTGCTTGATGTACAGCAAGGTCAACTGTTGTCAAAACCATCCGTGCAGAAACATTATCAGTAGGTGCAGGGAGGCTGAAGAAGAACCTTACAAATGAACCATAGTGGTTCACCTGATACACAAATGCAGCATGAGTTGTAAGCATTTTAGCCGAGTAAGTGGAACAAGTAACAAATGAAACAAAAGAAAGAAGTATTGAGTATAACCAATCCTAAGTTATAAATATGAGTACTTGATTGATTGATTGGTTAGCACCAGCATCCTGAAGCTCTGGAGGACGATCTGCAGTAAGCAATAGCAGAGGCATAAAATCCTGACTGGCTTCTACAACCTGCAAGATGCCAGTCATCAATACCTATCAAGTTTCTGAGAGACCTATGCAAATAAATAACACAAGGTGTTGAAATGAAATTTCAATTTGGACATTTTAATACAAATTCAGAACTCACAGCAGGAAGAAGATTTGAAACTGCAGTTCCTGATGTAGTTATAATGACTGCTGGTTTATAAGATCCTCTTGCAAAACCAACAGCATGAAATGCAAGTGAGCGTTCATCAAAGCAAGCAATACATGTTGTTAGGGGATGAGTGGAAGCAGCGATTGCAAGAGGTGATGATCTTGATCCTGGAGCTAAACAAAAGTACTGAATAAAGCATTATCAGGCAGATGTACCAAAAGCATTATATAATCAACTAAAGGATTCTTGATCTCACCGTTAAGCCTAGTCGAGTACATTCTTCTACTATCAGTGATGCCCAAAGAATGTTAATGTTTGCCTGATCTTGAAAGGAGCAACTTTTTTCACTGGCATGATCCAACTGATAGTCAAAAGAGAAATACAACTTGAACAATCATTGTACAAAATTACATTTTAGGTATTTTCTAAATGTTAGTTCACAATCAGTTGAGAAAGTCCAATTAGTACCATAGATAGTTCATATGGAATCTAATCTTCTTTTCCATGTTGCACGCTTAATAAAGAGCTGCAGAATTCTAGTTTAGGCCAAGAAGCTCAATGGCTTCCAGATACTTGTTCTTTTCCATTTTCATTTCATTTTCTGACAAATATTATCCATGAAACGCAAGAATAAATTACAAAAAAACCTAGGACTGCATGCAAACAAATAAGCAGTGTAGTATATAGTTAATTATATCATCTTCAACATACAGATTACAGTGCTAGCATTTTCAGCGCTAGAGGATGGTGGAGAAAGAAAAGAATGTTGCGTACACATTTACTTCAACATTTAACTACATAAAGATGGCATACCATGTTACAGGAAACACAATTGCTTGGTGAAAGTCTAAAACAAAATTGATCAGCAATTGTAGTCTTCTGCAGAAAAAGAGTTCAATAAGAACACAGAGATGGTCCAGTAATACAAAATAGCTGCATTTTATCACTGTCAAGCTCAAATAAAAATACTAAGGATATTTGGTAACAAAACTTGAGGATTGTAAACATGGAGGAATAATTACAAGGAAAAAGGGAATACCAGTTCAAAGGGGTCGACAGGGTAATCCTTAGGGTCCAGCAATAGAGACCTCATCCTTACCTGAAATTTTTACATTTGATGAGAACATGCAAGCATTTTATACTTGCAATCACAAATGCTTTCATGGATAAGGCCAAACAATGTCTTTTTGGTCAATTAAACATTCAATCTTAAATTCTCTCACCTAACGACAATACAAACTCAACCAATTATACAGCATCAGATAAGAGGTCACAACTTATACCTGATCCAACAGTTCGTTCATTCATCTACATCATACAAGCCAATTTTAAAAGAGCAACGAGCAAAAATCAAACTATATGCTCTAGAGTCCTCATAGCATCGAGTTAAGAAAAACAACTTGCTTTCAAATCATGTAGTCAACATGGTGGAAATTTTACCGGTTGAGAACTCTTATTCTCTGCCAAGTTGAACTTTTGGAGACCAGATTTTACAGAAGAGTGAAATTGACACCTGACCTGTAACAATTTAACCATAAAAACCAGCTAAAAGGTCATTCAACAACAATATAGAAGGGTAAGAGACAAGACATCTTGGTGTAACATTGGAGTTTAATCAGATGGCATTACCCAAATTTCAGTATGAGTAACCAAATAAACAAATGAAAATAAATGCACCACTAGCTGAACCATGATTCAGTGTCTGCAATTTCTTCAAGTCAAATCATCACATGAGCAGTGATTTGGAATGAGAAAGCTACTTCAACTGTGACAATGATACAGATAAAAAATAAATGGAGAAAACTTCACAAGTGAAATTGACTTTATACAACAGAAATTACCTGGTTAAATGTCAACTCAAAAGATAGAATTGCCTGTTTGAATGTACATGAGTAATTGTCATCCCAAGCCAATGTCACTGCTAAAATGGAGACATCTTCACGCTCATCTAATTCAATCTGTTGAAATCAAATCAATTTAGCAGCCACTAGAGTTCACTTGTGTTCTCAACTTCCACACGAGGATAGAGTGCCAACACAAGAACAACCACTAAGATATTGTAAAACTGATAGAAAGATAATTGTAAAAGCAATCAGATTTTTCATAACGGAAGATGAGCAATTTAACATAAGTGTACCTCTGGAATTAAAAAGTAAAAAGAACCAGCCACATGCTTGATTGAAGAATACTGTGTGTCCAAATCAACATCCACAAAACCATAAGTTCTTATAAGGATTGAACCACTTGAGAGATATCTGCAGACAAACCATACATCCATCCTTTAGCATTTCCCCCAACAAACACAGAAAGCCATGTTCCACATAATACCATGCCCATGAATGTCAAGGAAACATGAAGCCTTCTGTTTCAAAAGGATTAAGGAAATCGAAAAAAGATTCATCAAGAGTTCAAGAACATAGCTTGATTAATATAGCATTAAATAGCCACGTGAAAAAACAACTACCAGAAAATGAAAACACAAATGAGAAGAAGAAGTCACCTTCTAATTGACCTCTGCTTTCCTGAGATACAAGAAGAGGGGTGCAAAAAGTAAATTGCAGTCCCAATTCCAAACACACCACGCCTTCCATTCAAGTAGAGTGCTTTACACGAAGAATTCTCCGTACTTTTGGAAAGAAAAAACTGAGGAAACACTCCAACCAACTCTGGTTGGCAGCAGAACCAATCCAAAGCTTTCGCACTCGGAGGCACCGCAATCTGCAACCCGTCACTCAAAATAGAAGAACATAAGTGCTAATAAACTAACTGATAAACGAAAACTAGACACAAAAGAACACTGATCTTCGCTCAAATTTTGCACCAACCAGTTCGACAAACTTCCAAAACAAAGAAATTTAGATCACGAAACTGAACCTGAAATCTCAAGATGCCACTGCTCGAACAAGGAGGATTCATCTTCAGATTCTCCACAGCCTCATGAATGCTCTCGAGGCCACGCTTCAGCGTCACGGCAGGAGGAAGAGTCTGAGTAACGCACGTCCCTACCACCAACTCACATTCCTCATTCTCCAACTTCTTAACATCCATCACAGGACCATCGAACCTAACCGCTTCCACAGCCACCTAACAGAAACATCACCAAATCCGAATCACACGAACCAAAACATTCACATAAAAACAAAAGCGTTAAGCAAAATGAACCTTCCGAGAACGAGTGAGGGCGCGAGAGGGAGAGAAAGCGAGCAAAGGAAGAGTAGGATTCTTCAAGAAGAGAAGTGGTTTTCTTCGGATCCGGGATGGAAAGGTAAACGTCGTCTCATTTGCAAGTGAGAGTGGAGCTTCCATGGCTACTGCTGCTACATGAAGTGAGAGTTTTTTAGTGACAATTTCAAGAAGAAGATAGATAATGTAGGCCCCGCACCATCACTGTTGAAGAGATGATGTGACACACGCATGTACAGTAATTGGCTGATGTGGCTGGTGACCTGGACAAGGTTAGAGAGTCAAAGTCCATTATGGGCCACTCACCGAACTCATATACATGTAAAAAAATAATAAAGGATATTGTATGACGTAAAATTGCCTCAGTTTATTTCATTGAATGAACGAATATATATACATAGCATTTGGAATATTTGAGTATCTGTACAGCTGCGAATTAGTTACAACAGAATAGGAGCTTGTATTGTCTATCTCACAGGTGTATGTCTTATTGTGAGGGAGCTGAGCATATGGGCTGGATCTGATCTTGGGCTTGACGCATTTGCTTTGGCATGTAACGATGCTGTATCTCTTACATCGAAAAATCAAAAGAAAAAGTGAAAAATACTGACCTGGAGTTAAAGATTGGTGAGGACAGAAAAGCAGAAGAGCACGAGGTTGAAGTGGAGAGCCAGTGGGATAGTGACATATCTTCTTCTCACGGTATTAACTCAACAACACTGCAAAATGCAAGTCCTACGAAGAACTGTGTCAGCTTGGATACGTATGTAAAGGCGACGATATGCAGCAGCCGCACAACTGTTTTCAAAAGGCTTGGGCTTTGCAGCGGGCCTATCAAAAAACATATACTCCAACCTTTTCTTGATTACGTTAACCCAGCTTTTATAAGTTTGATAATTAAGGAAAGCCAAGACCAAGTCCCCACTATAACATTTGTCCATGATAAATAATATAGAGAAGAGACAGTAAGAGTTCAACAATTCTTTATAGTTGAAATTTTCTATTTTTTATTAATCAGTGGTGCTATGAATTTCACTCGTTCAAAATTTTTTAAAGTATGATGTTTTACGTGGACACCACATCACAAATTAATTTTTAAAAAATAATAAATTACGAGAGTGATTGAATTAAATTAATTTATTCATTTATTGTAGTTATATATCATTATTTATATTAATATTTAATATACAATTTTTTAGTTAAATTTATTAAAATTCAAAAATTATATTAATTAATCTTTTATTGATTTAATTTGGTAACATATTAATAGGTCAGAATAAGTTCCAGCCATGAAGAGTCGTGATGGTTGGGAAAAAATTGTTGTAACTTGTCATCCAAAACATGTTGGCTATATATATGTGTGTTATATGTTAGATAAGTGATGTGTTTTGCATTGATCCAAACCTCATTTCATGTATTATTTATTGTGAGACATCAATAAATGTTCTCAACTTATATATGATTTGAATCCATATTATTTATTATCTAAAAATGCCATAAAAACTAATGTTCTAGTGCATGTTCGTTGGAATATCTCACAGAGTAAAGTTAGACTTCAACTAGCTCTCTTGTTTAGATTTGATTGCATCCTTATTTATGAGTTTCTAGTAACTTTCCTTGCACTTATACCACATTAAATTGAATTAACACCTATTATATGAAATGTTTCAAAGGAGTGCCTAGAAGGTGTTCAACATAATTACTAGGTGGAGCAAACTTAAGTAGTTGATTACAATTTCTTTAAGAACTTGGTTGAGGGACTAAGTTGTGACACAAGAGAATTAAAGGCACTTGACTAGCTTAAAACACGCTTTGACAATTAGTATTAGAGCCAAAACTCAAGGGAATCTAAGAGGTAAATAATGGGGAGAAACATAAAACAATTGAGACAAAGAATGACTTAGTTGGAGCAAATTATTAGATCAATCTTAGAATAAGAAAGATTCATTATAGCTACTTAGTTATATTACATGACTAAGGCATTGAAACACATCTAAAAATAATTAGAATACATTTCAGCATAGACAAATAGGAGGGTGTCTATAATATAGGATGATTGGTACTTCTCTGAACTAATGTTTTTCAACACAACAGAGGGGGATGGATTAGGTTAAAAGTGACATAATTGAAGCATTTTGATAGTGTTCGAGAAGCTAAAACATTAGAAAAACTTCTTATGGGGCATAGGGTAATATTTTCATGCAGTAAGTATGACAAAAATGGACAAAGTAATACTAGCTAGTATATATTTAGTAGGTGATGCCAAGTTATAATGGCGAGTAAGTATAAATGATGATCTAAATGCAAGACATCTAGGAATTAAAAGAGCAGTTCTTGTCTTACAATGCCTCTTAAGTAGTGAGGGAATCCTTATAGAAGTTGCAATATGAAATAATAGTCTAAAATTATGTTAATACATCTATCTCTTTAATAATGAATATTAGCAACATGTTAGGAAAAAAAACAAGCTCTTCAATTTTCTATCATAACTCTAATATTGGACACAAATTGAATTGTGAAGGCAAGGTGTCCAAGGCCTACCTAGTGCCATTACTACCACAAATTGATTGTTGGACTTACAACCAAGTAAGGATAAGCATAAAGTCTCTAACAGTAATAGAAATTGTAAGACTACTGAAAAACATTTTGTTGGGAAGAATAAGAATGGTCAAATATCTTAAAATTCTATTCAATGAAAAATTATTTGTTTCATATACAACATACTGCACTATGTAAGGGAATGACTAAGGAAAATGAAGTCAAATGCTTTGTAAATCGAGGAAGAGGATAACAATGAAATAGCGATTGTCAATCTATTGTTAGCGATTGTCAATCTATTGGTGGTGGAAAGGAAGCTGTGAGTGGAATTTCTAGTACCTTTAATGAATAAATAAGATGGTTGCATATCAAAAGGAGTTGGGAGCGGGCTTATACACACTTCCTTTGATGGTGATGAGGGGCTGTAAATAAACTTGTATTTTTATTCATAATTGTTCCATTGGTGGCAAAATGGTTACTGTCTGATAGGATTTAAATAGGCAGTACGAGTTGCCACCATAAAACTTGGAAGAAGTTGCTTATATGAGTGTCATTTTGGTATGAATTTACCCAAAAAATGAGCCTTTGGTTCTTAATCACTTTCTGAGCTCTAGGCTCTTTTTCACATTTTGAGTTTTAAGCTTTTTTTTTATGGCTACTCTAGTCACAACTGCCTTTATCTTTCATGCATTAATATAATGAAATGCATCAATCACATATTTTCAATCAGTCATATGATCTCATTTACACATTCTCATATACATTCTCATTGAACCTTGCTTCGGCATTTAGAGATCACATTTAGAAGCACTTATTTCATCATGTTCATATACAAGTAGCACTTCAATATCTCGTTCATATATCACAATCATCGGACCTTCGTTGTCCAAAATTCAACAATCAAATCACATTCATAATCATTCACTAGGTGATGAATTAACCAACTTTAGGAGCAAGTAGCCAAGGACAAATATGGTGAAAAAATTCGGCATAATTGTTGCTAATAAGGACATCATTCTTTTTTTGGTGGGGGGATTTATGAGACCTCTTTTTGGTGTTTTGTAGACATATATATGATGTGATGTGTAATTTATATATGCTTTAACCACAAGTGTGCAGTGTAGTTGTAGTTAACACTAATAAGTACAAGTTGATCCCACAAAGACTATAAATACTAGTAATAACCTCTTTTCTATTATCTAACTGATGAATAAGATGATGATTTAATTTAAAACTAAATTAAAATAAAATTTAACATAATAATAAACCGGAATGCAAATAACAAAACGATTAAACAATATCAAATAGCTAGCACCTAGGTAATGATTCCCCTTAAGATCTCTTAAACATTAACCCTTAATCATGCAATCAATTATTGATCATCGAATCGTAAAAATTCCTATCTTACGTTGATATCTTTTTCTAGACTATTAATAACTAGTCATTGATTGATTAACTAAAACCTCTTTCTAGTTAAAACCCTAAGATTGCATTACTAGATGAAATTTCTCTATTATGTCTAACCCTAATTTAGAGGATTTATATCGACCTATCTCTAGGTTTGCATACAACTCCTTCCAATTATAGTAGATCTATTGATACAAAAGGATTTATCTTAATCATATGAAATCAAACATTGAACTAATATCTTAGTCAAAAACTTTTCTGCCAGCTGGAAATTCAAATTGCCTTTGCTTTTCTAGCAACTTTTTGATCCAAATTCATCTCCTATGTGTTGAAAATCATCTGAGAACAATTAAGGAAACAAGTCTATTATTTTTAAATAAAAATTTCAACACATTAAAGATATTTGTATCCAAAGTTAGCACAAAAGTAATAAGACTACTTTTATGGAGCTTTACAAGAGGACTAGGAGCATAAATACAATTAACTAAATAATATGTTTGTGTGCAAAAGCTAAAGTGCATCAAAGAGGAATTAAAGAAGCTCAATACTGAAAGATCCTTTAGTATAAGACAAAGAGTTTCAGTTGCTAACGAAAAACTTCATTGCATTCAATATGGTCTTTCAGCTAATCCTAGTAATAATGATATTATCATTAAGGAAAAATATGTAGTAAAGGAATATTTGCAAACAATTGATGATCATCATTCACTTCGTAGACAAAAGGCAAGGGTTAATTAACTGAAGGAAGGAGACAAGTGTACTAAATTCTTCTTCAACACCATTGTTGCCAAAAGGAATTATAATAGGATATACTTTATTCCAGCATAGGATGAAGGGTTGATATTACTAGACAAGAGGATATTATGGAAAAGGCTGTTAACTTCTTCAAACTCAGTTATGATCAAACTCAATCTCAACTCCTACATGCATAAAGCTTAAGCCTTTGTGAAGTGTAGAATTAGTAATGCAAAAGCTAAGAATCTCATCAAACCATTAGAAGCTTCTGAGATTAAAAAAGTTATGCTTTAAATGAATGGCTAAAAGGCTTGGCCTCATATCAACAATATGACAATAGAGGTAGTTCATGAATATTTTTGCTAGAAGTGTTTTGCTAAAGGAGATAAACAAGGCCTTTTTTTTTGTCTAGCTCCTAAGCCCCCAAACCCTTCCAATTTTGGAGAATTCAAACCATTAGCTTGCTCAAACTTTCTATACAAAATGATCTAAAAGATTATGGCAAACAGATTGAAATCAACCCTCAGCTCATTCCTATGTGATAATTAGGGAGCATTCTTGCAAAGAAGACATATTGGTGATAATATCCCCTTTGCATATAAACTCCTTAAGGGGTCCTTGAGGAAAAAATCTATACAAAATTGCTTCGTTAAGGCAGATTCCAATAAATCATTTGATTGTATAAACTGAGACTTTATGTAACATGTATTAAAGATAATAGGACTCCTTGAAGAATTCAGAAAATGGATCAAAGCTTGCATCTATTCTACCTAATTTATGTGATAGTTAGTGGAGTGACATTTGAGCTATTCAAAGGAGAGGGCTTAAGCAAGGAGATCCCTTATCTCTATACATATTCATATTATGTATGGAGGCCTCGACTTAACCGATGAATTAAAATGTTTCCAAAAAACCAAAGTTTAGATTTTATTCTAAATGTAGGAAAGTCTCCTTGATTAGTTTATATTTTATAGATGACCTTTTACTTTTTAGTAAGGCACATCCCAAACTTATTTTGGTACTAATTAAAACCTTGAAGTAATTTAATTAAATTATCTGGCTTAGATGTAAACTATAGCAAAAACCATTTTGTAACCTTTGCAATTAGTAGAAACATGGGGTTTCTAAAGGGCCCTCCGAACTTTTGTGGACAAGAGTACCCACAGGGCATGGAGCATCATCCATGACATACATCGGTCGTTACAGATGGTCACCTACAGATTCCAGATTCTTTTCCTAAATTATTATTATTCATTTTAAGCTTTAAAAAATCACCTGTCATATAATTTAAAAAATTAATCACCTGTCATATGATTTAAAAAATTAACATGTATGTGTATTGAATTAATGAAACTCTTTGAGATAAACATAGAAATTCATGTTTTAATTATCAAAAAATGAAGTTTAAACAAACTTTAATAATATTATTAAAATTGTAGAGTAGAAATAATTGTAAATATAAAAAAATAAATACAGAAATAGCATATCGGACATTTTGAAATTAAATAATAATCCGAAGTCTAATAGGAATGGGAAATGGCAAAGGAAAATAAAGAACAAAAGCGAAGCGTCTTTTATTGGGGGAAGCGAAACCACATGAGGTGTCTTTTAACCCTTGCTTTCCAGAATCAGGGTTTCGTTTTTCCCAAAATCTCAAAGACATACGAAGCTAAACCAAAGCTCTGAAATCATTCGATCGAATTCGTTTCAGGCCTGTGCTCAATTCCATTAATTGATCTTGTAAGACCCTATTTGGAAACCTTCGAATTGAATTCATTAACGAATTGAATTCAATTACATTAATGAGATTGAATTGAATTCAATTTATACTGTTTGGAACA
>JAOTBA010000001.1:998698-1016719 GCA_025629845.1 Erythroxylum squamatum | reverse complement strand
AAGCTATAAATGATAAGTTAATTTGAGGAACAAACCTTTGATTTAATGGTAGATCCATCTTCCAAGCGTACAATGACGATGGAATCATCCCCTTTGTCTTGTTTCTCGATGGACACGAGCTTTGAAGAAAAACGAATGGAGTCAGGTGGTAGTTCTTGTGCCAGAGCCTCTAGTAGAGTTGTACGATGAACTGCTCGTGGACCATGGAGGTTGTCAGCCCTGATCGAAAATGAAAGTGTTAGATTTAATTACTCAAAAGCAACAGAATTTAAGCAAAAACTTTTATGAATTCAAGGTCCAAACCCTTTGTTTCCGTTCATGGTTACTTCTTGAATAACTCCAGTTGCCATGTTGGTTACATAACCCCTACCATAAAATAAAAAATTATCATCAGGGGACTATACCTATAAACTGAACCAGTAAAATATTAAATATTTTGTCCAATTTCTTACAAAAGTGAAAGAGACTTTAGGTGTAGAATAGCAAAACGGCAAATGGCCGGTTTTGTTTATTTATATCAATTTTATATACTTTTCTCCAACAACTTTAGATGGATTGATAGATCTTTTAATATTAAGAGCTGCCTTAGTTTTCATTGATTAGTGTAGTGTAGAGTTGTTGCCAATCTCATAGTAATTAAATATGTTCAAAATTTAAGTAAAATAACATTATTTTTATCGATTTATTTTAGAAAGTAACACCATTTTGTCCTAACTATTAACTTCAGGTTGAATTGAGCTAAGCTAAAATTGTCAAATATTAAATGTATCAAAAATTTCAAAATTTAATTAAATTTTAAATAAAATAACATCATTTTAGAAAACAAAGTTATTTTATCCTATCTATTAACTTTAGCTTGATTTGAGCCAAGCCTAAATTGTCAAATCCTATACATTTCTACTCACTTGTTAAAATTAAGTTGAGAAAAGAAGTGTTTAACGCATTATTGTAAGTAGAACTAAATGGTGAAAATGAAAATAACATGCATGAGGCACATAATATGAGAATATTACTAGTTCTAAGGTCTTAGGAGAAACGAGGAAACAGGACTTGAGTTGGGTCTAAAATTCGATTGACTTTGTCTCATATAGCCTAACTCAGAACTCGATCAAAGTTTTGAACAAACCAAAAGTCACCAGAAACCCGACCCATGCCCGATTCTAATCTTAAAATCAATCCTAGGTGTGAGGGAATAAGGAGGAATGAAGTAGTCTGCTTACTTTGACAAAGGAGCGTAAACAGAAGTGAGTTTGTGAGAGACACCAAGAGCATCCAGTGCGATCCAAGCGTTTGGGAAGAGACTTAAAGCTGCTCCAGAAGTTCTTAGACGATCTGATCTCTCCAAGACCAAAGCCCTAATCCCAATTCTCTTCATAGCCAGAGCAGTTGCTAAACCTGCAATGCCTCCTCCAATTATCACCACCTCTTCTTCCTCAGCCCTGCTTTTCATAGTCTCCATCTCTCTCTCTCTCTCTCTTTTCTTGTCTTTGTGTTCGTACAAGGCTGTTTATATCGATGATGTTTTTTGTGTTCTAACTTCAGCTGTTTATTTATGATAAAGTGGATGCATGCAATGACATATATATATAATATACATTGCATGGCGTCTGGCAATTTTGACCTACCTAGAAGTCCCTTTGACAAGTAATTTATATACAGAGTCAACATAGGCGGCTCACAGGGACGTTCCTACGTGTGTGGGCCCCACCAGCAATTATTATTTATATATGATAAAATTGTAATATTTTTCGTAATTTTATATTTTTGCATGATGTAATAATGTTTTGTATATTAATTATAGTTATTATTTATACGTGAAATATTTGAAAATAATATTAAGAAAAATGAATAAATTGTTATTTTAAATTTTTATTATTATAATATTTTGAGACAAATTGATTTAAATTATAAAGTACGATATTGAAAGATTATTTTGCAAATTTTAAAAAAATTTAAGGATTATTTTATAATTTTAAAAATTGTCCAAAATGATACCCAGTATTAACTAATATTGGCACAGTACTATACCAAAATCTAATCCAATACCAAGCCTGACATAGTATTCGTAATATTATTAGCATGAGAAAAAGTCGATGTTGAAAAAATACTTTATAATTTCAAGTTAAATTTGACCACGAACAATAAATTAGAATTAACATATCAAATTATTATATTGTTAAATTTCAAATTGAAGACAATACGATATAATTAAGGGTTAATAATAAAAATTATATATTTTTTTTATTTTGTAATATAAATCTGAATTAAAAAGTGATGGTAAAATATTTCAACTTTCATTTTTTTTAAAGTAATGCAACATTAAATTTTTCATCCATATAATTAACGTGATAAATCACATCAATTACTATTTTTGTCATGTACATATTGCATATTTTATTTTTACCATGTATGAATTTTTGTTAGGTGTCCAAACCAACAAAAATAATTTCCTTCTCTTGAAAACTTTAATTTCGTAGATATAGTGAGTATGGTCGAAATCTACAGAGAGTGGTTATATAATCTGAATTTTTAGAACAATAAACAAAAAGGGGGTTTGTGATTAAAGGATTTAATAATCGAAAATAAGACAACTGCAAAAATTATAATATGAAAAAAATGATAAGAAAAATTCCAATCAAGATATATTTCAGTTTTAATTCCATTTAATTGACTATCTAATGAAAATATCAAATGAAATGACTATGAGTATTAATAACTGCCTTTTCTTGATTATAATTTAGATGGGAATTGCTATACAAACAAAGCTTGTTTGTCAATCAACCCTTAATCAGCTTCTAGGATTTAGATTGTAAACAACTTTAAAAATTAGAAGAGCCACTATTTTCACCCAATAATACTCGAATTGGATTATTTAAGATGAATTGAATATTTTCACAAATGTGATTCCAATTATTTAATTTCATCGAATGAATTAGATTTTTACTTTATTGAATCTAATAAACATGAATGAGCTTAAAGATTCAAACAGAAGTATTTATTTGATAGAAATATGATGTCATTATTTAAATCAAATAAAATCTCAAGAATTCTGAAAATATTCAAACATTGAAGAAGAGAAAAAATAATTGAAGAACAATTCTCACAATTTTATTGTATCAAACATTGATAATTTTGACTAGAACAAAAAATTTTACCACTCATGACTTGAAACAAAAACAATAAAATAAAGAGAGGATTATGAAAATTATGAAAAGCTAAAAGATGACTAAACTAATGAAAGGTACTTATGTCTATAGGAAAAGAGGAGAGTAAAACCCTAGGAAAGAGGAGAGTAAAACCCTAGGCTAAAATGGGATACAAATTCCATTAAAATAAATATAAATACAAGAAAATCTCAACAAAATCCGAAAATAAATCTTTCTTGTGCATATTTTTAGGGTTATCATAGTACCTAGCGTAAAAGTATAATCAATCACGCTAAAGGCCCCGTTTGGTAGCATCAAATCGTCTGTGCCGCTAACTCTGTACCTATTATGTGCTAATTTTAAAACGTCGATGTTTTAATTAAAACCAACGTCTCCTCTTGGCTTCACGCTCGCCTAAGTCAAGCCAACATCTCCTCCTTTTTTTGATTTTGCTTCCCACTTTACTTCTTCGATCTTGCTCTTAACTTTGTAATTTGCCATTTTCTATACAAACGAAACAGAGACACCAAACAGAGTAGTGTTTCTTTCCATTTAGATGCGTTTGGTTACTGACTCTCAATTCTCTCATCGATCGCGTTGCTTGTCACTACGGAAGCGAGTGGTCTCTGTCTTCTCTCTTTGTTCTATTACAACCGCCCCTCTTCTTCACATCCCTTTTGCCCCGTTATCCAACACTTCTTTTACCAACAAAACACACACACAGAGACACTCTTTCTCTCCATCAACTACTTACGTACTGTGGGATTTTAAGGCTTGATTTGCGCTTTAAGCAAACAGGAGCTTTGAAGACTTTTAAGGATTTGGGGATCTGGATTTTGGTTGATTGGAGATAGGTAGCTCAGAGGAAAGAGTTGTAGCTGTAATCGTGGTCGGTGGACCCACCAAAGGTTTGATTTCTGTCTGAAATTTCTCATTTTTTGATCCCCACCTCCTAATTTTCTATGTTCGTCCTCCCTTGGAACTAAAGAGTTAACATTCAGTGGCAATAAATTTCAATTCTAGAGAATTTTTGAACATGCATTGATTAACTTTTTCTATTTATCTTTAGCTTGGTATGACTCGAAACTAAATTGATCATTTGCTGTTGAGACTAAAAGGCTTCATTTAGTAAATTTATTGCATTACCTTGTGAAGAAGAAGTTGTTTGCAGGATAGGTCCATGTCATGGAAAATTCATATTGACGATTGCTCATTGTTTCATTTTAGAACTGGCAAGATCTGTTGTACAAATGTCAAATGCCTATAACCTTATGGTGTTCCTGCCAATTGCTTCTTTCTTTAATAGGTTGAACATTTTTGATTATTTACTACCTGTACTGCTATGACAACTTTATACTGTATGAACTGATTCCATGAAAACAACTTTCATTTGCCACTTAAAATTGTTGACGATTTCAGAGGAAATATAATAATATAAGATCAGTACTCTTGACTTATATGATCCGGCTAAGTCAGATTGAGATTTTAGATACACCTTTCCACTATTGAAAATATGATTGGTACAAACAAATTGCTATAGTTATCACAATTGTTTAGATACACCTTTCCACTATTTAAAATATGATTGGTACAAACAAATTGCTATAGTTATCACAATTGTTTCTTCTTCTTAGAGTTCCCAAAGAAGAATTATCTCTGATTAATGAGATGTAGTTATACGTTCACTGGAAACTTTCTTTCCAGTTGGATATGTGCTCTAGCTTCCACATTGGAAGTTGCTCTCACAGCTTCAAGTCTTTTGCTTCTCTATACAGTTGATTAACTATGTCTTGCACACATGTTCAGCACAAGAAAATATGACATTGAAGTTATCTTTCAGACCTAGCTTCTACAAAATCTTATCACGAGAAGGAAAGAGAGTTGTGAATATAGCAATGTGTTGATCTTTTCCTTGTTATAGTGGCAAGATACTGGTAAATAGAATTCAGATTTTTTTCCTTGTTATAGTTACGTAAATAAATATGATACAAGGACTTATAGTTTAATACAGTTTATAATGATCGAATTCAGATTTTTTTTATTCTCTTTTTGAAAGTTAAATTTTTTATATTTATTGTTCAACAACTCAGCTGAACGTGATATCTTATAAAATCATGAGATTACTATGTTGCCGGTATCAAAGTATAATATACTAACCTTCAAGTTGAATACTGTTTCGCTTGTAGACGATGATTCAATTTTAAATAGAGACATATGACCTGCTAACATTCTTAATTAGATGAACTATTGCATGTATTCATTTCAAGCCTCATTAACATATCCAAGTGAAATCCACCAGACTGACAAACTTGTTTAACATTGAAAAGTGAAAATATCTTATCTTAGATGAGACCTGGAAAGAAGCTTAAGTACAAGCTTTTTCATGATTCACAAAGTAAATCATCCACTTTTTGTGAGGTTTCCACTATTGCAACAAGAGTTTTGACTTTTATACATTAAAAAGCCATTAGAAAACATATCCATGCATGCCCACTCTAGGACAGACATTAACATGTCAGCACCTTTTCTTGTACCAGCTTATCTACTGCATCTTGCTCAGAGGTACAAAAAGAGAGAAGTTCCAAAAAGGGGAAAAAATTGGATAAAGAAACAGAGAAGAAAACAAATCGACAGAGAGGAATTAACAAGAGAAAGAGAACTAGATAATGAAATGGAAAAACAAAAGTAGAATAAATAAATAGGTAGCAGCAACACCATCAGGGATAATGCCTTAGGAATGATTAAAAGAAGTGTTTGCATTATCCCAATTTATTGCACCAATTGAGCATTTTCCATGATCCATGTACAACTCAACCTCTTTTATGCTATCCTCAAAGTTTGGTCTCAATTGTTAATTACAGAACCATGAATATCTTTAAGTGAGGAAACTGAAAATTACTGGTATACTCGTAATCTATTAAGTGACACATGATTTGCGAGTTCCAAGAAGTTATAGATAACTCGCAATATTATGCAAGTACCACAGCATGATGCTTTAAGACACAATACCTTGTACAAGGGTCACACTTAATATAACACAGTTCACAAGAAACAAATTCCTAACTTCAATGGCCCTACATCTTAGGGTGCACGAGGTTAAATAACATGGACTTTCATTTGAAACTAATAAACTAGGAAGAAAAGATATTATTAATCTGGATTGAAATCCAACATTTCCAATGTATATATGGCACTTCTGTTTCAGAATTTTAGGCACATGGACCCAAAAGTTGGCAGAAAGCAAAATGAAACCAGTAAGAATCTAATGATCATAGAGTATTAGAGTCTAGAAAAATATCTTCTTCTCAGCAAACCACAGTCGTAGTGACTATTATACAAGATATACTGAAAAATAAGAACATAACATATGTATACATGATAGTAACTATATGCAAGAAGGGATGGTTACCATTGTGAATTCAACGAATGCAATACGAGTTGAATGATTATGGTCTCCAAGCAACCTCATGCGTTGAATCTATGGCAAGGAGAATTTTCAATATAATATCGCCCTAAGTTCAAGCGCAAGCAATGTTTTAAAGTAGGTAAGTTTGTTTTATTCCAAACCTCTCCACAAAAGCTTTCAAAGAAGAGTCTGACATCTGCTCATGTATTAATTGAACAACAAAATTAGGATAATAAGTATCACTTTTTTGCTCAAAATGTTCATCGTATTTTATATTGATATTACCTTCTTATCAACGACTTTAAAATTGAATCATCATCTGCAAGTGAATCGGTATCCAGCTTGAAGGTTAGTATATTGTATTTTGATACCGGCAACATAGTAATCTCATGATTTTATCAGATATCACGTTCGGGTGAGTTGTTGAACAATAAATATCAAAAATCAAACTTTCAAAAAGAGAATAAAAAATTTCGAATTCGATCATTATAAGCTGTATTGAACTATAATGCAGCTAAGTAGAAACAGAAGCATTACCTTTTCCATTTTATACCTAGCCAGACGTTTACAGCAACCCATTTCACAATTGCACCCAAAAACAACTCGATAACAACCCATTTCATAATTGCACCAAAAAACCAAAAATTTTCAATCACCCAACAAAAAGTAGTGCAATTCCAAGAACTACAAATGGGTAAAAAACTAAAAGATTACCAAGTTGTACTCACGATCGCACCCAGGTAACTTTCACTGCCAAAGAAAGAATGTCTTTGTATGTGTGTTTTGTTGGTAAAAGAAGTGTTGGATAACGGGGCAAAAGGGATGTGAAGTAGAGGGGCGGTTGTAATAGAACAAAGAGAGAAGACAGAGACCACTTGCTTCGGTAGTGATAAGCAACGCGATCGATAAGAGAATTGAGAGTCAGTAACCAAACGCATCTAAATGGAAAGAAACTCTGCTCTGTTTGGTGTCTTTGTTTCGTTTGTATAGAAAATGGCAAATTACAGAGGTGAGAGCAAGATTGAAGAAGTGAAGTGGGAAGCAAAATCAAAAGAAGGAGGAGACGTTGGCTTGGCTTAGGCAAGCGTGAAGCGTGAAGCGTGAAGCCGAGAGGAGATGTTGTTTTTAATTAAAACGTCGACATTTCTGTTGTGGAATAGAATAGGTATAGAGTTAGTGGCACAAACAATCTAATGCCATCTCGGATTTGGGTACAGATCTTCTGTACCCCCTACCTTGTGCCCACCCAGTTCCCCTTTGATCTCAACCATCCAATGCAATAAATTAGATGGTTGAGAACAAAGGAGAACAGAGGGCACTGGGTAGGGGGTACAGAAGATCTGTTCCCCTCGGATTTGGCCTACTCAAATTGACATATTTTTTAAATTAAAAAATATTTAATTAAATTGACCTAAGTTTGATCAAGTCTCAGAATGCTCAAATTCGATCTCTCAAGTCAGAAGCCTCATTACCCTACCACAAAATTTTGGATTAACTTAAGCCCGATCAGCATATTGTTACCCCTAAACTTATGTCAATCTTAGAATCTCTAAAGCTTCCTTCTTAAACATTATTTAAAATAGGCTTTGATGATTAGATCAACCTGAAATTAACAAGTTTGATTTGATTTAATCAAAATTTGGATTAGATTTAAGTTTTCCTTTTAATTTTTAGGTTTCAATAAATTAAAGTTTAAGTTAGGCAAGTCAACCTAGCCTAAAGCTTGAACATCTCAACAATACTGTTCAAACTACGTAGTTTATTAATAACAAAACAATGTTATTTCTCAATGCAACAATCATCAAGCTCTAATCAAACTTAAAATCTTAAATTTCAATTGGACTTTAGGCCACTTGAAACTCAACTGGGTTCAGGTTTAGACTCGTGATTCAAGTCCTAATCTAGTTCAAACTTTGGCCTTTCCAAACATTTTTTGAACTTAGTCTGACTTCAACTAGTTTAATGTCATTCCTAATCTAGAGTACACTTTTCATGGGCATTTTAGTTTATTTAAATTTTGGACAGGCATTAAAATGATGATTCTCAAGATGACAACAAGTCTTAGTCCAAATACTGTTGGAAAATTTTTTAAACTATCAAATTTTAATTTGAAACTTAATCGAATTTCAAACATTTGACCTGAGTTTAATTATGATTAAGTTTTAATAGGCTTGAAATTCGATTAATTCTAAAACATTTGACTTAAACTCGAACTCGATCAAATTTTTATATGTTCAAAAATTACTATTTATCGATATTAAAAATAATATCTTTGTATGTGAAAGAAATTTAGGTTTTAGTTGTAAAAATTCAAGCTCAAACCTCAAAAGTAAAATCCAACTTCGCTAAAAATTTAAAATATTAAAAGAATGAGCTAAAACCAAAACTTGATAAACTTGCCCCTTTGTAATTAGTGATGATAATAGGTCGAGTCAGACTCAAACTCGAGACAATTGGAGTCAAGCACACCTAATTTCTTTTTTTTATTTAATTAATAGAAAATAACTATATTTTGTAATAGTTATCGACCCTCTAGCCGAGCTAAACCTAGGAAGCACTAGCGTAAGCTTAGCCCGTGACCCTGTTGGCCTAATTGCTATCTATTCGCAACCCATGCCCATAAATTGATGAAAGGTTAGTGCTACAATGGCACTAAACCTTAATCGCAACAACCATTACTCTACTTCTTGTCCTCCTCTCTGGAGGATTTCAGGTAACGAAAGGGGACCAAGAATGCTGGAAAAATCAGTATCAGGAGGTTGCCACGATAAGGGTCAGGCAGTAAAGTTGATGGTTATAGTAGTAACAACTGTAATTCTATTCACCAACATGTATAGTGCTTGCTTACTAATGTTCAATCCTTTCGCTCCGAAAAAAGATGTCTTTCTCATGGTTAGAGCATCTGCTTCTGGGGTGATTATGAGGATCAGAAACAAGCATGTTTTGTCGGGCTCTTTTGACGCCTTAAGATCATCGTGCTTGCCTAAGAATCCATGATAGAAGTTCCCGTTCATAACATTTGTGGCAATGTTATCAATTGTGTTTTACACTGATGATGGATTCTTAGTTAACAAGTGCTTTAAAGTAATTAAATTAATTTATTTTCTTAGTTCTTATTTTCTAGCATTAGGATGTTAATGGAATAAGTGGTCAAATTAGCATATGATATTGTTAATATTCTCTAGTTGTTAGTGAAGGATTACGTGGGATGATGTTTACCCACTTTCTTAAATGGTTGCTTATTTTTTTTTAGTTTAATTTGTTTGTAAGCTTATTTAAGTAGGCATAGCTAGCTTTTATTTTGCAATGGAATATTACATGAGTTAAAACTACGAAACTCCTTGCCTTATTTCTTCATTTTTATTCTTTTTTTCCAACACAGCATCAAAGCTCCAGTTATTCTTGAGCTTGTAAGGATTGAGAAGCAAAACCTTTAAAAAAAATTATGACTGTTCAACCCTAACAATGACATCAAACAATTTCTCTATTCCAATTCATATTTTCAATAGAGAAAATTATCAATTTTGGGCTATCAAAATGAAGTCCTATTTGCAAGCTGTTAGTTTATGGGAGGTTATTGAAAGTGAGTTTAAGCCTACACATCTTCTGCAAAATCCAACCTTAAATTAAATCGAAAAGAATGATGAAGAGAGGCAAAGAAACCAAAAGCTCTATCTTGCCTCCATTCGGCCGTTACGGAAGGAATTTTTAAGAGTATAATGGTAGATTATATGAATCTCCTAAAGAAGCATGAGAGAAACTAAAAGAAGAATTTGAGGGCAACACTCAAATTAAGATTATGCAAATTTTGAATCTCAAAAGGGAATTTGAAATGTTAAAAATGAAGAATTATGAAGGTATAAAGGAATATAGGAGCAAATTTATGTCCATTGTCAATCAAATCAAGTTACTTGGTGAAGAATTTCCTACTCAAAGGGTTGTAGACAAGTTTCTTGTGACGCTTCTCGAAACGTACGAGTAAAAATTTCATTATTTGAAGTTATTAAAAATCTATCAAATATAAGTTGTTACAAAGGTCTCTTTTGGACTCGAACTTTTACCACAAGTCACGCCCACCTTCCCACAACAATCCTGCTTCGGTCCGCTTAAGCAAGATTCAGCCTTCTCACGTGAATGTCGTCGAACAAATTCGTTAGCCCTCGAACACCTCACGCTCACACAAGTGTTTAAAGTGTTTCTCTCACACACAAAATAACATAAGTGTACAACAGAGTAAAGAAAGAAACAAGAGATATATAGCCAAAACTAATCTTTCATTAACTCTCAACAAAATGTTAACAAAAGATACAAGTACTCCTTCTCAAAGCACTTACAAGGAACTCCCTACTCGAAGCCCTTATAATAAGAACGCCCCAAAAGCTCTCAACTCTCAAAGCTCTCTCCTTTGAGTGATTTCTCTCAATAAGTGAATGACTCAATGATTCGATGAATAACTCTTAACTCTAATGAGCTATTTATAGGCATCTCTAGATGACTAAGTTAGAATCCTAATAGAACTCTACTAGCTAAGATCACAATTTTATCCTTATCAGATTACATCAAACTAACTAATAGATGACATCCCAATCCAATTAGGACTTTATCTAATAGGATTAAGTTACATCATATTAATAAGATAAAAGATTATTGTCACGACCCGGTACCACATCGAGCCCATGACAACCGCCGCATAACCGAGTTAAGGACACTCACGATATCCTTAATCCGACTATGTAAGGCTAACTGAACATCTCTCCTTTTTTTGAAGAATTTGGGCAGCACAACAACTATATTTTAAAAATCTAAAAAATTCAATCAAGTACCAGCAAACAATTTTAAACACACTTATATATTCACATCAAAAAATTTTTCCATAACTTCAGGACTTTAAAGTCCACTCAAAGCAATCTCAATAACAGTGTCAAAGTTCATACATAAGGTCTTTTACAACAATAAAATAGTCAAAAGTTAAACTTATATAATCATAAAGCATACCAACATAACCAATCTAATAAAAACAGTAAAACAGTTCATGAGCCACTATGCAACTAAAGTACAAATAGAAACTACCCACGTGGTAATACCCTGAAAATGTCAAAAGACCGCACGATCCACTCAGAGCTTTAAGCTCACTAAATTAACCTGCATGGTTGGAAGGCAGAGGGGGTGAGTACACTATGTACTCAGTGAGTAGGAAAAACATATATCGCAAATAGAACTTGATACACTCCAAGACGATATAAATAACCTATAAGATGAACATACATTACATAGAAACATATAGGCCTGACCTATGACTCAACATATACTGGTTAGGAACCATATAGGCCTAGCCTATTAATCAGTCATCGGGTGAACATAGGTTCCAATTCCAGTTCACATAAGTAGAAAGATATCACATGTATAAATTAAATCTCGTCAGGAAACAAATATTAGAATAAGCTAAAACAATTATGTGTGTAGCCACTAGTGGGCCAAACTAGTGTGCACATCCATCGAATCCCAGTGTTGGCTCGACTTTCATCCGCGGTGAGTCCGAACTACAGTCGACAAGAGCGTCATGACCCTAGGTGATGACCTCATCAATGTCCAGACCCTAGGTGTAGAATCACCCGTAAGTCCTGTAGAAAGGTGTCGATACGGGGACTCGACTTTCATGTACCAGCGTTAAGGGTACGGGGGTCGCTTAATCTGTTGTGCCCAACACACGATTGGCCAATCATTTCCTCACCAATCACAAAAATCATATATAAGAATTAAGTACGAAAATCAAGTAAGGCATCATGCCTTTATTTATCGGTCCAACCGATAAAGTGAAACCGTGCCATGGCTTTAAGCTAAAAGAGAACAAGAATATGCAGTATACATGACTCGATTATGCATATGTAAATTCCAAAACATTATTTCATGCAATAAAAGTCATCTTTTCCACTCCAAGTGCAAAGTTGTTTAAAAAATGTAGTTTCAGAAAATAAAACATTGTCCTTTGCACTTCAAATGCAAGTTTGTTGAAAACAATATCATTTCTTAAAATACGTAATAAAAACATCAGTTTCAAAACAATGTCGTTTCTTAAATACATAAGAATATTAGCTCTCATTTGAGATTCAATTCTACTTTGCATTTCTTAAGTTCAAAATTCACATACAAGTCATCATGCATGCCTTAAGATGTTCTAATCCCATTTGAGAGATATAGTTTCCCCAACTCACCTCAAAAGAAGGTGTAGCCTATATACATAAAAAAAGAACATACAATGTATTTACTACTTAAACATGAATTTCATATTTATACACTATCACATAAGTATATAAAACACAATATCGCTCTCTTTAAGCTATAGTATTTGACCATTAAGCTTATCACACGGTTACTTCCTTACTATTCACATTAGCTTTTCTTTTGCATTTTTTAAGGCATTTAATTCCTTTAATCCAATACTTACTAATTTGAAAACATAATTAAGCACATTTTATCCAAGCACATTAGGCCATTATTCATCAATCTAAGCAACAATTCAAGTTTACTCTAAGTAAACATGAAAGCCGCTTTCAATGTATATCATTACGAATCCTTAATTCCTAAGCCAAGTGCACTTAGACATTTTATCAAACACCTAATGTGCATGACTTTCAAGCCATATTTTTAAGGCTTTATCACGGTAATTCATGCTCCTATCTTGTTATATAACAAATACTTCCAATCAACAAGACATTTCACCACTCCATTCAATCCAATTCCCTTCATTTAAGCCATATTCATCATAATTATACAACCCATCACATTAATCCATTCCTTCTTCCATCATTTCTTCCAAGTCTATCCAGCATACTTCTTCTTCATTTTTCATCATCAATTCACATTATACATGCACAATTAACACCATAGAATTCATTTAGACCATCAATTTCAAAAGATATCCAAAAATTTACAAACTTTCACCAAAAGGGGACATTTTGGTTTTGGCTTAAAGAACCCTCTCCATGACACATTTCATTCATCTAAACCATGTTTCATGCATATTCAAGCATGGACAGCAACATATCTTAACACCAAACTCAAAATCCTAATGCAGAGAGAGATGAGACAAAATTTACCTAAACCTTCCTTTAACGATATCTTCAAATCCTTTGAGAATTTCTCAAATCTAATGATAGATTTGAGTTCCTTGACCCAAATTAGCTTAGAATACCTTAATTTGAGTTAAATAATAAAATTAGCTAGAACATTGACTCTTTTTTTACCAAAATATGGTGAAATTATCTTTTTACCCTTAGGTTATATGAAATTACCGTTATACCCTCCAAACTTTTCCTAAATTTGCAATTAAGCCCAAAATTTGGGAATCACCAAAACTTTTATTTTTATTTTGGCCCTTGAACTTTTAAGATTATATTAAGCCCCTTTATAAAATTACATATTGGTCCTTCAAGAATTGAAAAATTACGTTTAAGTCCTTAACTTTTGACAATTTGCAAATAAGCCCTTATGTACATCAACTTTTCCAATTAAGCTTTCTAAATGTCTTCTAAGTCTATAAATGATGTCTAACCACCTCTAAGGCATTAGAACACATTTAATTCAACCACCGTGGTCATATCCATCCAATAGACTCGGTTTTACACACTTAAAATCTTGTGTCAGATATCTCTAAGATTTCACATACCGATGAACTTTGAGTTCATGTAAGGGCATATAACGTTATAAATCATTAACATATATACCCAAAGGACTTAAATACATCTTTGAACTCATATACAACCATGTATATATCAGTATACAGCAGCATCTCCAAGTATAGCACAATACAAAAAGCTCAGAGAGTCTGGTGTTACAAGTTCTCCCCCCCTCAAAAGAGTTTCGTCCTCGAAACTCCTAAGTCGAGGGCACAAATAAATGGGGGTACTGACGTCTCATAGTATGCTCAGGCTCCCATGTCATCTCTTCGACCCTATCAATCTTCCAAAGAACTTTGACCGTGAGTACCTCCTTGATACATAATCTCTTTATCTGTCGATCCAAACTCTGCACTAGTTTCAACTCAAAACTCAGGTCTTCTCTCAGCTCTACTAAAGGTGTCTCCAAAACATGAGATGGATCCGGTAAGTACTTTTTAAGCATCGAGACATGGAATACATTATGGATCTTATCCAAGCCTGGTGGCAATTCCAACTGATACACCACAGTCTCGACACATTCTAGAATACAGAAAGGTCCGATATATCAAGGATTCAGCTTCCCTCGACCATAAAATCTAATATTCGAAGAAAAACCATGTCACCAACTGCAAACTCTAATGGTCGTCGCCTCTTATCCGTATAACTCTTTTGACGATCCTGGGCAACTTTCATCTTTTCTCGAATGATGTTTATCTTCTAAGTGGTGACTTCTATCAATTTGGCTCCTTTGATTTTAGTCGTACCAGCCTCATCCCAACACAGAGGTTTCCTACACTTCCTCCCATAAAGTGCTTCATATGGTGGCATATCGATACTTTTCTAATAACTTTTGTTATAAGCAGACTCTATCAAAGGCAAGTGCCGGTCCCAACTCCCTTAGAATTCCATCACACATGCTCTTAGCTGTCCTTCAGTGTCTGAATGGTCCTCTCTGACTAACCATCAGTTTAGGAATTGAAGGCAGTACTAAACTTCAGTTTAATCCCCAAAGATTTCAGGAATTTTGGCCAAAATCAAGAGGTAAATCTCAGATCCCTATTTGATATTATAGAAACTAGCACCTCGTGCAGATTCACAATTCAATCGATATACAACTTTGCCAATCTCTCTAATGAGTAGGTTGTGTGGATAGGTAGAAAATGAGCAGACTTCGTCAATCTATCCACTATAACCCAAATAGAATTGTGACCCTTTGATGTACGAGGTAGTCCAACTACAAAATCCAATGTCATATGCTCCCGCTTACATTTCAAAATAGGCAAAGATTGTAACATACCTATTAGTTTCTTATGCTCTGCCTTAATCTGTAGACAAGGAAGGCATCTGGCCACAAATTCCTCTATCTCTCTTTTCATCCCTAGCCACCAGTAACTCTCTTTAAGAGTTCGATACATCTTACTGCTACCAGGATGCATAGCATAAGCCAAACTGTGAGCTTCCTCCAGGATAGCTCACCTAAGGCCCTGGTCATTCAATACACAGACTCTATCTCTGAAGACTAACAACCCGTCTTCTCTCAATCTGAACCCCTCACTCTCTTCGGATGGCACTCCCGAATGACTTTTAACTCAAGATCGTCGACCTGCGATCTCCTGATCTCGTCAAATAATGTAGGCCAAACTTCAAACGGTGCCAATGTCCCATCATCCTCTGCCACTAAGAGTCTAACCCTAAGGCTCCGCACACTCGTCAAATGTGTCATATAAGGATTTTGCCTAATAGTTGTTATCGAACAGGACTTACGACTCAAAGCATCGGCTACCAAATTTGCTCTTCCCAAGTGATAGTCGATTATTAAGTCATAATCCTTATTTAATTCCAACCATGTCCTTTTTCTGAGGTTCAGTCCTTCCGTGTCATTAGGTTCTTTAGACTCTTGTGGTCGATATACATATGGCAAGTCTCCCCATAAAGATAATGTCTCTAAATGTTGAGTGCAAATACTACAGCTGCGAGCTCCAAATCATGTGTAGGATAATTTAGTTCGTGCTTCTTCAGTTGTCTAGAAGCATATGTGATCACTCGCCCGGCCTGTATAAGTACACAGCCAAGTCCCTGGCGACTAGCATCATTGTATACCTCATACCTAACCCCCTGGGTAGGTAGGGCAAGCACTGGTGCAGATGATAATCACCTCTTCAGCTCTTGGAAACTCGCCTCGCATTTATCATCCTACTGAAATTTTACTCCTTTCCATGTAAGCCTCAACTAAGGGGCTGCAAGCGCTGAGAAGCCCTCTACAAATCTCCGATAATAACCAGCTAACCCTAGAAAGCTGCGAACTTCTATGACAATCTTGGGTTGTTCCCATTCAAGTATAGCTTCCACTTTCTTTGAATCTACAAAAATACCTTCCCCTGATACCACATGCCCAAGGAATCCTATCTCCCTCAGCCAAATTCACCTTTTGAGAACTTCGCATACAGCTGTATTTTGCGAAGTATTCGCAGCACAATCCAGAGATGTCTAGCATGCTCCTCTTCATCTTTAGAATAAATCATAAGATCATCAATAAAGATTATTATAAACTGATCTAAATAAGGATGGAACACCCTTTTCATGAAATCCATGAATACTGCAGGTGCATTTGTCAATCCGAACGACATCACCAAGAATTCATAGTGTCCATACCTTGTTCGGAAATCAATCTTGTGTATATCAGTCTCATCAATCTTCAACTGATGGTACCCAGACCTCAGATCTATCTTTGAGAATATTGTAGCTCCTCTTAACTGATCAAACAAATCATTGACCCTGGGAAGTGGATATTTATTCTTGATGGTAACCCTGTTTAACTGTCGATAATCAACACATAAGCGAAGGGTCCCATCCTTCATTTTGACAAATAATACTGGTGCTCTCCACGATGAATAACTTGGTCTGTTGAAGCCCTTGTGTTGGGCCCCGCTTCCGAAGCCCAACCTTCGGAGTCATGAACCTTCTGCTTATTTTCCTGAAGGGGTCATTTGCTGTCAATCCCCAAAGGTGGTGAGCATACAGTAGTTAAACATCAAAATCATAAGTTGACTTCTTCATAGAAGTTGTATCCTTAAGTCTCTAATTTGATTTGAAGCAAGAATCACCTTAATCGGAGTTCTATAACTCAAGATATGCTCAAAACACCTAACTGTGCTCATATCCCAAACATGCTCTCCTAACCGACCTCTCACTTGTTCTAATTCAAACTCTCTCAAAACAAGTCCAAATGATGCCATTTTTCATTGAGAGATAGATACTTATCCCATGAATCCATTGGCTCAAGAATCACCCCATTTGGAGGTCGGATGAGGGAGTTATGCCCAAAAGAATGGACCCTGTTTACACCCAAAAACAAATTGAACCTATCTTGGCGCGATTGCCATAACTTTTAATCTAGAAGTCGGATTGAGTTCGTTATTGAACCATTAGAAAGACAACATCTAGACCTACAACTTTCATGAAGACCAAAAATTCTGATTCGGCCTCTAATAGTGTCAAAAATCACCATCTTTCCCGTGTATGTCCGTTAAACGGACATGCATCGAGCTTTGGAGGCCAATTTGACCCAAGAAGGTCCGTTAAACGGACATGCATATCCGTTTAACGGACATAAACTGGCCAAAGGGTGTTTTCCACCCGAGAAGGTCCGTTAAACGGACATCTATGTCTGTTTAACGGACATGGGGGCTCCCCAAAGCCCTCCATGCCTCTCCAAAGCTTCCCAAAACCTATCTTAACACTATAAACACTTCCAAACTTCCAAAATTCATCTATTCCAATGCCATAACACTTCATAATCACTCAAACACCA
>JAOTBA010000001.1:978782-990879 GCA_025629845.1 Erythroxylum squamatum | reverse complement strand
AGTTTAATACAAGTCAATTTGCTTTTTTGTTTTTAATCTTTGAAGAAGAACCGAGAGCTACTCCTTGTCTCCTCTTCGACATCTCTTCAGACACATGCATAGGTTTGGTTCTTCATTCTTCTTGTGCTTTTGCTTATGGATTGTTGGAGAATCAGAGCCTATTCTCACAGAATTTGATTGAACAATTAGTTGAGAAATTAAGTTGCCACATGAGAATTGAAAGCGCTTAATTAGCCTCAAGGTCATCCATATTATAGATATCTAAAGGGATATCTAGTAATTTAAAATTAAATAGGGAATTGTGAGATTGGCATATATGATTTCCTAAAATAAAGACACACCTAGAGGCATTTAAAACAAAATGAGTAAGTCCTTGATTGGTATATTATGGTTTTTCAAAATAAAGAGATACTTAAAAGGAGGGATGTGATCCTCTGTACCCTTATTCTGCACCTACTCTGTGCCCATTGCATCTGAGCCATCCATTTATGTGGGTCCTATATAAATGGATGGCTCAGATGCAATGGGCACAGAGTAGGTACAGAGTAAGGGATACAGAGGATTTGAGGGCTTAAAAGGGATATTGAGGCATTTAAAGCTAATCGTGGAAGTCTTAGATTGGTATAAAGGGTTTTTTTTTCCAAAATAAAAGGATGCATCGATAGATATCCAAGAATTTAATTGAATATGGAAATCCTATAGTAGTTTCTAGGGTTTTGGCCAAAAAGAAGTGATATCTAGAAGAATATCTAGGCATATAATATTTATAAAAAAATCCTAAATTGATATGTAGGCTTTTCTTATATATATATACACACACACTTATAATGGTTTTAAAGTTTTATCCAAAATGAAGAGATGCCTTGATATAGAGAGTTTTCCCAAGATTAAGAGATACCTACAAGGATGTTGAGGAATTTAAACCTAAACGATGAAGTTTTACATTGATTTTTAAGATTTTCCCAAGAACAAAACGATCCTTAAAGGGATATCTAATAATTTAAAACTAAACAGAGAAGTTTGAAAGTTAGTTTTAGTTTTAGTTTTTTTTTTGCCTAAAATGAAGAGTTAACTAAAAAGATATCAAAAAATTTAAAATATAATTAGGGATTGCATTGGTCAGCCCTGTCAATTTTTTAAAATAATTTTTCAAAAATTAAAATTGTAAAGCAACTTCTTTTTAATTAGGTTCGAGTCTAGCTGCCCAGACCTAACGTACCCAAAGCCTAACTGTTGTCGTTCTGCTTAGAATGGTTGAGCTTCAGGTCAATCTAGGTCTAAGTTGACCTATTGAAAACACTTAAATTTGAACTATGGGTCAACTTATTGCCATCCCTAAATATAATGAATGCATTCTATAGGTACCTTAAGGCACATATAACAAATTAAAAAAAAGAATTAAGTTCTTCATTAATAAAAGAATACAGATGTCTATATTCAATTCCTTTGTTTATACTTATTAGTACTAAAGAAAAGATGCATTTAATGCAAAATAAGATATTATAAATGTAAAATTATGCTTATTCAATTGACACAATAAATCATCATCGTTATCATACCCTAAAGTCTTGCAATGAAGCAGGATTTGAGGGACCTGATAGTACGCAGCCTTACCCCTACATTATAGAGAGGCTGTTTCCAGTCGACCCACATGCAGATGTTACAGAATAATAGTGATGTAGGTTAAAAACGTAAAAACAGACCAAAAATATATATAATGAATATAATAATCAGTAAAGAAAATACTAAAAATAAAAGTAAATAATAATAATAATAATAATAATAGTAATAATAATAATACCACAAAGTGTGATAATAAAGAAACGTCAAGAATTTATAAGCAGAGTTCTTACCAGACCTTATCAGGACAGCAGAGTTCTTACCAAATTTTATCAGGGCAGCAGAATTATCAACGATGGCAGAGAGTTTACTATTTACTGGTCGCATCATCGTCTGCAACTCTCCACCACATTCAATTGACACAATAATCCTACTGAAAGGCCAATTAACTAATCATTGTTGTCGACCTAACGACCTTTCTCAAATAATTTTGAGAACCGCACTTCACATTTTATTGATCTATATATTAAATAGTTCACCTAATATCTTTCAATTTAAAATTTTTATTATTTAAAATTTTAAAGAAATGAAATTCAAAACTTAATAAAAAAAACTTCTCAAATGTTCAAAATTTTCCCAAATTTAAAGTACAAGAATTTAAGAGATTGTTTCTTTAAAATAAAAATATTTTAAAAATTTAAATGATGCAACAACAACACCCAGTAAAAATCACTTTGAGGCTCAGGGACTAGGGAGACCTGGTAGTACACAAGCTTATTCCTAAAATTCAATTTAGCATGATATGCAATTTTGAGCCTGTTATTGGATTATAAAAAGAAAATAAAAGGTTACAAGAAAAATTTACGTTACAATAGACACTATTTTCTCTTGATTCAAGCTTGATCTTCTAACATGACTTGATGTTGGCTTTGTTACCAAATGACTTATTATTTTCCACTCAATTGATTTCATAGATTACCTTACCTGCATATAATTAATTGATTCTTTGATAAATTAGTTTTCTAATATCCCCAGCCTCCCTTAACAAAAATTAACGTACTCAGTACACAAAGCTTCCCGTTTTGTAAGGGTCTGAAGAGAGTTATCGATGTATACAATCTTCCCCTTGTATTTTTTACAAAGAGACTATTTCCGTTATTTAAACCTGTAACCAGAAGGTCACAAAGTTAGTAAAAAATCTTTTCAACTATGTTTGAAATGATAATCAGAAGTTGTTACTAACTTAGAAAAAAGTAATATGATAAAGAAAAGTGATATAATGACAAAAATATAAAAAATTATATAAAAATTTGTGCAGATATTTGGGGATCCTGCTCAACTACCATTTGTAAAGTGTTTGAATAGGTTATGAACCCTAATTGACTATATAATTTATTATTTTATACAATATTAACCTTACAATATGAAAGACAAAAATATTCCGCTCAATAAGTAAAATAATAACAACACCTAATATACATCTCACTGATACGCTAATAAGCTCAACAAATTACAATTATTCAAACCTTATAAACTAATCATATACAAGAAAACAAATCATAAAATTCATAATGAAATAACCCGAAAATGTAAAGTATTAAGCGAACAAATTATCAAAAGGGTATTATTGATCTTTTATACTTGATATTTTTTAATGGGCTAATTATTAAAAAAAACCTAAACTTTCTTCAAATTTTCAGTTGTAGCCCGAACTTTAAAAAGTAGTAATAAAATGCTCAAACTTTCAATTTGTTTCAATTCTAGTCCGACGTTAATTACACTGTTGTCTTTGCTGTCGTGACTTTGCCACGTGTCAAATGACTCCCACTAATAAGACACCTCAGCATCATTAGGATAAGCTTATGTGATTAGTGAAACGACGTTGTTTCTTGATGAGAGTAAAACGATGTTGTTTTGAAGAAAACTAAAAACAAGACTTCCTCCTCGGCGTTCTCCCTCTATATATAACCTAACGATGGGGTGAGGTGATTTCGTGCATGAGTGAGAGAAAGTTAGGGATTTTAGGTGAGTAAGAACGAACGAGGATGAGCAATTCCTCTTTCTGATTTGTTCAAATGATGCCATCTTACTCTCATTCAGAAACGACGTCGTTTCATTAATCACACACGTTTATCCTAATAATGCTGACGTGTCTTATCGTTTCACTAATCACACAAGTTTATCCTAATGACGCTGACGTGTCTGATTAGTGAGAGTCCAATAATGCTGACGTGTCTGATCGTTTCACTAATCACACGAGCTTATCCTAATGATGCTGACTTGTCTGATTTGTGAGAGTCCTTTGACGCGTGGCAACACCATGTCAATAAAGATAATGCTATGACTAACATCAGGTTAGAATTGAAACAAATCGAAAGTTTTAATATTTTATTGATATTTTTAAAATTCAGGCTATAATTAAAAATTTGAGAAAATTTTGATTTTTTTAATAATTAACCCTTTTTAAATTTGAAAGATAAAAATATTTAGGCAAATAAATTTAAATTTAATTCAACAACAATTTAATATATAATATTTAGAGGTCTGACTAAGTTCGATACCATTCTTAAAAGAGTTCTAATCTAACGGAGAAGCAGAAAAAATAACTTTTAAAACTTATAGTTACCTCCAAAACTACGTTACTAGGTGCTAAAAATAAATTACAACTTTGAAATATAAACCACATCATTTCACAATATTAAATCATCCTTTGTAATGTTAAAAGAAAATGAATCACACAGCCTTTAGGTATAATCACTGTCATTTTATTCGAAAATAAGAATATAACATGAACTTTAGCGATGAAATACTAAACTATCAAATAACAAAACTATGTTTATAGTTAAACATTGAATAGCAAAGCCAATCTCATGACATACCAAATCCCAGAAACAAAAATAAGATGAACAGTGGGAGGAACATGTAATGCACTGTTCTGCAGCAACCATAACGGCAAAGAATATCTGAAAACCAAATGATCTCATCACACCCAGACGGCAGACTCAGACACTGAGGTGTCGAGTAACAATGGGAATTGAACTCTACCAACAAGTATAGCATAATCAGACAATGTTGGATAGTACAAAACTGTGTTTCAGTAGTCAACAATCTTATGGTGTCCCAAAACTTGTCAAATTAGATAACACTAGACAGTACAGTGAGCAATAATATGCTGGAACAATCCAACATAATAACAATTAAAATTACTTAAATATGAGAGCATCACGTCCTGGACCAACACCTATGTAATGGACAGGCACTCCAACAAGCTCCTCTATCCTCTCCACGTATAGCCGGGCAGCCTTTGGAAGATCCGAGTAATTTCTAATCGAGGAAATATCGCTCTTCCAGCCTGGCAAGACTTCATATTCCACCTAAACAAATAAAACTAAATCACTTAAAGACATTTCACTAGGAGGGATTTGATAAAAATGATGTTTTACCACCCTTCTATTGTTTGAATGAAAATCCAATAGTTTTTATGTTTCAAGGAAACAGACAGAAAACAAAACATTGGTTGAATCATACCTAGTTCACTACAATGAAACTCTCATATGCCATTGAATAATGTATACTTACCATCATGTACCCGAAATTCATATACTTACCTTTAATTGTTCGAGAAGACGGAGATCAGCTGGGAATGACTTAATAGGAGTACCATCAACATATTTATAGGAAACACCCAACTGAATTTCCGGCAAATCCGACAAGACATCAAGTTTGGTAAGATTCAAAGAAGAAAAGCCATTGATCTGACAGCAGTACTTTAGTGCAACTATATCAAGCCAACCACAGCGACGAGGACGGCCAGTTGTTGTTCCAAACTCCTGCCCAGCAAATCGAAGAAGGTCACCACTTTCACCCAAAATCTCTGTCGGGAAAGGACCAGAACCAACCCTTGTGGTGTATGCCTTCACCTGTAAGTTACCATGAGATGTGCAAAAGTTGATAAAATGAGATTGTAAGGATTATGCTCAAGACAAGGCATCTGAAGCTCTATAGTGCACTCCAAATGTTAAAAGTAATATGCAATACCATGACAGTAAATTCTAACTTGGAAAAAGCATCTTGGCTTTTTTATGCCTAGTCACTCCAGATACATAAATCAGCTACAAAACATTTTCTAATGGCCTATCTTTTATGCCAAACCTTAGTATGTAGATTTGCATGAAAAAAAATCAGAAAACAAAGAAATGGACAACACTTGAATATGTAAAACAAGCATTTACTTACAACTCCAATGAGATCACCGACAACTCTAGGAGCAATCCCAAGACCAGTGCAGATCCCACCAGCAGAAGGGCTAGAGGACGTAACAAAGGGATAAGTACCAAAATCAACATCGAGCATTGTTGCTTGACCACCTTCAACCAAAATCTTCTTGTTGTTTGCAATGGATTCATTCATGATATGCACAGTGTCGGCAATGAAAGGCTCCAACCTCTCAGCAAATCTCTTATATTTCTCAACTTCATTCTTAAGCATTTGAGGCTCATAGTTGAAAGATGGGAACCTTGAAGCTGCATCCGATAACAAATGATCAAGTTTTTGCGGGAAAGTATCCATGTGCCTCAAATCACATACTCTAATCCCATTCCGGATCACCTTGCTAGAATAAGCAGGTCCAATCCCTCTTTTAGTAGTCCCAATAAATGATTTTGCAAGCTCAGCCTCTCTAAGCCCATCAACCTCTTGGTGGAAATCAAACAACAAGTGAGCGCGGTCGGACACCGATATTCTTCCCTTGCAAGAGATCCCATTAGATTCAAGACCATCAATTTCCTCGAAAAGACCTGGCAAATGGACCACAACCCCATTCCCTATCACACAGAGAGTCCCCTCATTAAGAATCCCAGAAGGAACAAGGTGAAGGGCAAATTTCTTTCCTTCAGAATTGTAGATGGTATGACCAGCATTAGCCCCACCCTGAAAAATCCACCATAAATTTTCAATTTTGAGGCCTGACATATTTTTTGTTCCGCACATTCATCAGCTAAAGCTCAAAAAGAAACAAAATTTGATAAAATAAACACGAACCATGAATTATGAATTACACAACATTAAGATATAGTGTGTATATAAATATATGTATGTATATATGTATGTATGTATGATATATGTATATACACTATGTAATGTCGATATATATACGTATGTACCTGGCAGCGAGCAACGATATCAAAGTGATGAGCCAAGATATCGACCAATTTTCCTTTGCCTTCATCACCCCACTGACAGCCCAAGACGCCGGAAACATGACTCAGAGAGTTTATTCGACTCAGTGAGTCTTTGGTGGCTGACTCGGCAAACCTCAAGGATTCGGACGATGGAGACTTTACGGAGCATCCAACAAAGTTGCGGGTGGAGCTCCGCTGCTGCCACCGTGGGGAACATAAAGTCGGTGAAGCGACGGCGTTGGAGCGCAGCTGGAGAGAGGATTTCATAGCGTTTATTCTCTCTCTTTTTTTTTCAACAGAGAGAGAGAGACAGAGAGAGAGACAGCGGAACCGTTAAGTCAGAGACGGCTTGGCTCCCACACCGTTAAGTCACTTCAAAATAAAACCTAATTGTCATATAAGAGGCACCATCTTTCCGATCAGTTAAAGCCCAGTCGACGAAATACCGATAAGTAACGGTCCTGAAATATAATTTATAGAAATATGAGGATTAAATTGAAAAAAATAAAAATACCAATTTAAGTAATACAAAGGTTACCTTGGAACTCGAACTTTCACAGAAATTGATCGCCGACGTCCTTAACACGATAATATTACTTAGGTCTGCTTAAGTAAGATTTAGCCTTCAACGATCCTCAAAGTGTTTACCTTGTAAACTCAATAAACAATACTATGGAAGCAATAAGAAAATAAAGACAACAAGAAAACAAGAGATATAGTAAAATCAACATTTATATTACTTTCTCTTAAAAGAATACAAATAATGTTCTCTCTAAATGAATGAGGAGAGTAAAACTCGAATAAGTTATATATAGACACTCTAGTTTGGATGCCAAGTTATATTCAGATTCTCACTTAAACTGAACTGTATAAGATCATGCTAAGATCACCTCTATCTCTATCAAATTACATGGACCTTTTAGAAGACACTCCATCCAAATAAGATTCTAACTAATAAGATAGAATCTACAAGATAAATAGAGAAACTAACATCCTTATCTTCAAATATCTCATCTATCAACTTTAACTTTTAATTGTCGCCATATCATTCAAGATCTCCTCATGATTTTTATGTATTGATGATGTAGTGTGATCTTGCCGAAGCTCACACAGTACACTATCTTGATCCAATGCTTTGCACAACAAGTCAGCTAGTCGTGATCTATTTATCTGAGTATGAGCCAAGTCCTTAATCTCTCGAGTTTTTAATTTGGGTCAAGTCAATCTCCACAACATTCGAGACTTTACCAAAATTCATACCAAATTTGATCTCACTTATCCATATTTGTCTTAATATTTTCGCATATCTCCCGCGTATGTGTAAACCAGCTAACTTTTTACGTAAGACACATTGTGAAAGTCACTCAAAAGTACTCCAAAATTTAAGGCCTAACAATCAGTGTATGGAATTTCGTCTTATCGGTACTGGCCAAAAATATCAGTCGGTACCAACCGGTACCGTCGGTTCCTAAAAATTTCTGCCGGTACCGTAAAAATTAAAAATCCTAGGGACCTAATTGCAATTTTGAAAATTTTTAAACCTAAAATTTTAACCTACCCAACCCCCCCAAACCCGACTCTTCGTTTCTCTTCTCTCCTCACGTCGTCGTCTCTCCTTCTTCTCTCATTCCTCACCGTCGTCCGTCGCCTCCTCCTCGACGCTCGGCTCACCTCCCTTGGTCGTTCTCCCTTCGGCTCGTCATTCCTCCACGCCGTTGCCAACGCCACCACCTTCCCTGCTCCTCGCTGTCGCACCGTAGCAACCGCATTCACATACATAACAGTAAAAACTGGAAAAAAAAAACCACAGCTTTTGTTGAAAAGGAGAATTTTTCAAATGGGTATAACTAAATCAACCGCAAGGAAACAGAAACAAAATCAACAGCTAATCGGAGATGATTGTGGCGGCTGAGAAGTAGAGTAGAAAAAGAGAGAGAGAGAGAGAGGGGTAGAAAGAGAGAGTGAGCGAAGACCTAATTGCAATTTTAATCTTGTTTATATATATATATATATATACACTATAAATTAATTAATTCAATTAAATCAAAACATATTATTAAAGTTAATTAATTTATTATTTTTTAGAAAAGTAGATTTACGAAATTTTTTATATATTAGAAATCAGTAATTTTCTTTTTATTAAAAATATTTTTAAATTAAAATATCTTAGTAAAATTCTATAATACATAGTCCCAATCTTTTTCCTTTTCAATGTGTAGGGCTAAGACAAGTTCATGTTCTTCTTCCTTTTTATTACGATGATTTCATAAAAAGATGAATAAAGAGATAGAGATAGAAGTTTGTTGTTACTAACAAAGGGACAAGTTGTTTTTTGTATTTGTCCTTGCATAAGCCTTCTCCATGGAAGAGAAGTACGTCTCAAAATTCAAGTAGTTTCCTTGAATCATTAATGTTCTGCACCTATAATCGAGCTCTCCTTATCATTTTCACAAAGCCAAGTTGTCTTAGGTATTAGGTTTTGAGCTTTTTTATTTTTATTTTTATTTGACATAGCATGATTAGATTAGAGCACACGTCAACCACTTTTCCAGTAGATTAGCTGACATAGTTAACCATGCCATCATTAACTTGGATGGGTCGTTTTGTGAAAAATTGAAAGTTAAGCATTTTAAAATTCAAACTAATATTTCAAAATTAGGTAAAAATTGAGATATATTTTTTAAAATAATTTACCCTATATGTAATAGTAACCTAAAGAACAAGATTATGAAAAACTGCTTAAAAAAAAGCTTCCGAGTATAAGAACAAGTAACTATCCTTTGAAAAAGTGCAAGATGCCACATGTTTATGAAAATCATGACATAACTGTGGTCACTACATATTTATCCTTTCTATTAAGCTAATAATTGAAAATGACTATATTATTTCTCTTAACTATCCTTTTATTTAGAACTGCTACAAAAGTCCCCTCAATTAGAAACCTCAAGAAAAAATTGTCGTAACTTGAATAATATCAGAGATATGTTTCTTAAGCTGATAAATATGAAAAACAAAGTGAACTTTGGTGTTTAATGGAACTCCAATCTATATGCAACTTGACCATCCTCTTGAGCACTTTATGAGGGCCATAGAATAATAGAGATAATTTAGGCGACTTTCATCGTTGAAACTAAGTCACCTACTATGAACTCCCAATGAATACGATGCTGATATGATAATTACTTCATTTTTTATTAACTATGCTCTATAAGAAATTATATCAAATTAAGAACATCATCCCTATTATGTGAAGCCTATTCTATTGAAGAAATTACAAAATTGCTAGCTAAATATGAGACATGAATTAGAGGAGGAAAGTTATATAATGTCTAAAATGGTGTCATATGTATTGTTAAATGGAAGGAAATATTATATTGCCACTCGGTTATTGATAACATCCTTACCTACCTTTCTGAAGTCTTTCTAACCATGCATCCCAAATATGTTTCTTGAGTATAGTTTAATAATTCTAACTTGTTGTTTGTTTGTAGATGATAAGTTAAAGATAATTTCACCTTACCCTTGATTGCTAAAGAACTTTAGTATGGAATTTTGTGAATGTAATAATTTTGAAGATGGTGATTGACATTATTAGCAGAATAAAATGAGGATTGCATGACACTAATAGAAATTGAGAGGCTATCTCTCACTTATAACCACCTAGAAAGGGAAATTCAACCAAACTTGTTATCCCCTCACACCATTCCCACAAAGTCTATACATAGATATATATTTTGTACTATCTGTTGTATCAACCTTGCCATGTCAGCTTTCTAGAAACTGATAATATATTCTCCTTAGCACACATACATAAACACAATAAAATAGAAATTATTATTGAAATTAATGTAGGCTTAATTCATCATTTTGATCGAGCCTTTATTATCTTGGAATTCTTATTCTTCCTTCTACTATAAACTAATTGGAGGTTTAAAATTACCTTCTCCATAAATTTTAGATTGTCCTTAAAGTGGAAACATGAAAATTGCTCTTTAATTAACTCAATTGGTTCTTAAGTTGCTTTAAAGTCTAGTTGATTCTTCCATTTAATGAGCAACTTAGTTCCTTATTGCTATTATGATTTCATGTGTTGATCTTGATTCCACTTCCCACTTTATATTTGTGTTCAAAACTAATGATAGAGGTTGACTAGAAATTGAATCCCCAATTACCTTTCTAAGTTGTTACATATGAAAAACTGGATGAATAAAGGCAGAATCTAGAAGTTTCAGTTTAGAGGCTACCTTTTATTTATTTTTTTAAACAATAGGGTATGAACTAAAGTATCTTGGAGCTAATTTTTTATTCACCTTTTAGGCTAAGGTTTTTTATCGATATGTTTGAAGTGTAAGATAAACCTGTTCCCTTACTTTGAAATTAACCTCTCTTTTGTGTTTTTTAATCGACCTCTTCATACTATTTTGAGCTAATGTGAGTTGTTCTTTAAGTTTAGTAAGAACAACATCCATTTTATGAAGCATCTCCTCCAATGTGGAATTAACTGAGTATTTGATCAGAAGTAAGGGGTCCTCCTATACACTATCTTAAACGGAGTGCATTTCGTGGCTGTGTGATAAGATGTACTAAACCAATATTATGCCCAAGAAATCCAAACACACACTTTTTGGTTTGTTACTTGCAAAATACTAAAGGTATGACTCTAAGCAGTAGCTAACGACCTCACTTTGCCCATCAATTTATGGGTGATAGGTAATATTTCTCCTTAAGGCTATCTGCTATAATCTAAAGAGTTTGAACCAACAATTACTTGTAAATACCTTGTCTCAATCTGAGATGATTAAATAAGAAAAACTATGGAGCTTGAACATGTGAAACAAGAATTCCTTAGCTACTTTCTTTTCCAACACCATAAAAATGGAGTCATATCTGTGGGATTTAGGCAAACCTTCCACAAAATTTGTGGTAAAGTCCTCCTAATTTACTTATGGCACTAAATTGGTTGTACCTACCAGGGTCAACGTATCATACTTTTTTTATTGACATACATGACATTCCCAATGATATACATATACATATACATAGAGATGTATGTGAAACATGTATATTATAAGAATATAAAACAATGGATTCACAGTTGAATAATCAAGTTGGCCGCTTGATTATGGTTTAGATTGTAGTGTTGCGATTTATCTGCGTGCAAGTAAAAGAGCTTACTTCAAGGGAATGATGAGTTTCATATCATGATAGTAGTTGACTATTGATAATGGCACTATTAAATGAATCTAGAATCAAGTATGTTTTCAAGATTAAAGTGGGCCGTTACTTTGATCTTAAAATATACAACTTAAGCATTCGCTTATTATGAACCATAATCTTGATGAGTGGTGAACTCATAT
>JAOTBA010000001.1:959501-972708 GCA_025629845.1 Erythroxylum squamatum | reverse complement strand
AGATGCTTCTTAGAGTATACTTTCCTAAGCTCCTCTTGCTCCACATGTTTGCCCATGTGTTACGTACCAAATTAGATCTCTTCATAAGTTGGAATAGAAATGGGCAAACCATGGAGTCCTTTATTGGGCTCATGTATCAAACCTAATATGATAAGCCTTTTCCATTAAGAAAGGATCCGAAGAATAAGGGTCCAAGAAGGAACTCAGTAGAACCTTCGAGAGAAGTGAAAACCCTAACTGGAAGCCACAATGTACGTACCACTTTGCTATCACGTGAGAAGCAGGTGACTGACAAAATAAGCACAGCGGCACCGCAATGATCCTATCTTCTCACAAAACTGTATTCTCTCACCTCTACCGTTGGATCTCCTTCCACCTCATCAATTCGGCGGAGCTAAGCTGGTCGTGCCGGCGACGAGGAGGACGAGGAGGAGCGGGCTGAGCTGAGGGACTATAGAATAAATCACCGGTTGAAGATGAAGGAGGAGGACTGGAGAACACGTCGACGGCGAGGAGGGGACGGTGAGGAGACGGCGAGACGAGATCCGAGGAGGGAGGAGCAGCGGCGAGGAGAAGAAGGAAAAACCGAAGAAGAGAGAAGAAGAGTTTAAGGTTTAAGTTTTGTTTTTTGCAATTTGGTCCCTGGGGAATTCAAAATTTTTCGAAATGATCCAGAAAATACCGGAATTGTTGGTACCCGAAGAAGAGAGAAGAAGAGTTTAAGGTTTAAGTTTTGTTTTTTGCAATTTGGTCCCTGGGGAATTCAAATTTTTCCGAAATGATCCGGAAAATACCGAAATTGTTGGTACCGGCCGGTACCTACCGAAATTTTTGACCGGTATTTTGATAGCTGTACCGATACCATTTTTTGGCCGGTACGGTACGGTATTCATATCCTTGGGTCATAGGAACCCTTCATATAAAATATTCTATTTTCATTAGTGAAGAAGAATCCTTACAAATGACTTACTTTGTCATGGGTGTAAAGGAACCCTTTACAATTCTTATTTAAGGTTAAGAAAAGTTGTCACAATGTGTATCCTAAGTAATTCTTCCCAATTACTACATTAACATAATCATATGTAACTTAAAATCATCCGTTCTTACTCACTCTAATGAACTAGAGCTTGAAATGATTTGTGCCATGCACATTTGCACTCAAATGCACTCTATAGTCTCTCAAGATTCTTAATAATTCTCTAGTATGCCAAAGATTCTTCTTATAACTTAATTATAATCTATTTATACTTTAATTTAACTTAAATAGTTATTATACTCACTAACTAATTGTTACAATAACTAGTTTTTATGTATATTTGGTTAGTAGATCCTTTACTATCGACTAACTACCTTCTGTTTAATTTGGGTATCAACCATATGGACAGCTGCCACCTATTATGTAACTTTTTTAAATAGCCCAATTAGCTAGCCAATCTAAAGCCTTCAACTAACTGATAAAGTAAACGATTTGTCATTATTAAACTACGATTAGAACCTCACTCAAACCAACAAAAATAATGCAAATATATATCATTGTAATGCTTTATATAAATCCCACTAATTTATTTTTGTTGTCCTTTTGTAGTATATAGGAATATAACAAATGTCTTACTTTATCGTGGCTGAAGATTTATAACTCTTATTTAAGGTCAAAAAAAGTCATCACAATGTGTATCCTAAGTAATTCTTCCCAACTGCTACACTAGTATAACCATGTACACCTCGAAATCTTCCTTTCTTTCTCACTCTAATGAATTAGTGTTTGAAATGGTTTATGCAACTTTTTCTGAAACACCCCAATTGGCTAGCTAATCTAAAGCCTTCAACTAACTAATGGTGTAACCAATTTGTCATCGTTAAACCACGATTAGAACTTCATTTAATCTAATAAGAATAAAGCAAATATATATTATTGTAATGCTTTATATGGATCCTACTTATTCGTTTTTGTTGTCATTTATGGTATGTAGGAATATAGCAATCTAAATATCATTAAATGATATAAAATAGTCATTAAGAGACATCTAGGTCATATACATAAAAGCTAAAGGTATATTTTGTACCTTAACAATGTATTAAAATTTAAATTGGACCTTAAAGTTTGATGATATACAAATAAAACTTTGACAAACGTACAAAATTGTTCTCATATTGATGGAATCATTATAGTTTCATCATTTTTTTCTAAGTTGGCAAATATTCATTTTATCAAAGGGTCCATATTAGCCACGAATTCGGTTGACATGAAACCTTAAAAACTAAAACTCTAATTAGTTTGGTGATTTAAGGTTTTAGAAATTCTAAACTCTTAAATCACCAAAATAGAGTTACGATTATCTTTCTCCCTTCTGACTATATTCTTTGTGTCACGACTCGCCCTTTCTCTGTTTTCTCTATGTCGCTATTATTATGGAACTGTAATTGGACTTTTGGAAACTCTCAAGAGAAACAACCTACAAATCAAAAGTTTCCTTTTGATTGATACTTTAAAAACACTCTTGTCCTCAGACTGCTATCATTTGTAGGAATGACAATGAGCCGGCTCATGGGCCTAGATTAAGGTATCTTTAATGTTTCAGCCCATGAGCCAAGACTAGCCCATATTGACTCAAAGTCCATTTCTTCGCGTTTTGCTTAGAACAGTTAGGTCTTAGGTAAACCTGAGCTTGGACAGTCCAAGCTTGAACTTAATTGTATATTAAAAAAAAAGACATTTTACACTTTTAATCTTAAGAAAATTATTAGTCTAATCCGTTGACATACCTAATCATTTGAAAGTAGAGTAAATGCTTATTTAATCTTCTTTGACAAAGATGTGGGCGAAAAGTATTATAAGACAATTTTAATCCAACATTGTCATTGTCATATATGTCCACCTCAATATGCATCGATTATACTGATTTGATCTTTGGGGCATATACATGATAGTATGTATAGAGCTCAAAAAATAATTATAAATATTTTTAAAAGAAAAAAAAAATTGTACAAGCCTTATATAGATATTATTAACCGACGACGAGATAAGCATCTTACTCAAAGGATTCACTCATCAGCATATTTTCTCAATCCTTATTGTTTATATAATGGAGACACATGTACAAATAATGTTATGGGTGATTTATTTGATGTAAATGAATGCAAAGGTGTTTTCTCTATTAAAGAGCAATCGCAAACGATATCGTGAAGTTTTAGAGAGTTTTGCTAGGTCATTAGCAAAGAAAGAACTTATAACGAAAAAAATACAGCCTAGTAAGTTTTTATACTTTTAATTCATTCTTTACTTATTAATAATATTTTTCATAACTATTAATTTAAAATATAAATAAGTGGTGGAGATGATTCGGTGAAAGTGCTCTAACATTGAGAAAACTCGTTAGGCAACTCAGTTAAACAGTTGCTGCATTAGGTTATGAACATAATTAGAGCATTTTTTAACCTTTTTATACAAAAAAACGAAATCATTTGGAACATCAAAGACTTAATAACCTTATTTACATTACTTATAATCTGATAATGAAGAACAACTATTTTATAGTTTTGTTTTTATTTCATTAATTTTATTTTTATTATTGACTTTATAATTTTTCCATTATTTATTCATAGCGCTTAGTAAAAGGAAAACGTATGATCCAGTTGATATTGATTGTATTAAACAGATAATTTTTGGATCTTAATTATAATGAATCTGCAAAGGCGATTTATGAAGAAAATACATTTGTCACAACAAATGAATTAAAAACATCTACTGATGGTCAGTTCATATCTTATTTTGATCATATTTAAGTTAAAAATATAATGTATTACAAATGTACTTATTCTTATAAATTTTACTTATTATTTATTATATATCGTTTTATAGCAGTTTATTGCCGGTTGAACCTTTAAACCTTAAACCTTTCATTTGACTGGTTCGATATCCGGTACGATTTTTAAAACATTCCCTAAAAGTTCTTAAATGACTGATTTTTTAATTTAATTTTTAATTTCATTTATTTTTAGAAATTTATATTTTAAAAATTGATCAACTTATTAATTAATTAGTCAGTTTCGTAAGTTAATTAATTTTTATGAATCAAGATAAATTAATTAATTTTCATTTAATAGTCTTTTTTTAAATTTTTCGATGATTAAGGTCAATTTCTTTCAATCGTATTTTAAAATTTTTAATTTTATTCAATCTTTAACCACTTTTATAATGGTCTAATATCGGTTAAACATTTTAAACCTTAAACTCCTTATCTTACCAATTTAACTTTCAATTCAATTTTTAAAACATCGATATTACCTCTTAGAACAATGCATTACAATAGCCGATAAAGAGTTAATTATTTAGTAGTAATTATTTTCATTAAATAATGATTTTTTATTTTTGTAATTTAAAGTAAATTCTATTATTTATGTGTATGTTACTTATTAAATAAATATATCATGTCAATATTATAAAAAATGTAAGGTTAGCAACGTATTACTTTTACTATATATTAAAAAGTTGTTGAACTAATATTATAAAATTTTAAAAAAAAATTATTGATTCACATTTACACTAAATTACTTATATTAATAGTCGTTGATCTAAAATAATATTATTTTAATTAATTATACTAAAATAATAATATTTTAAAATAGTCTAAATTAAACACTAAAAAGGGTTAACTCAATTTAGCCAATTTTTAATACGTTATCAGTAGATAATAATGTTAACTTATTGTCATGATACAAAATCTTTGCAGGCAGTCTTTAGAAATATGTGCTCATTCAGGCTTGTGTCAATTTATTTAAAATAAGGTAGTTTAAGATTTTTGGGTCAGGCCTCACTTTGGTTAAAATTTAGTCAGTTCCAAAGTTAACAAGTCATACTTAATTTGGTATAGTATCGAATTTGAGTCTCAAGTCGATACTCTACTTAATCGAAAGTTAATGAATCCAGTCTAATTTGATATGATTTTAGGTCTTGAGTCAATCCATACATTCGAGTTTACTGAAATCATATCAAATTATGATTCAGGTTGAGCACCAATTCGAGGCCTAATTTGAATTTATATTAAATTGAATCTGGTTTGCTAACTTTAGACATTATCCTAATTTAAGATTCAACCTAAAATTAAATTAAATTAGAACTCATTCATTAATTTTAAATCATGTTAAGTCCTAGTTCAAGACTCAACCCAAAATTATATTAAATTAAACTTCATTAGTTGATTTTAAATCGGTCGGTTCAAACTCAAGTTTTATGTCTACCGAGATGGATACAAGTTTGCTAACATGCCGAAAATGCCTATCGCCAGTATGCTACTATTGGGAAGGGAATAGATCTACTGTTTTTAAAGTGTTGTGTCTCTTGTGCCTGAATAAATCCCATCCATTTATTACAATAAGTTGAATAACTAGAATGTTAAATGCACAACAGGGCACAGCAATTCGAGAGCAGCAAATCTGCTCTCCTATCGGGAAGGAGTATACAATTCTAGAGAAACGACCAAAAGTTGACTTATAGTGATAAAATATTATTTGTATAATATAATAAATTATTAATTTAAATTTAATTTAATTAAATCAAATTAAATTTAATAATTAATTTGAGTTATAATATTAATAACATGTAAATAATTTGTATACGATGTTCATATTTCGTCTATTTTCTAATTTTTTTATCCAAATCTATAAATTGAAGAAATTTCTTTTGAAAATTTTAAAATTTAAGATATATTTTTAAATTTCTTATAATGTTTGTCTTAAAGATTCTTACACTACTTATCTTCCCCTCAAATCCTCGCTATTCTGGCCTAACCTTGTGCCACTCCATCCTAGTCATTCATTTATGTGGGTCCCACATATATGGATGGCTAGGATAAAGTGGCATAGGGTTGGGCCAGAATAGCTGGCACAAAGGATCACGTCCCATTTATCTTATGTTGCTTACCCAATATTTAAGCATGACGTGTCCTTACCTCATAAAACCCGACGAGACAAATCTGTCGAGCCTTTCGAATAACCTCTGCATTTGTTAAAATTGTTTATATCAATAAAATAAAAGATATATTATTTTAATTCTAAAATTAAGAAATTAAATTTTAAAAAATTTTAAAATAAAGATTCTATTTTAAAAATCTATAACTTGATTAAACTTCATATCAAAATTAGAGAAATATAGTCAGTAAATTAAAATAATTTTTTCAAAATTTCAACATTTCAATCTTATTATATACAAATAATTTAAAAAATTAAAAAAAAAATTAAAAAATAAAATAAATCAGTTGCTTTTGTTTAATAATCTCTTTTTAAATTAAACTTGAAGATAATTATATTTTAATTTTTTTGATTTTTTTACTTTTTATCAATTTTATGACAACTATTGAATTTTTTATACCTTAATTTTTAAATATAAAAAATGATCGTATTTCAAATATATAATCCGACCTCATTACCATGTCGTCGCCAAAACTTTCGCAAATCCCAAAGCATGTTCTCTGCCGATTCTCGGAGATAGATTCGTGTGTGTATATATATATATAGAACATTAATGGAGGTACTCTCGATCATCTCCAGAAAAAGAAAAAAAAAAGGTTCGGAACCAGAGAAAAGCTGCAGAGAGAAGAAAGAAATGGCGTTGTTGATGGGGTTCTTAAGTGTTCAGTGCATAATGGATTTGGTGGTGGCCGGAATCTCTCTGATGATCGGTTTCGGCATTTTCTTGTTCGTTGCTTTCATTCTCTGCTCCGCCGCTTTCATTCAGAACGCCAAGAGCGTCTCGTGATTTCTCTGTACAATCTCGTTAGGTAAATAATGTCATAAATGTTTCGTTTCCACTTTCCCTTGGGTTTCTTGAAAGAATCGATTTTGATTAATCGGATAGTGATTTTTAACAAAAGTGAAAGGTTTCTTAGCCTCTTTGGACTGTTTCCTATCCTTGGTGGGTTTTTAAGGAAATTCACCGTCATGTTCTTCGCTGTAGCAAATTCGGATTTGTTTATTTCTGCTGTTTAAAGGTGACGAGGTCGAAGATAGAGCATCCATGAACATACGGATTGTGCAGGACAGAGAGCCTATGATTGTATCACAAATAACGTTGTTGTTCAGTAATCAAATCTTGTTTATTATGTTTCTTTCTGATTTTACTAGGATCTTGTGAAATAGATTTTATAAAGAAAAAAAAAAAGACTTCATTTTGAGTAAAGATTTAGCTTTCTTCTTCTTCTTCCTCTTCCTCTGCTTCTTCTTCTTCTTCTTCCTGAAACATGATGCAAAAAGAGGCGAACCGTAGAGATTTATGGCTTTTCCCTTATCAACTGTCCAAGCTTGACATCAAGATTTCAACTTTTGAACAACAAGCAAGTTCAGTGCTCAAGTTCGTAATTATGTTCGCTACAAAGGGTTGTTCAAGGTGATGAAGTTTCTTAGAAGCTTTAATTTAATTCGGTTTGAATGTAATAGATTAGGTTTAATTGAAATTTAAACTGAGCTTAAAAGCAAATTTGAAACTTTTTTTAACATGATGATAATTTAATTTAAGTGTCCAAAATGACATTTTAGCATTATATTTATAAATTCAAGATTAAACGAAGTTGATCTTCAATCAAAATTTAGGTCTACATAAATTAAATTAGTAGGGAGAGTTAATTCACACCTATATTAGATGTTCAAAGAAGAATTTACAAAGCTATGTTAAAAATATTTTAAATCCAACTCAGATGAATATATTATATGTATTCGAAGATTTGTTTTTTATTAAAGATAAGTAAAAAAACAAAAAAGTTAAATTATTCAGTATTCAAAGCTTTCTACTTGCGAGAGTTTGAAGAGGGTCATATAACTTTTTATTTGTATTTTTACAAAAACCTGTTTCTCTAACTTGAACCTGGTCAATCTTAATCAATTAAAAAATTATGGACATTCAATCTATTTTTTATGTCATTAATTTATCTAAACACCAAAAAATCATTATTAATTCTCTTAATTTACTTAAGAACAAAAAAATGATGAGGACTTTCTTTTTCTTTTAATACAATATTTGGAGAATAAGGTTAATTAGCTTATTAACCTAACATATTACATTAAAATGGTAAATATTCAGTCAAATTTAATTTTAATTTATTAATTTATTTTAAATTTTAGGACACTTGCCATTGCGGCCTATACTAATATCATAATTTATACAGGCTTACTTCGTCACCCTCTGTTACTTTTTACTTTTGCACCACTTCTGTATTTCAATCTACTTATGATTTGGTGATGTGGGGACTTTCTAATTATACCAATTTGGGATGTTTTGATTTAGCGTAGCTTTGATGGGTTGATGTTGAATATGCGTTTTGTTTTGGCTGAGTTAATCTTCTTCTAGCTGCTGGATTCTGGTATTACTTATCTCTGACTCGTTTACATGAAGCAGTTTCTGCAAACTGTGTAATGAGTTTTTCAGTTTCAAACAGAGCAGTATTTAGTAATTTTGCTTTTTCATGTTTCAGTTCCAATTAGGACTGCAGCTTTTCGTTTTGATATTATTATGTTGCTTGTAGCAGTCAGTTTTGCAAACATATCTAGTCATAGCCTTAGCCCTTAGTTCCAGGTACATGATTGGTACTAAACCTCTTCCTGTATTTTTGTTCCTTTCTTGTCTTTACTTCAACATGTAGTTGATATGGAATTAATGCACATAATTTCTCTAAAGCTCTGCAAATTTTTCCTGGCTTTTTAGATTTATGACTATTCATTTGAGCGTTCATAGTAGATTATCATGTTCTTGTTGTTAGAGTGTTTTATTTTCAATCAGTAATCATGTACCTTAACCTTTTGAAAGCATGGTTAAACATGGTTGCGTGTTGGTCTTGTTCTAAATTTGATGGTCCTCATGGAACCTTTCCTGTGGAGCATTTCAAGGTTTCTGAAAATCTGAAATTAAGCCCTCGCTGTCATGGGACAAAACCTTGCCCTCAATATTGCTGAAAAAGGATTCCTGATTTCTGTATACAACAGGACCACCTCGAGCAACAATCATGCTTGTTAAGGCCGCCTCCTGTAGATCAAACCACCAAAACCTTGTCAATATACACAGAGAAAGGGAACTGTATCATAGACAATGTTAATGAATAGTATGAGGACAACTTTAGCTTGGAATGGGAGTTTCAGGTGGTGAAGAGTGTGATCTGTATTCTTAAGCTGGCTGCCCAAGTTCCTGATAGCAGACCCTTGAGTCACTTAATGTTGGCAAAGGAGGATCTGGCAATGGTCCACAATGGGATCGAATATGGTGATATGCAGCTTATTGCTGAGGCCTATGTGTTGAGGTCAGTTGGAAGGCTGAATACTGAAGAATTACGCCAGGTTTTTTCTCTTAGTTGATAAGGGGAGCTTCTGAGTTTCGCGATTGAGATTACTGCTGATGTATATATAGATAAAACTGGTATGAAGGGTATCGCCTTATGGTAAATGGACAATTCAGCAAGCTGCTGAATTGTCAATTGTCACTCCAATTATAGTAGCATAATTGGATGGCAGGTTCCTCAGTGGATTAAAAGAAAGAGTTGAAGCTGTAAACTATTCAAATTTGGTGGAATTGGAGGCGTTCTAGCTGATCAAGTTGTTGATAAGAAAAAATTGATTGATGAAGTCAGGCAAGCACTATATGCATCTAAAATATGTAACTATGCATAAGGTTTGAACTTGATACGTAAGTGCTGAAAAGGGATGGGATATGAAATTTGGGGAGTTGGCGAGGATTTGGAAGTGTAGTTGCATAATCCATGCAGTGTTCTTGGTCAGAATCAAGAAGGGCTATGAATATGATAAAAACCCTGATACGCCTAATCTTCTCATGTATCCAGACTTGCAGAAGAAATAATTGAATGACAATCTGCTTGGAGAAGAATTGTCTTCCTTTCTGTCAGTTCAGGCATTAGCATCCGCAATATGTCTTGCACTATCATCAGAAATCCGCAAGCTAAAACGAATCTCCACCATATATTCACAGCACCTGAAGATGGTCGAAGTACTTGAATAGACTTTCGAGGAACACAAGTTTGTAGAAATGTTGAGTGGCTGATGTTAGTTTATAAGTATTACATAATAGTGCCATCTTTGTGTCTGGAGCAAGATTTGGCATATCATTTAGTTTTCAGCACTCTCAATACTTCCCCACTGAGCTTTTTTCTTGATAACAAGAACAATAATAGTAATAGAGAGTGAGCTCGCAAGCTATCAGAACTGATAGCTTGTCCTAGAACTTGAGAGGATTTTAGTTCGCCAGTGATGTTTTGTCTGGATGAGCAAAAGCAGAGCATCCCTCAATTTTGAGGGGTTTGTCATTAACGTTGCTAGTTTTTCTATGTTCAGAGGTCAAAAGTTTAGTGTTCTCAAAACCATCCCTCTAGCAATTGCAAAGATTGAGAGCGAAAAGGAGAAATGGAAAGCGACCTATTATTATTATTCAAGATTCAGCATTTACAGGATATACTGAAAGAAAACATAAGCGTAGTGAGTGTGATCTGCATCTAGTTAACTTAAGAATGTCATCTAAATTTATGACACAGAACTTTGATGATTTCCTAGGATAAGCAAAAACAACTTGAGATGATCTCTCTTTTTGGTTTTGATCCATCTAGTTGATTTTCCTTACCTTGATTCCACTAAGAGCGCGGCTAGCAGTAGTATTGGATATGTGTAAGAGTTCTTCCTTTACTTTTTTGCTCGTTGTTGGTCCGTCTCTTTGCTTTACTTGTTTGTGCAGCTTGTCATGTTTTGTATTTGCAGTGGTGGGAGGAACTTTCAGTAGACCGCTTTTCCTTCTGTTGCATGAAATTTCAAAATGGCTTGGACCCGAAGAAGCGTCCGATGTCATCGAGTCATTGCTCTCGCAGTCATCAACATCGCTGTTGCCATAGCCATCTTTCTGGCGGTTTTGTTTTGCAGTGCTGAGAAAACCAAAATCATTATCTACTTCAGTGTTATCATCATCATCATCATCATAATTGTTCTCTTGGATTGTTGAGTCCATATAGTGCGTCCATCCAGATTCATTGCCACTGGTTCCGCTATATTCATTTCTACCACCTAGAATTTGGGAAAGATTCATACTCCTAGACCTGTGGAGGTGAAGAAAAGTAAAAAAGGCATAAGATAATATTGGGCAAAGATAACACAATACGAGAGCATTGAGGACACATGGAAAGTTGGTTTATATCTTTGCGTGTCTAATTTTTGATCAACCAGATGGAGCTGTACAAATGAAGGACGATGAGACCTCCGTCTAGGTGCACATGAAACATTAATTGTCGAACTTCTGGAGCAGATTTCACCAGCTGTAATACAATAAGCATACAGGACAAGCTATGTGTTAAAAAGATGAAGTCCGGCTGATAAAAAGGACAAAGATGAGACCTTTTAATGAGATGGGGCTGCTCACTGGTATTCGACTTTCATCTGTTTGACACCTCCTTCTTTACTTCTCGTACCATCTTGTAATCGATAGAAGTTTCAAAGGTGGCAACGCCAGTGAGACCCCATTTTGTTAAATAGACAAGAACAGTATTCTTCTTCCTTCACTATCATTATTATGAGTTTTTTATTTTTGGCTTCACTGTGCTTTATCAACTTTCACTCCACTTCTGTGTCTTGTCCTCAACAAAAGAACAGCCTTTTCTTGTGAACAAATATCGAGAACCCAACTAGGTTTTGACATTTTTCCAGCAGGTTGGATGATAAGGTCGTTAATTAAGAGGTCATTTCAGTTTGTCTTCTCATGTCTTTGATCGTTTTGCTGCTTTCAGTCCCCAGTGGAAAGTAGGTTTATGTCTTTTGTCTTCATGGAGGATGAATGACGACTTCTAACAGCAACTAGGTCTATCCCAAATCATAATATAACATCAAAACATGAACAAAACCCGATAAGGGAAATGAAGAGAAAAAGAATCTAAGAGGACTGCATTGTTTAATGTCTAGAGCAGGACTCCATTACTGCTGTAACTTTCCTTAGTCTGTGCCTTATGTTACCCCCTTATTTCACTTTCCTGAATCAGAATTTTCCGTTGCTGCAATGACCAATCAAAAAAGTTGCATCATATGCACAAAAAACAAAAGAAAGGTCTGTATATCATTTCTCCATTATTATCCAGGCTGCATTATAGTTTTGTATCTTGGCTAGCTTACAAAGTCTTTACATTGAACAACGGGTCAGGCAGGTCCCATTGATAATACCTGCCCTTTTTGATTGTCTATCATTTCCAGTATCACAACTTCTCCTGCTCCGGTCTCCCCATACATTTACCTGAAACTTTTGTTTTATATATTAGATTACTCGACGGATTAAGAGCCTTGCCTTATTAGGTTAAAGCTTGTTTCCTGAGTTCTGATAAGACAGGTAATGTACAGCAGTATGACTTCCAGGTCTTATGTTGGTTTGCTTGCTATTTATATGTGATCTTATCTGAGGATTAAAGGGAATTTGGGAAGTGTTGAGTTCTTCATATGAATTTAGCAACATCATTTCCTTTTGCAATATTTGCATGAATGATTCTGTAGCTAAAATTGGAATTTGTCCATCAAACATTTAGGGGTGGCTTGGTTAAGGGGTATGTAAATAAATCAATGGGAATGGAATGAATGGTAATGGTTGGTACTTTATTATGATTGATTGAATAGTTTTTTCATACCCAAATTTTAGGTAATGGTTCATACTCTCTATGCGTGGGAGGAATGAGTTTGATTTTTTTTTTTTTGACGAGAAAACCCATAAAACGGAAGGCTAAAAACTAAACCCAAGTGTAGTGTGGTGATGTTACTCAATGAAACAGTAACGAATATAAGGAAAAGGGAAATATATTTCTGAGAAATAAGTTCGTACAAGCTTATTCAATAGCAAAAAAAGCAGTAAAGGAAGAGACAAGGGGGATGAGAATCAACAGAGGGAGATGAGAGAGAGAATCCAGTGATTGCCCAACAATATTCATAACCAACTTCTGTACTATTCCCTTCCATATATTGCTCAGGCCGTGCGTGCCTTGCTTTCTGGAATCTCTGACCTGTCATTAGCCGATGTAGTAAAGAGCACATGATTATCTAACTTCCTCGAGGGCTGCTTGGTACGTAAGCCTCTTCCAAGGGCCTTTGCATTATCAGGAATGGGCCTCGGATTCACAACACCAAGCCAGCAGGCTTACCCCATACACCCAGATCCTACAAGCCTTTCCCTATCAGATGGATTACAAGCAGAGTTATC